>JARQOC010000006.1:215317713-215652713 GCA_033576535.1 Allobates femoralis | reverse complement strand
ATCACCATGAAGGAGGAAGAAAAAACATCTATCCTGCTGGGAGAAGAAGAGAGAGCAGTGGAGATAGCAGTGCGGTATGTGAGCGAATGCCATAGACTGCGAGAAAAAGAGCTATGATGCCATGAACTCTATAGCCTCCACATTGGATCTGCCCCCATCCACCTTTCCTATGTCATGGACTATAGCCCCCACCCTGGACTTGCCCCATCCACCTTCCCTATGCCATGGACTATAGCCCCCCCATCCTGGATCCATCCCATCCACCTTCCCTACAGCTCCTACCCAACATCCCCACAGTCCCTATCTCTATTCCCTTTATACAATTGCTTTGGCAAAACTGAGATGTATTTGGTCCTGCCAATAAAGCTTCTTTGAATCTTTGAATCTTGAATCTTGAATCTATATATATATATATATGCACCATATCTATAGATGCACCATGTATATATACTCTGTATACATACAATAGATATTTTATATATATATATATATATATATATATATATATATATATATATATATAATCTATCTAACTATATGTATACACATATATATATATATGTGTATATATATAGTTAGATTATATATATATGTGTGCACATATACATGCAAATATAAATAAATATATATATATTTGTGTGTGTGTGTGTGCATATATAAATTATATATATATATGTGCACACACACACATATATATATATATATATATATATATATATATATATATACACACATGCACACACACACATATATATATATATATATATACACACATGCACACACACACATATATATAATCTAACTATATATATGTGCATCTATATATATATAGATGCACATATGAAATATGCCTAATCAAAGTGAATATATATATGTGTGTGTAATCCATATATACATGTGGATTACACACACATATATATGTGCTGGTTTGGGAGGGGGGCGCCGATGCTCACCTTCCGAAGACGCCGATCGTTGCCTAGCGACCCCGGGACTCGGCTTCAGCTTCTCCTGCCGCACTGCGCATGCGCGGGCCGGAAATGACGCGGTCGCCGGCCTCGCGTCATGAAGAGCGGGGCGGGAAGATTCCAATGGGCGCCCCCGCTCTTCAAATCGATAATGCCGCCCATTAGGGCGTTAGGAAGGGTGCGAGGCGGGGGGAGCGCGGCCCTGGGGACACCGCCCTCCTGACAAGAACGCCCCACAGACACAGATCATGTAAGTTTCTAAAGTGTTTTATTCACCTTATATAAAGCCATATTAGGTCAGGCAGGGATGGTTAGGGAGCTAGTTAGGGTCTGTAGGGGCAGGTAGTGATAGTTTAGGGGCCATAGATTAGGTGACAGGTTCCCTTTAAGTTCATGCTTTACTTGGAATTCCTTTTTACTAGCACACCATGTAGTCAGTCATGATATTGCAACTTAATAAACAAAAGTTTTGGATTGAAGACAAGTTAGTGTCTAAGGAGTTAAGATGCCTAAATAATCTTGTTACAGTATAAATTAACATAAAATTTTACAAACAAGCTTTACACTTTGTTTATTTCCATTTTACATTAATGATTATTTGGACAAAGTATTAACTATTTACCTTTTTTTTTAAAGTCTGTTTTGGCAGCTATTTGCATAGCCAACCTGAAAGGCATGTTCTGGCAGGTTCGTGATGTGCCAAGACTTTGGAGAGAGAACAAGTGGGATTCGGTATGTTTCATTTTAGTATTAGTAGATAAGAGCGAGTGAACCTGGAAGAATGTCTAAGGCCACATTCACACATTCAGTATTTGGTCAGTATTTTACGTCAATATTTGTAGACCAAAGTCAGGAGTGGAACAATTAGAGGAAAAAATAATAGATTCACTTCTGTATTTTCCACCCACTCCTGGTTTTACCTTAACAATACTGAGTTAAAATACTGACCAAATTCTGAACATGTCTTTAGAGGTAATTAAAGGTACCGTCACACGCGGCAATTTTGCAAGCAATTTCACTGGCAATTTGCTGGTTGCAGTGAAATCATGGATACATGGTTCCATTTCTACACCACAACAAAACAGAACCATGGATCCATGATTTCACTGCAACCAGCAAATTGCCAGTGAAATTGCTTGCAAAATTGCCGCGTGTGACGGTACCTTAAGAGATATTAAAGAGGAAATGCCATACATGTCATGAAATCTCAGGTCTAGAAAATAGAAAATATTTCTATTCCCCCAATATACCAATTTGTGAGCTTCTTTTCCTAGAGCTCTATGTAGTGACATTCCTCCGTTATATGGTTTTTCCTCCCAGAAATGTTAAGGCCACTTCACACACACAGATATCTGAGTCCAATATCTGAACAGGCTGTGTACAACATGGAGCAATGTATCCATGATTTCACTGCAACCAGAGATCTGTTCAGATATTGGACTCAGATATCTGTGTGTGTGAAGTGGCCTTTAGAATATATGGAATAATTGGATGTTACCATCCCCCATGTCAATGAGTCACAATTTGCGGATACTTTATCGCCGCGGATCTCAACAAGAAAAGTAGCAGAGTGTTATGCAAGTGTCACACAATTTGACATCCGTATGACATGCCAGTGTGCATTTTAACCCGCACCTAGCATCCGTATGTCATGCGCATTTCATTGGTATGACATGCATATAACATGCATTTTTAACATGGTCTTTTCCATGCTGTTATAAGCTAGAATAGATAGGCACTCTATCCGGGATCAAGTGTCTAGAATAGATAAACAGGCAGACAGACAGACAGATTAGATAGACAGACATTTGGTAATAATTGTTGGTACCCCTCGTTTAATGAAAGAAAAACCCAGAATGGTCACAGGAATAACTTGAATCTGACAAAAGTAATACTAAATAAAAAAACTTTGAAAATGAAAGTCAAACATTGCTTTTCAATCCTACTTCTACAGAATTTTTAAAAAACTCATGAAATAGGCCTGGCCAGAAATGACGGTGCCCCTGAAAGTAATGTAACAAAAGCGACATGTTAAATCAAGGTGTGTCCACTAATTAAGCTCACAGGTGTCTACAATCTTGTAATCAGTCTGTGGGACGGTATATAGGGCTACAGATACTCACTGTGCTGTTTGGTGACGGTGTGTACCACACTCAACATGGACCAGAGGAAGCGAAGAAAAGAGTTGTCTCAGGTGATTAGAAAGAAAATTATAAACAAGCATGTTAAAGGTAAAGGTTATAAGACCATCTCCAAGCAGCTTGATGTTCCTGTGGCTACAGTTGCACATATTATTCAGAAATGTAAGATCCATGGGACTGTAGACAACCTCCCTAAACATGGCAGCAGGAGGAAAATTGATGATAAATCAATGAGACGGATAATATGAATGGTAACAAAAGAGCACGGAAAACGTCTAAAGAGATTAACCCTGCTATTCTGCTCTGTCAAAATTGACCGTATTTGAAATTTTTTATTTCATTCTTCATTTGTTTATGAACAACCACATTCACATACAGTATAATAATGCAACAGGTATTCAAATAAAACATTTAAATTAGCTAAAAATCAAGACTTTAATAGGTCCGGTTAAAAATGATCGGAACATTATAAGTGTATAGTAAACCCGAACAGAACAACAGGGTTAAAGGTGAACTTCAAGCTCAAGGAACATTAGTGTCAGTTCGCACTATTCCATCGCCGTTTGAGCCAAAGTGGAGTTATTGGAAACGACCAAGGAGGACACCATTGTTAAAAAAAAAAAATCATAACAACACCAGGCTGAAATTTGCCAATCTACATGTTGACAAGTCACAAAGCTTCTGGAAGAATGACCTATGGACAGATGAGACAAAAATGGAACTTTTTGGCAAGGCACATCAGCTCTATTTTCACAGTCGGAAAAATGAGGCATATCAAGAAAAGAACACTGCCCCTACTGTGAAACATGGAGGAGGCTCTGTTCTGTGTGTCTTTAATCTGTTCAGTGCAAATACAAGTGGGGTGGGGGACAAGAGGCGCAATAGTGCCCTATCACTAGAGACACTAAGATGTGAAGGTGGTGCTGTGGATCCACTCACTGGTTCAGTTGTGGTATCCACAACTGGTTTGAAGAGCATCAATAAGCAAGCTGCTGCAGGACCTCCACCGACCACTCGCACGTGGTAACGTCCAGAGAAATGTTGGGATAGAAGAGGTGTATCACGGTCCGCGCTGCTATGTCCAAAGAAAACACTCACATGGAAGTCAGGATTTTACAAGCAGTTCCTTTCCTTTATTGCTTTATTCCAACGCCTTTCAGTGCACAACCCGGCACCTTCCTCAGGTGAAACGCGTTAGAATAAAGGAATAAAGGAAAGGAACTGCTTGTGAAATCCTGACTTCCATGTGAATGTTTTCTTTGGACATAGCAGCGCGGACCGTGATACACCTCTTCTATCCCAACATTAAAGGGATCCTGTCACCTCCAAAACGCCTCCTAAGCTATCAAAACATGTCCCTGCAGCATATTAACACTAATCTCACACTACTTTTGTCTCCTAAAAGCATCCTGTGAAAGTGCATAAAAAAGTTTTAATACTCACTCATTAGTGGTTATAATTAGCAGGGGCTATATTCTTTAGTCACCAGGGAATGTTGTTTTGCAGCCTCGAGGATCCAGCCTCTCTCTGTCTGTGCTGCTGTGAAACGGAAACTGAAGGCAGGACTAATGATTTGCATTCTGTGAGTGATAGAGAGGAGGGAGGGCAAAGCCTGCACATCATAGCAGAACACACAGAGACAGGGTGGATCCTGGAGCTGCAAAACAGCCCGCCTTGGTGACTAAAGAATATAGTCACTGCTAATTATAATCACTAATGAGTGACTATTAAAACGTTTTTATGCACTTTCACAGGATGCTTTTAGGAAACAAAAGGAGTGTGAGATTAGTGATAGGATGCTGCAGGGACATGTTTTGCTAGCTTAGGAGGCATTTTGGAGGTGACAGGATCCCTTTAATCTGTTCAGGGTACAATGAATTCTCAAGACTATCAAAGGATTCTATACAGAAATGTGCTGCCCAGTGTCAGAAAGCTTGGTCTCAGTCGCAGGTCATGGGTATTGCAACAGGATAATGACCCAAAACACACAGCTAAAAACACCAAAGAATGGCTAAGAGGAAAACTTTGGACTATTCTGAAGTGGCCTTCTATGAGCCCTGACCTAAATCCTAATGAGCATCTTTGGAAGAGCTGAAACATGCCGTCTGGAAAAGGCAACCTTCAAACACGAGACAACTGGAATAGTTTGCTCTTGAGGAGTTGCCAAAATACCTGTTGAGAGGTGAAGAAGTCTCATTAACAGTTACAGGAATCATTTGATTGCAGTGATTGCCTCAAAAGGTTGTGCAACAAAATATTATGTTAAAGCGAACCTGTCACCCCCTCCAAGCATCTAAAGATAACATAGCCACCTTCTGCAGCACTAAGGTTGCATTCTGACAAGGTGTCTATAGCATTTATGCTCCCTTGATTCACTGAAATAAAGACTTATATAAAATCTGTTTCAAACCAGACCCAAGACCGGGAGGCGGGTTTTCAAGTGTCTATCTCCTTCCTCTGTGGTGTCAGTCATCCCTCTCTGCTCTCTGTGCACCGCCTCCAGGGCCATCTCCCTGCATTACAGAGCTTTGTCAGCTCTGCTACAACATAGAGCTGCTGTTATAGGAGACCCCACAGTAGTAAATCTAGCAGGAGGATCCTAAGCAGACAAAGCATGCCTGCCACATAGCAGCCTTGAGCTGAGCTGTCAGCAGTGCAGCAGAGTTGAGTTTGTGCTTTAGATCAGGGGCTGAGGAGCAATGCTGCTGGGTGCAAGAAACTGAAAGTGAAACCTGCTCAGCTCAAGGGCTGCTACGTAGCAGGCAGTGCTTTGTCTGCTCGTCCTCCTGCTGGATTTACTACTGTGGGGTCTCTTATAACAGCAGCTCTATGTTGTAGCAGAGCTGACAAAGCTCTGTAATGCAGGGAGATGGCCCTGGAGGCGGTGCACAGAGAGCAGAGAGGGATGACTGACACCACAGAGGCTGGAGATAGACACTTGAAAACCTGCCTCCCGGTCTTGGATCTGGTTTGAAACAGATTTTATATAAGTCTTTATTTCAGTGAATCAAGGGAGCATAAATGCTATAGACACCTTGTCAGAATGCAGCCTTAGTGCTGCAGAAGGTGGCTATGTTATCTTTAGATGCCTGGAGGGGGTGACAGGTTCGCTTTAAGGGTACCATCATTTCTGTCCAGGCCTATTTCATGAGTTTAAATTTTTTTTAAATTCTGTGGAAGCAGGGTTGAAAAGCAATATCTGACATTCATTTGTTCATTTTCATAGATTTTATATTTATTATCAAATTTGTCAGATTCAAGTTATTTCTGTGACCACTGTGGGGTTTATTTCATTACATGAGGGGTACCAACAATTTTCACCACATGTGTAGATGAATAAATGGATAGATAAGATTAGAAATGAGCAATGTTCGATCGAACATGTTCCCCGATTTCAAATTCAACCTGTTTTGGGCTATGCTCGTGTCATTCGACGAATGCGAACGATTTGCTAAAAATTCGGTAATTGAGGTTATGTTCAATAACGGTTTGTTCACCAAAAGCGTTACTGATTTTTCACAGTAATGCTTTTTTCAACATTATGAGTTTCAGTGTCTAGGAATAGTGGGTGAGAGTGGGGGCTTGGGATAGATCTGTGGTCAAATAATGCAGATCTCCATTTTTTTTTTCGTTCCCGCACTTACTGTGGGTGGTCCGGTCTGTCAGCCTATCAGCACGCATAGAGCAAAGTGCACTTTTTGCACACAAGGGCTTGTGTCATTGGCTGGATAGGTCACATGTCCTTGCCATATAAGAACCGACCATTTTCCCTCCTCGCCGTTTTCAGTGTTAGACCTCAGTGTCAGATGCCGCCGCTGCTGTGTGCGCTACATAGAAAGATAGTTAGATAGCGATTCCATTCCAAGTTAGATAGAAAGATAGTAGGTTTAGGAACTTCTTCCAAGAATGGCCCTTTCTCCTTCGCCTCATTGGGGGACACAGACCGTGGGTGTTATGCTGCTGTCCACTAGGAGGCGACACTAGGCAGAATCTGCAAAAGTGTTAAGTGGCTCCTCCTCTGCAGTATACACCCCTGGAGCAGGCATTGCCTCTTCAGTTTTTGCTTTTGTATCGATAGGAGGCACACACAAATTTTATTGCTCCTAAAATTTCACACTTTTTGAATTTTTACTTCAAGAAGAAGAAAAGTGGGTCTCTAACGAGACCCCCGGCATGGTCCCTCCTCGGCCACCCACTGTTGGGGCGCCTGGTTGAGGTCGACTTTTTCCCCTAACATGCCGCTCCTTCCTCGGCCCCCCAATGTTGGGGGCGCTGAGTTGAGGTTGAGACAACGGTCCTCCTTCCCCATTTCCCCACTGTTGGGGTCATTGGGTTGAGGTCAAGGTGACGGACAAGGCCTCTGATGGTGGAGCAGCATTTAGGTTGAGACACCACAGGTAGAGCCAGCAGGTGCAGCACTCGGAGCACCCCAGGAGTCCTCAGCCCTGCTGAGCCACTCCATGGACTTCAGCGGCAGCGTTTTCGCCGCAGTACACCCAGGACACAAAGCCTCGCTGTGTACTCCTGAGGGTGCCAAGGGACCAGCAGCGGGGCAGCCAGCATTCCTCCCTAATAATCCCTCTAGGGCCATTAGGTTGAGACACCACAGGCTACAGGTCGGCTGCAGCGTAATCCAGAAGCCTCAGCCAGGCTGAGTGCTTCTGATGGGCTGCACATCCCAAGGCTGCACATCCCAGGGCTGCAGAACATCCCAGGAGCCCCAGCCCTGCTGTGTGCTCCTGGTAGGGGCCGTAGGACTCCATGCCAGTAGTGCAGGCACCTACTACCACGGAGCACAGACTCCCTATGTCCCTACAGGCCAGCACCTACCCCTGGAAGCCGGCACCTGCGTATACGGCCAGATCCCAGGAGACCCAGACCTAGGGTTCTCCTGCGGGAGCCGCCACCACAATGGCGCCATAATGCCCGGGGGTCCAGCAGCTGCCTCTGTCTGCCGGCAGCTGTATGTAAGGCCGGGCCCCAGGAGACCCAGTCCCTGGGTTCTCCTGTGAGGGACAGCGCCGCACTATACCTGGGGACCGCGGGGATCCGGGTCCGTTCCGGTCCCTCCACGGGTCTCCGCGCCGGCCGAGCACCATCTGCGGCATGGGTACATTACTAGAGGCCGTGGCTATGGCCTAGAGCAAAGCCGCCGCCTTTTTCACTGCCCCGGCCCGCCCCCGGATGACGAGATCAGCATCATGGAGGGGGCGGAACGGAGCGTGCAGGCCACTGTGGAGCAAAGTTTCATTTCCCTGCACGCTCCGCCCCCCTCCTGTTTTTTTCTACAGCAGCCCCTCTCCTGCAGCCATGATGGAAACATCTGATATATAATAAAGCTATGTTGGGGCATCAAGTAATCCCTGCATCTAGTAATGAATGCACTGATCCCTGCACTTCACATACAAGTGCAGGGTACTCTGTACAGCCCCTCACGATGCTCGGAGCCCCACTCTTCTCGGTGCCCGTAAGCACTGGGAGCCCCACAGGACCTCTTCCCTGCCGCAGCATACAGGCACACAGGGGAAAGGGGGCTGTACAGTATCCTGCCCGTGGAGTACCGGTCCGCGGTGTCCACAGTGCCCTCATCAATGTCACGGGAGCCGACATGCTTCATCCTCAACTCCCACTGTAGGGTGGCACGGTTGAGGTTGACACTCCATGTCATATGCCGCCCCCCTTCACCAGATTTCCCTGGCAATACTGGGTTGAGGAGTCATCCCGAATCCTCCAGCCATGTTGTCCTGCAGTACTGGCGGCGCAGGATCTCACACTGCACACTCTCGGCAACGAAGCCAAGCAGGGCTCCCTCCCTGCTACAGCTCTGCATGTTTTTCCCCTGCGGCACAAAGCATTGTAGCCTAGAGGAAAGTGTCCTGGACCTTGCACCTGCGGGTTGGCAGGTTCAAATCCCCTACACCTGTGTGTGTATATATTATATATTAGATACATATATATGTATTTCTGGGATGTATGTAAAGTGCTATGGAATTAATAGTGCTATATAAATGAATAAATAAATATTATTGTAAATATTATTACATTATGACCAGAGGCTCAGCATACTTCCTCCCAACTGCGGTTTCGCACAAAACAAGGGCTCCACACAGGACATCGGACAGCATGTGATGTGGGCAATAATGCCAGAGTAAAGGCGCTACAGGCAGCAGCACAGTCCTGCCCTCAGAAGACCAATCTGACCACGACTCAGACCAGGATCTCCTTAGTCCTAGAGCCGCCAGACTGACGCTCTATTAGAAGATCTAAGATATATCTGTAGCCTCACTCTCTCACAGGCCTCCCATATCCCAGGGACGTCTGTCCAGAAGACAATTGGTCACATTGCTTTAAGATGCCATTGGAGACAAAAGCATTTCTCTCCCTCAGTGCACAGCCAGGCGGTCCTTCAAGCGCCATCAGCAAACTGCATTCCAACCGGAATTCATTCGGCTAGTTCACGTCTAGACCAACACGGACAACATTCGCTTCAGTCGAGGCAGCGACAGCCATCACAGCATTAGCAGGTCAACCGATATTGAATGCCTCGTCCGCCGACCTACTCTGACGACCCAAACACCTCAGCTGGCTACCTAATGCACGCAGCCCTGCACGCTGCCAATTGCTCAGCAATAGCAGCTCACAATGCCTTTCCCTTAGACGTGCCCTCTGGGTACATGAAGGGAAGAATGGACGTGGTCTCCAAGAAGCCCCTCACGTTTTTTTTTTTTTTTTTTTTCCATTCCTCAGAGGACACCTGTTCGAAGAACAGCTGGACAAGTTAACTTCAGATGCTAAGAGAGGCAAGGGCACTTCCCTCCCTCAGTGCAAACCAGGATGACCGTTCCTTTCAGAATTCATTAAGGTTTGTCAAGACTTAGACCTACACTGACGAGTACTCGGTCGCCACGCAGGTACCTGTCCCAGGATACCCAGAAGGGTAGCTCATCCTGACAGTCAGTCTCACCAGTCCGAGACAAAATCGTCTCCACTGCCTAAAGGCTCAAGTATTTTTTCTACGCAGTAAAGTCTCTCCTCATTTCAGGAGTCGCTGTACCCGTATCGCGCGAAGAGCATTTTCCAACCTATCTGTGGTCCAATCAGAAAGGTCCAGTACCATCCGTACTGGACCTAAAATAACTAAACTAACATGTCCGGATAACACATTCCTGCATGGTATCTCCACTCCAAGTTGCTTCCAAGGAACAATAAATATTCCTTGCGCCCATAGATATACAGGACGCCTACCTGTTTATTCTTATGCAGCTACTGACCGAAAGTTCCATCAGATTTGCATCAAACAGGAACACTATTAATCAGTGGCACTCCCGTTTTGACTTATCTACACAAGGGTCAGGGCAGACGTCAGGACTACCCCTCACTCCAGGGGTGTCATCATCCTTCCATTGTTGGACGTTCTGCCTATCCAAAACTCCGATCCTCGCGGACAGCGAATATAGTGTCTTCAGCACTGTATCACAGTTTAATGTTTCACAGCTGCATCTCAGACCGCCTTCACACTCTCCATTCTTAATTCATGGAATAAGAACCTCAATCACTCGGCAGGAGTTGTTTTTTCTCCTGTCGTCTGAAAGCAGGCGGTCTTCCCCCCCCCCCCCCCCCCTCCAACGCCCCGGTTGCTCCGACCCTCTCTCTACCACGCAGGGAAGGCCTTTCGTTCCACCACGCTGAACAGTTTAACCACTATCACGAGACTGACATGAGGGGGTGCAGTGTCCCCCAAGAACACGAGGCAAATGATCCCGCCCGGAGTCAAAAATGCCCATGAATATACGGAAGATTCTGTAAATAGTCCTAGCACTGAAGTCCTTTAGCCAATGCCACGGCTGTGACATATGTCAGTCACTAGGGCGAAACCCAAAGCCTCCAGGCAACGGATGAAGTTCATCATGTACTTCACTGGGCGGAATCCACGAACTCAGTTCTATCAGCCGGTCACTTACCAGTTGTAGACGACCGGGAAGTGGATTTCTTCACCCGCAAGTGGATTACCTCATGAGAGTGTTCCCCACACCCTCACGTTGTCCCACGAAACTACCGGTGCTAGGGAACACTGGATGAGGAACTCATGACTCCAGCCTTCATGACCAGGTCTTATGACCCCAGTCATTGGGACCACATACACCAATCCAGGGATGGATCTGTTTCCATCACTCACTCATAGCAGCCATACTATGGCGCTTGCCAGACTGTCCAACCAGACAGTCCAGACTCTCTCTCTCAAGACAGGTTATACCGTCAGAATTCCTCAACTCTGTATTGACGGCATGTCTCTTGAGACCTGGGTCTTAACCCAAGCTGGGTTTTCTTAGGGTTTTGTGGCGAACATTATCAGAGTGAGGAAACCAGCCTCCTCAAACATTTACCATCGCACATGAATATTTGTTTTTGGTTGTTTGGTGCACCTCTAGAGGCCATTCACTTTGGCCCTATCCCTACCAAGAATTCTCAGTTTCCTCAATTCAGGCCTAGACTCAGGTCTGTCCTTGGGTTCTCTCAAGGGGTAGTTTTCAGCCCCTTCCACCTTCTTCCACAAACGTTTTGCTCCCAGACCTCAAGGAAGTCTTCCTTCGAGGGGTCTGCCATTTCATTTCCCCATTCAACAGGCCACTACACCCGTGGGACCTAAACCTTGTCCTCACGGCTCTACAAGAACCATCCTTTAAGCCTCTACGGGTCACTCCCCTTACCATTCTCATACTAGCAGTGGTGGTTTTTGGTGGCAATTACTTTTTTCTGCAGCGTATCGGAACCTACAGCACTCTCAGGTAAACCTCCTTGTCTGGTCTTACACCAAGACAATGTTGCCCTTCGGCCGGTTCCATCCTTTCTTCCACTGGCAGGGTACTTCTTCCACCTAAATGAAGACCTCTCTCTGCCATCTCTGCGCCTGGTTCTAGTCCATTGGGTCGTGAAGGCTTTCCATATCTAGGAGACTCGTCAGGGCCCTGTAGGGCCTCGTCAGGGCCCTACGCATCTGTGTATCCAGGACAGCACCGTTTAGGAAGTTGGATTCTCTCTTCCTTCTTCCAGAGGTCCGATATAAAGACATTTCAGCCTCTAGGCTACTCTAGCTAGATGGATTCCACCAACCATCCAAGACGCTTATCCTTCAAAAACCCGCACCTTCCTGCTGGTGTCGGGGCACATTCTACTATGGCCGTGGGGGCCTCCTAGGCCGCCCGCCCTAGGCGTCAGCACAATTAGTGTCATAGGCAACCAGATGGCTCAGCCTACACACATCTACAAGTCACTACAGTGCTCACACTCAGGCCTCAGCAGACGCAGGTCTGGGTAGACGTGTCCTCCAGGAGGCAGCAGCTCTCCTGTAGGTACATGTTTTTTTTTTTTTTTGCTGACTATGTTCAGCATTACTAGCTCCATCGCTTTTCCCACCCAGGGACTGCTTTGGGACGTCCCACGGTCTGTGTCCCCCAATGAGGCGAAGGAGAAAAGGAGATTTTTGTGTACTCACCGTAAAATCCTTTTCTCTTAGCCTCTAATTGGGGGACACAGCTCCCAACCTTTTGCCCTTTTGGGGCCTTTACTACAGTTCTCATGTTGCTTCTCAACTGTTACAGGGGTAACTGTTTACATATGTTTGCCCGTTTGGCTACAGTCTGTGTTATACTATTATTACTGGTAACTCTTAACTGTTTGCCATGTCCCAGTTTGGTTACAGGCCTTGTTACACTGTTATTACCATGTTAACGATTACCTGTTTACACAGGTTTGCCTGTTTGGTTACAGGCCTTGTACTGTTAATACTATTATTACTCGGTGAACTCTCCTACTGCTTTAGCACAAAACTGAAGAGGCAATGCCTGCTCCAGGGGTGTGTACAGCAGAGGAGGAGCCACTTAACTCTTTTGCAGATTCTGCCTAGTGTCGCCTCCTAGTGGACAGCAGCATAACACCCACGGTCTGTGTCCCCCAATTAGAGGCTAAGAGAAAAGGATTTTACGGTGAGTACACAAAAATCTCCTTTTTTAGGGCTTAAAAGCACTGTGTGCCAGGCAGGTGTTTTCCAGTGCTGTGCAAGTGTTTTTTATAGCATCTGGCAAAATCAAGCCAAGAAAATCCTTTTTGGCTAGTAGCAGTGTGTGCCAGGCACTGGTGTAGCACTGTTGTGAAGAAATCTACACCTCCTGTGTTTACTAACCTTTTTTTACTGCATCTAGCCAAGCAAATCCTTTTTGGCTTGTAGCAGTGATTGGATAGGTAGCTGTGGTCCTGTGTTCTGTTGAAATCTACCGCCACACAGTGCAGAAAAGACCTTTGTGTTGCATCTGCCTAAACCTACTTACCAAAACCTATTTAGGGTAGTACCAGTGTTTGACCACTCAGCTCTGCTAGTTCTACATCCATTGTAGTTGTTGGCACAAAAAATTGAGTTGCCAATTACATATCCTCAAATATGAGTGGTAAAACATCTGCTGATGGTGGAAAGGGGAATAGGCGTGTTGGAAAGGGTAAAATTCTTTGTGTCCATGGGGTATGTGCTAAAGTAACAGAAACATCTGCTTAACAAATACCGTCTTTAAGCCAAACTAAAATGTCTACTTCTTTTCGTGGATGATTTGCTATCATCTCTTTCTTACGCAGCAGAGCATCGCTAAAACTTGTAGATGAGGCCCAAAAAGAGCAGGTTCTTCAGTGGTTATCAAGCGCTCCATCCAGTGGGCTCTCCTTCACCTCAACTTCAACATCATAAACACTCCAGTCCTCAGAAGGGTGTCACCCCAATCGCACTTGCTTCCTCACAACTCATACGTTTCCAGCCACCCTACTGACTTTGGGTTAACACAGATCAGTGAGTCTCCAGAACTCTTCACTCATACTATAGCCTGGGAATCAGAGGTCTTCTCCAAAGTTCCATTGAGTCAAGACGAGGAAATGATCTGCACCAATCATTCCCAAACTGTAACTCCTGTTGGTGGAGACAATGAGGCAGATGATGATGACACTAGAAATGAGCCACCACCCTAGTGTTCGAATCAGAGTCGATTCATCGAATTGGGGGGTGTTCGTCGAATGTTCGTCGAACACCGTCGAATACCATTGAAAACAATGGCAGGCAAACACAAACGCATGCAAACACATAGAAAACACCTTCTAAGGTGTCCAAAAGGTGACAAACTACTCAGAAGACACAACAAACACATGGAAAAGTGACAAGTACATATAAAATTGTGAAAAGAAGAGAGCTGGACGAGTAAAAGGAGGAGGAGACACAGATATAGGCATGTCATGCCCTTCTAAAATCATGTAAAACACAGTAAGGGGACTCCAACAAGAGTCTCCATTTTTTTCCAAAAATCTGGGCACAGACACCACTTAAGTGGTATCAATTGCCCCAGAGTTGCAAGCTTTAAGTGGTTGGTGAGGTGACTTTCATGCAGAATATTCCAAAATCCACAAGCCTTTAGTCTCCCCATGTTAACTGTAAGATTTGTCACCTAAATCTAAGTAGAGGCCAAAAAATCAACAGTTTGAGTACTTCATGCATGAACTGTCACATGGATATGAAGCAAAAGTCGCAGTGGGAAGCTCACTGTGCTACAATGCGGCCTAGCGGGCCGGGCCAACCACCGTCTGCCCCATCAAGTGCATCCTAGGCCTCTTCATCCTTTCTGACTGTGGGGACAGCAGTCACACATGCTTTTGGATGCAGACCTTCCACCTCTTTACCCACAACAGCCAGTGTGATTGGCAGGTCATCAGTTCTTTTGGAAGTGGAAACACCTGCTGGTGTTGAGCACTGTCAGACATCGAGAGCACCACTTTTGGATGAAGGCAACATAATATCTCCGTCTGCACCTTCCTCAAAGACCAGCAATTTTCCGGTGACACCCTCTTCAACCCCATCTCAGCACAGCAGCCAGCCCTCAGTCCCTCAGATGTGGACAAGTAAAAGACCATTTACTCCTAGCCATGACAAACCTAAGAGGTATGCAAATAGAGTCTGTGGAGCCTCGTTTAGGAGTCTCAACACAGGACTAGCCAGATCTTCCTCTAGTGTAAAGAGCTGGATATTGACTCAAAGGGCCACTTAATATGGTGGTTATCATGGCTAGGTCCTTCACTAGAGGAAGATCTGGCTAGTCCTGTGTTGAGACTCCTAAACGAGGCTCCACAGACTCTATTTGCATATTCTAAATTCCCAGGGGGCAATAGGCCTAGGAATTCACTGTGTTGAGCGCTTTAGCCGGCTGCCCACAGTGTTTTCTTGAACTGGTCTCCCTGAGATCAGTGAATACTTTGTTTTGTTGGTCTACTAGGCATTGCTCCCACCTAGCCAGAATCCTACTCCACACTGATGAGGGGCAACACCCCGAAACAGCTGTCTGTGGATGGATACCTGGCCTTGGTATTCCCTTGTCATATCTTTAAGCTTGTAAAGAGCTGGATATTGACTCAAAGGGCCACTTAATATGGTGGTTATCATGGCTAGGTCCTTCACTAGAGGAAGATCTGGCTAGTCCTATGTTGAGTCTCCTAAACGAGGCTCCACAGACTCTATTTGCATATTCTACATTCCCAGGGGGCAATAGGCCTAGGAATTCACTGTGTTGAGCGCTTTAGCCGGCTGCCCACAGTGTTTTCTTGAACTGGTCTCCCTGAGATCAGTGAATACTTTGTTTTGTTGGTCTACTAGGCATTGCTCCCACCTAGCCAGAATCCTACTCCACACTGATGAGGGGCAACACCCCGAAACAGCTGTCTGTGGATGGATATCTGGCCTTGGTATTCCCTTGTCATATCTTTAAGCTTGTAAAGAGCTGGATATTGACTCAAAGGGCCACTTAATATGGTGGTTATCATGGCTAGGTCCTTCACTAGAGGAAGATCTGGCTAGTCCTGTGTTGAGACTCCTAAACGAGGCTCCACAGACTCTATTTGCATATTCTAAATTCCCAGGGGCAATAGGCCTAGGAATTCACTGTGTTGAGCGCTTTAGCCGGCTACCCACAGTGTTTTCTTGAACTGGTCTCCCTGAGATCAGTGAATACTTTGTTTTGTTGGTCTACTAGGCATTGCTCCCACCTAGCCAGAATCCTACTCCATACTGATGAGGGGCAACACCCCGAAACAGCTGTCTGTGGATGGATACCTGGCCTTGGTATTCCCTTGTCATATCTTTAAGCTTGTAAAGAGCTGGATATTGACTCAAAGGGCCACTTAATATGGTGGTTATCATGGCTAGGTCCTTCACTAGAGGAAGATCTGGCTAGTCCTGTGTTGAGATTCCTAAACGAGGCTCCACAGACTCTATTTGCATATTCTAAATTCCCAGGGGGCAATAGGCCTAGGAATTCACTTTGTTGAGCGCTTTAGCCGGCTGCCCACAGTGTTTTCTTGAACTGGTCTCCCTGAGATCAGTGAATACTTTGTTTTGTAAACCTAAGAGGTAGAATTTCACCATCTGCAAGCTGTTGGCTACAGAAATGCTGCCTTTCCACCTGGTGGACACAGAGGATTTTTCAAGACCTTATATCTGTCGCAGTGCCCCAGTACCAGATGCCCAGTCGCCACTACTTCTCAAAGAAAGCTGTGCCTGTGCTACACCAGCATGTCGCACACAACATCACCCGCTTCCTTGAGAAACTCTGTGTGTGACAGGGTGCATTTCACCACAGATACTTGGACGAGTAAGCATGGACAGGGGCGTTACATGTCGGTGACTGTCTGCTGCTGTGCAGTCTTGCCGTCCTCACGAGTTGTGCATCAATCCTCTGTACGTAGAAGTTCCTCCACTGCTTCTGCCTGCTCAACCTCATCTCAATCTTCCACCTGCACCCAAAGCTTGTCTGGTAATGCCACTCGCGTTCTAACTGTGCAGAAGGAATCCTGCACACCTCCTTACTATGCTAGCAACAGGGATCAACGGCATCAGTCGGTATTTACATTGAAATATCTTGGAAATGTGAGTCACACAGCTGAGGAGTTGTGGTCAGCTGTGGAGACCAAGTTTCATCAATGGTTGTCTCTACTGAACCTGCATCCAGGGAAGGCCATGTGCGACAATGCTGCAATGTTGGTTGTGGCCCTTTGCTGGGGCAATGTGGCACACGTGCCTTGTATGGCTCACGTCTTGAACCTGGTTGTCCAGGAATTTTCAGCCCACTATCCCGGCCTAGATGGTCTTCTGCAAAGGGCACGGTTTCTATGTGCTCACTTCTGCCGTTCGCAAACCCGTAGCTCAACGACTTGCATCTCTACAGAAGTCGTTCGGCCTGCCAGTTCACCGGCTGAAATACGATGTGCCAACACGATGGAATGCAACTCTGCAAATGTTGCAGCAACTTTGGCATCACCGACAAGCCATGGTGCAATACGTTATGACGTAGAACCTGGGCCAACGAGATCCAGAGGTGGGCAAATCACGCTGCTGGAGTGGCCTCAGATCAAGGACCTATGCACCCTTCTGCACAGTTTTTAAATGGCGACGAACATGTTCAGTGCTGACGATGTCATTATCAGCATGACTATTCCGATCATTTACATGCTGCAGCACACTTTAAACAATATTCGGAGTCAGGTGATGGAACAAGAGGAGGGGGAGGAAGTACAGGAGGAGTCATATGCGGAAGAGATAACAAGATCTCCAAGGTCCAAATGGTCGGCAGCACCAAGGCAGCAGGAATGGGAGGGTGGGGGAGAGGGATTAAAGAGGGCGCATGGTAGTAGCCAAACTGTTGAGGAAGGTGCAGGAGCCGAGGAACAAATGGAGGTTCAACTTGCTATGGACATGGAAGGCTCATCAGATGAGGGAGACCTTGATCACATTTCCGTTGTGCAAGGTTGGGGGGAGAGGGCAGAGGAAGGAAGCATGATTCTTACCTCGCCGCCATCAACACAACAAGGACTTGGGCCTCCTGGATGCGCAAGACACATGAGTGCCTTCTTGCTGCACTACCTGCAACATGATCCTCAGATTGTTAGAGTTCAAAGTTATGCTGACTACTGGGTTGCCACACTCTTAGATCCCCGATACAAGAGTAAATTTGGTGAAATAATTCCTGCCATAGAAAGGGATTCACGCATGCAGAAGTGTCAGCAGAAACTGTTAAAGAATCTTAGATCTGATTCATTAAGAAAAAATGAGCAGCACTCACCATGTTGAAATCTTCAATCTATTTGCCCAAGTGTAGGCACAACATGGCTGCTGTAGGGGAGGGAGTGTGGAGGAGTGACGACGGGCCGTTTCGCCACTCTTCCACACTCCCTCCCCTACAGAAGCCATGTCGTGCCTACACTTGGGCAAATAAAAGATTGAAGATTTCAACATGGTGAGTACCGCTCATTTTTTCTTAAAGAATTTGTTCTCACTTTATTAAGCGTGCACAGCTATTCCGGACCTTCAACACTTGCACCTGAATATGTATGGGGTCACACACAGGCATATAGGGTGAGAGCTGCAGTGCCCAGTGGTTTTTCTACTACTTGAGAATCTTAGATATGCCTTTCCACAAAACACCAGTGGTGCATATTGTGAATCTAACAGTTCTAACTTGCCAACCGTGGGACTGTCGAGTCATCACTCAAACTGTAACAGTAACACCGTATTCTCTCTGAACGTGTCTTCAGCGCTGCTGGTGGTGTGCTGACAGATAAGCGCACGCGGCTGTGCCCAATGACAATATATGTGTGAAAATGAGAAAATGCACAATAGGGTCTTATCTCCAGATAAAGAAGTAAATGAATATGTGAGTAAAACTGCTCACCTGGTCTGGTTGTGTCACCCACAACCAGTATGAAAGCCTGAAATCAATGTAGTCGCCTGTAAAGGACAGCTGCTGCAAGGACCGCACCTCCACGGATAACCGCTGCGAAAAACCTGTAGTTCTGTAGGACAAAGTACCATTGCGTCCGCGCTGCCATCAAAAGGATCACCAGAGACAAGAGAGAATTTGGGCTGAATTGTGTCTTTATTCTTCCGACGCGTTTCGGAACCTTCACCTAGCTCCCTGAGGAAGGAGCCAGGTGAAGGTTCCGAAACTCGTCAGAAGAATAAAGACACAATTCAGCCCAGATTCTCTCTTGTCTCTGGTGATCCTTTTGACGGCAGCGCGGACACAACAGCACTTTGTCCTACACAATGACAATGTAGACAGACTAACGTTCATCAAGATGAACAAGTCATGGATTCGCAAAGACTTTTCTACCCCTGTGTCATCCTGAGTTGGCTCATCCTTTGAGATCTCAAAAAAGGCCCAGGCTAGGCAAGGCTTAAAACCCATGTGACCTGAAGAAGAGCCACCACGACTTAGGCACAGAAGCAGAGTTGTGGTTAAGGATGCAGTTGTTGACGTGCTTCCAGTACACCGTCTCTGTCCAGGAAGGCGCAACCTAACCTCGTCATCACTAGCATCCTCCTCCACCTCCTCTTCTGCCCCTCATCGACTGGCTGACTGTGCATTGACAGTAAGTTGGATCTCCAATCTCATCATTACCCTGTGTGCTCTCACACCCGTCGTCCTCTGAACCAACCTCTTCCTGCCCTGACCAAAAAGTTAAAATGTCGTTCCAATCAGGTATCTCAGTCTCATCAACTGGACTTACAGTTTAGGAATGAGGGTCTACATTATGCTTGCTCAGAACCGTCTTCATCTGGGCCTGGACCTGACTCACAAAGCTTCTGGGCATCAGTGCAGATCATTTCTTCATCTGGACTCACAGAAACTTTGGAGCAGACCTCTGATTCCCAGGCTATAGTATGTATTCCAATGGTTTTTATTGGTTTTAAGTTAGCAGGTATAAGATGACAAGATAATAAACATATCCAATATATCAGTACATCAAATATATCAAAACAACTTCAAGGGATGCAAATTTGTACAAATGTAGAAATCCAGTCATCAGAGATTATAGTTGCATGTATCTAAGTAAAAGAAAGGGTAAACATTCTAATGTTCAACATCTCAATATGTAAAGATTTATGAGCCTTTGGGATTCCAATCCAAGTATATCTTGGTGATAGACTAATATATAATGAGTTAATACTTCAACTAGTCTCCTGGGAACTATAATACAAGTTTGTGAGAACTATACTACTAGTTATGGTGGAAAACTCGAGTTGTATGTCCATGCCTATAATAAGAGGAGGGTTATGGACTCTACTGGTGGTAACTAGATTGGTTTATTTTGTTTTGTTTAGTCTGTTTATTAACAACCTCTAGTATATTGACTCTGCTAGACTTCGTGTAGGCCAGGGGTCTCAAACTCGGCTGGGTTGGTGGGCCGCACATAGAAAAACATTTATAGCGGGGGCCGCATCCCTTGTAGGACTAAGTGATATTTTTAGAAATACCAGAATTTTTTTGCTCAATGTAGTAAAGTACAATCCTAATCCCTTTCTTGTAGTAATGTCCCCATCCTGTAGTAATGTCCTTTTCTACTGATGTCCTCGATCCTGATCACCTTTTCTAGTGATGTCCCCCATCCTGATCCCTTTTTCTAGTGATGTCCACCATCCTGATCCCTTTTTCTAATGATGTCCCCCATCGATCATGGTCCCCTTTTGTAGTGATGTCCCCCATACTGATCTTCTTTTGTAGTGATGTCCCCCATCATGATCCCCTTTTCTAGTGATGTCCCCCATCCCATTCCCCTTTAGTAGTGATGTCCCCATTTTGATCCCCTTTAGTGATGATGTCCCCATCCCGATTCCCTTTTATAGTGATGTCCCCCATCCTGATCTACTTTTATAGTGATGCCCCCCATTCTGTTTTACCTTCTTTTTACACACTCAAATACACACTCTATCACACTCACACATAAACCCACACACAAACCCACACACAGACCCCCCCCCACACACACACTCTCACACACACATTCACACATCCTCATACACACTCTTACACTCACACTCATATACACACTGAAACTCGCACACACTTTCTTATACACACATCCTCACTCACACACTCACCCTCACACACAAACTTTCTCACGAACACTCACACTTTTCTCACTTTAATGATGCATCGCTCCAGTGCAGGGGGCCGCCGCGGTCCCCACTGTACTGACTTCCGGCCTCCACTGTGCTATGACTTCCTCCAGCCGCTGCTCAGATAAGCTCTGTTGCTCATCAAGATCAATGCAGTCTGCCAGCCAGAGGCCCGCATATGACGTCATATTCTGCCATCAGCTGCGGGCCTCTCATTGGCTGGCAGCTTGCATTGATCTTGCTGAGTGGCAGAGCTGGTTAGTCCTGCACTGTGGTGATGCATCATTAAGTTGTCCAAGGTGCCGCGGGCCGCATAGTGAAGCCCCAGGGGCCGCATGCGGCCCTCGGGCCGCGAGTTTGAGACCCCTGGTGTAGGCTAATTGTTTAGGTATTGGTCCCTATGGAGTTCCGGTCTCTCAAGCCAATAGGGGAAAGGGGATATAGGAGGTTCCAATCTTTCCATTTCAATTGGTATTTATTCAGGAGACTATTCCGAAGTGAGTAGGAGAATTCGAAATGCATTGTGGCAAGCAATTTTTTCTATTGTTTCTTCAATTTTTGGTAGAAGATCGTTTTTCCAGTTCGCTGCGATATTGTTTTTGGCTGCAAGGATGATGTGTATTATTATTGCTCTATGTCGTGTTGGTAGTTGGTCGACACCTACGAGTAGTAAGGCAAACTCCTCTGTTATTTGTATGCGCTCTTTGGTGACACGGTTTATTAACGATTGGATTTTTGACCAATATATTTTAAGTATCTTACAATTCCAAAAGACATGCGATAGTTTGCCTGTTCCCGTGCAGTTCCTCCAGCATAGAGGAGAATTTTGTGATTGGATTTGGTGAAGTCTGTATGGAGTAAGATACCATCTGGTGTAAATCTTGTAATGAGTTTCAATCAGGTGGGAGTCTCTGATATGCGTGTAGATGTTATCAAAGATAGTTTGCATTTGGTCAGTGTTAATCTTCACTTGGATCTCCTATTCCCACGCTTTTAAGTTTGGAGAGTTCATGAAGTCCACATCCTGGTTAAAGTTCTGGTAGATTGTTTTGGTCTTCCAGAATGGTGTACTCTGGGGATATTTAAGCATTTGGGTTACATTTTGTGGCAGAGTAAAGTTAATTCTATGCGATTCTATTAGTGCATGAATTTTAGACCAGTTCGTAGCTTCAGACTGATTTAGTTTAAATTTTCTTCTGAGGAGTTCAAAGGGGGAAAGACTTTTCGACTTGTCTAATATATCAGATATGAATTGATTCCTGCTTCTTTCCACGCCTTCATTTTTATTCTGGGAACAATTATTTCCAGATCTTCAATGTTTATCCAGTCTGGAGGTGCTGGTGTTAAGTGAGCAGTAGATGATCTACATGTTTTAATTGCTGCTTTCACCGTTGTGTTTTTAGGCAGAGTTTTCTTTTTGTCGCAGAGGTACGCTGTGAGAAGCAGACCCATTTTATTACGTAGGTTCTTTGGTTCTTCTAATCCTAGCCAAGCCGGTCTCTCAGTGTTTTTCCACCAATTCTGGCTGAGTTTGATAATTGTTGCTTGTAGATAGGCACTGATATTGGGGTTGGCTAGGCCTCCTTTATTTTTACTCTTCATGAGCGCCTGTGTTTTAGTTTGTTCCATACGAAAGTAAATAGTTGTGTTTGAAGTTTCTGCAACCACTTTGCCGGCACACAGAGGGGAATACATCTGAATTTGTAGAGAAGCTTGGGAAGCAGGCACATCTTGTATACGTTGACTCGACCTAACCATGAGATTTCTAATTTAGTTAAATGTTGTATATCTATTTGGATAGTTTTGTATATATCTGCTAGGTTGACATCAATTATTGAAGATAAGGGTTTAGTTAAGTATATGCCTAAATAGCTTATATTCTCTGTTCCCCAGGCAAATGTTGTTTCGGACTTAAGGATGTCTAGTAGTTGTGGTGTTAGGTTAAAGCTTAGAACTTGGGTTTTTGTTAGGTTGATTTTGTAATGCGATAACTCAGAGAATAGCTGTATGGTGTCTAGTAGATTTCTTGTAGAGTTGAGAGGGTCGATTAAAGTAATGAGAATATCATCTGCGAATAGGGAGATTTTAAATTGTCTTTGATAGTGGAATTCCTTTGATTAGAGGGTTCATACGTATTTTTTCTGCAAGGGGTTCAATAAAGAAATTGAAAAGAGTGGGAGAAAGAGGGCACCCCTGTCTGGTCCCATTAGTCAGGAGAATTTTATCAAAAAGGCAGTTAATAGTTAACACCATAGCTGTGGGGGTCGAATATAAGGAGCTACCGTATATACCCGTGTATAAGCCGACCCATGTATAAGCCGACCCCCCTACTTTTGCCCCCAAAACCTGGGAAAACCTATTGACTCGTGTATAAGCCGAGGGTGGACCCCAGCACAGGTATACAGGCCCCCCAGTGGTATACAGGCCTCCCCATTGGTAGTATACAGCAGCCTCCGCAGTGGTAGTATACAGCAGTCTCCCCAGTGGTAGTATACAGCAGTCTCCCCATTGGTAGTATACAGCAGCCTCCGCAGTGGTAGTATACAGCAGTCTCCCCAGTGGTAGTATACAGCAGTCTTCCCCAGTGGTAGTATACAGCAGTCTTCCCCTGTGGTAGTATACAGCAGTCTCCCGGTAGTCACATCTCCCCCTGTGGTAGTATACAGCAGTCTACCCCTGTGGTAGTATACAGCAGTCTCCTCCTGTGGTAGTATACAGCAGTCTCCCCCTGTGGTAGTATACAGCAGTCCCCCCCTGTGGTATATACAGGCCCCCTGTGGTAGTATACAGCAGCCCTCCCCCCTGTGGTATATAAAGGCCCCTGTGGTAGTATACAGCAGCCCTCCCCCCCTGTGGTATATACAGGCCCCCCTGTGGTAGTATACAGCAGCCCTCCCACCTGTGGTATATACAGGCCCCCTGTGGTAGTATACAGCAGCCCTCCCCCCTGTGGTATATACAGGCCCCCTGTGGTAGTATACAGCAGCCCTCCCCCCTGTGGTATATATAGGCCCCCCTGTGGTATTATACAGCAGCCCCCCTCGTGCTATATACAGGCCCCCCCGTTGCTGCTGCCGCACACCTGTACAAGAAGAGCCTTTATACTTACCCTCCTGTGACCGCGCACGCATCCTCCGTTCTCCTTCCTGCTTATACCCGGCGTCCATCCATATGACCGCGCACAAATAATGACGTCATTACAGGCGCGCGGTCATGTGGATGGACGCCGGGTACAAGCAGGAAGGAGAGCGGGGGATGCGCGCGCCGTCACAGGAGGGTAAGTATGAAAGCTCTTCTTTTACAGGTGTGCGTCGGCAGCAACGGGGGGCCTGTATATAGCACGGAGGGGGGGGCTGCTGTATACTACCATCGGGGGGGGGGGGGGATGCCGTCACTGACTCGAGTATAAGCCGAGGGGGGCACTTTTCAGCACAATTTTTGTGCTGAAAAACTAGGCTTATACACGAGTATATACGGTAATTGCATTCATAATTCCTCCCTCTAAACCGAATTTATTCAAGGCTCGAAAAAGGAATCCCCAATGAACTCTGTTGAATGCCTTCTCGGCATCGACAGCGACTACAAGGGTTGGGATTCCTTCTTTCTCCACATGTGAAACCAGATTTATAGCCCGCCTTGTTGAGTCCGTTGTGCCTCTACCAGCTACAAAACCCACTTGGTCTTTATGTAAAAGGTGTGGGGCTATTTTTTGTACTCTAGTCGTGATTGTTTTGGTTATAATTTTTAAGTCTGAATTTAGCAGGAAAATGGGCCGGTAGTTACGAACGTCTTCTTTGTCTCCTTTGCCTTTATAAATAACTGATATTATTGCTTCCTGCATCTCAGCTGTTAATTTACTTTGATTGTAAGTGAGATAATTGGTGAGTTCTACGAGGTAGGGGGTGAGAAATGTTTTGAAGTTAGTACAATATTCATTCTGGAGGCCATCCGGTCCCGGGGATTTGTTTTTCTTTAATGTGTTAATAGTCTGTAGGATCTCTGTCTTAGTAAAGGGGGAATTGAGAGTGCTCAACTCGTCGTTTGACAAAGAAGGGAGCTGTATGGAGTCTAAAAAAGCATCTATGTTATGTTTTTGTGGAACAGTTTCCACTGGATCATTTTTAAGATTATAAAGTCTTTTGTAAAATTTGGCAAAGGTGACTGTGATTTTTTGAGGAGTTTTATGGGTTACGTTATGGTCGTCATTTATTTGTGAAATTTTCGTTTTAAGTCTGTGAATCTTAATTTTCTTTGCAAAAAAGTTTGAGGGTTTATTCATAGAGTTGTAGTAATTGGACTTTGAAAGCTGAATGATTTTGTCGTATTCTGAGGTAAGCACCGATTTTAATTCTACTTTAAGTTTAAGTATTTCCTTGTGGATATCTTCTTTAGGGGAGTTCATTTGTTTTGTCTCCAACTCTCTAATTTTTTTTAATTATTGTTTCTGTGGTCTGTTTTTTTTCCCGCTTTAGTCTAGAATTTAATTGGATGAGATGTCCTCTTATAACTGCCTTATGAGCTGTCCAGAGGGTTGTTATTGGGATATCTCCAGTATAATTTTCTTTAAAATAAAGGTTGCCTTTTCTATTTGGTCTCTGTATTGAGGGTGGAATAGAAGGAACGAGTTTGCCCTCCATATCTTGTGGCCAGAAAAATTAGGATGATGAGCTATTTCAAAGACTATTGGGGAGTGGTCTGACCACGTTCTTGGAAAGATGTTAATCGACTTGAAGTTGTGTAGAGTATTAATATTGGTTAGTACTAGATCAATTCGGGCAAAGGATCTATGAGCATCAGAGTAGTGGGAGTATTCAACAGATGTCGTGTTGAGAAAATGGGAATGTGTCATAAAGTTCTTCTTTATGTATCCAAGGATCGAGGAAGGTATTGGAGTTCCTACATTTGTTAGATAAATCAATTTCAGGGTTGGGGACCGCATTAAAGTCACTGAATAAAATCAAATGACCTTTTTTTTACTGTTTGGACAATCTTAATGAGTTTATTTAAGAAAGAAATTTGGCTTTTATTAGGGGTATATAGATTAACTAGTGTATAGAGTACATCATCGACCTTGCAGAGTAGGATCAGGAATCTCCCATCTTCATCCTTGATCGCCTCAATTTTTTCAAATTTTAGTGTTTCTTTGATAATTATTGCCACTCCTGATTTTTTTTTTCTTATTGGAAGAAAGGAAAATATGCGGGAATTTTTTGTTGCTATAATTCGGGGTATTGTCTATTGAAAATGTAGTCTCTTGAAGACCTGCTACGTCCACATTGTATGTTGATATGTCTTTCCAAACTGAATACCTTTTTTGTGGGGAGTTGAGATCGTAAACGTTAAGGGATAGAAATTTGTTAGCCATGATCAATATGAAATGCTTGCGAGTAGAGATCTGATTGGGTTCTAGTTGAACTAATTTCAAGTCTAGAGAGACAAGCTTGGGTTGAGATATTCATGTTTTCCATCTTATAACAGATTAACAGAAACTACAGAACTTAGTAACTCAATAAGAGAAGGTTGAAAGAGCAACTGTCTAATATTGTTGCTCCTAGTTAAGTTGGTGGAAGGGTTCGTACAGTAAACCGGTGTAGTACTTCCACTCGGACTAAAGTTTTGACCTTCTGTGCATGGTAAGACCATTCTGAAGTTCGTAAGGTAGGAAGGACCTCAATATTATCAGGAATCAGAGTTAGAAATTTTTAGGTTTTTAAGGGCCTTCAATCCACTCTCTGTCTCTTCAATGACTATTGTCTTCTCCTTGTAAGAGAATATGACTGTGGTCATTGGGCGGCCCCATCGGTAAGAAATTCCTTTCATTCTCAGTATATCCGTCACTGGTTTGAGGCATTTACGCTTGGTCATTGTTTCCTTGGTGATACCTTTAAAGACTTTTATTTTTTTGTAGGGGGTGGGAGGGAGTTGTTTTGCTTCATGTAGTTGGTAATTAAGTCTCTTGTTTGGAAAAACGTAAATTTAACTATGACGTCTCTGGGCGTTGCTTCTGAGAGGTGCTGCGACTTTGGAAATTTATGGGCACTCTCTATCGAATATTCAAT
Source organism: Allobates femoralis (assembly GCA_033576535.1). Lineage (NCBI taxonomy): Eukaryota > Metazoa > Chordata > Amphibia > Anura > Aromobatidae > Allobates > Allobates femoralis. The sequence continues at coordinate 215,625,574 of JARQOC010000006.1, read as the reverse complement.
TTTCGTCAGGGAAGGGACGATCTTCTTTGTCAGATTCTTCATGTAAGTGAGAAGCTCAAAGTTCTTCACCTTCTCTGAAATCCCTCTGAATTTCAGATTACTTCTCCTATCTCTATCCTCCCTGTCCGCTATTTTGTCCTTCAAAAATTTAATATCCTTTCTTATCTTCTCCTGATCAAGTTTTAGGTTTTTACAATCTTCTTTTAGGTCAAGAACTTCCCTCTCTGTGTGTTCCGTTCTGGTTATGATGGATGCAAGGGAGAACTTCATTTCATCAGTGCAGTGTCATCTAATGGATAAGGTGCTAGTGCAGGATAAAGAGAGGAAAACCCTCCAAATCTGACTCCTAGGAGTCTGATTTGGAGGGTTTTCCATTTGGAGGGTTTTCCTCTCTTTATCCTGCACTAGCACCTTATCCACTAGATGAAACTGCACTGATGAAACAGCATTAACTTGTATGCACTTTATGGGATGTTTGAATATGTGATGTGTGAGCTGCCATTCTGGACTGGTTGACTACTATGGCTGTCTCACTTTTGTCTTACATGACTAATCATGTAAAATTAGCCTCTGTTAATCATCCTATGATTGTATAACATGATAAATCAATGTAATGTGCACTCATCTGATGTATAATGGAATGAGTGTTATGTGCTTGTAATGTATGCACCTAATTTTCCTGCACAAGCGTGTTTAAAATTGTCTCTACAATAAAATTAATTTTAATTGCAAACTTTAAAAGCAGTTTTGGCTCCACATGCTTTTCACCTTTTGATGAATATTGTACAATGTGTTTTGAGCTGCTCGGCTGATCAGATATTACCCTGTTGGCTGTTTATATAAAAGCACAAGGAACATTTGTATTCTCAATGTACTAACTCTAAACAGCATGAAGAGAGAGCAGTTATTACCAAAATGATGGTAGGAAATGGAGGGAGGAGAGAAAGAGAAGAAAGTGGGGCAGAGTTGATAGGTAGAGAAAAACAGACAAAATGAGGAAAGACAATGAAGGAAGGAATGAAGAGTTATGCAAAAGGAAACCGCTCCAGTGTACATCGAAGGCCCACCGGCCTTGCTTGATTGAAGCTCTTCTTTGCAAACTGTATGATGTTCTTAGCAATGCACAGGCACCAATGGTAGGCCAGACTAGTTCTTCGACATAAGGGCAGTATTTTTAGAGATAATCACCTAACTAGCTTTGAATCTCAGCTGGGGGGCAAACAGGACTGGTGAGTCAGAGCCGGAGATCACTGGAAATTGGGTCACTGTTTAGTTCTCCCCTCAGCCTCTGTCTCTCCAACCTCAGAAACACTGTGGCTGGATGGAAATCAAACCTGGAGCAGAAATATAGTTATTCAGCAGAGGCAAGATGGAGGGAGATGACCTATGTATAGTAGCCTTGGCCTTGTCTCCAGACTTAGATCTTAGAAGGATTCACAGCAAGTAGTGTTCCCAGCAGAATGCAAACTCACAGCCTCCTTCCCCTCTTCCCCCCCCCCCCCTGAAGTGTAGCAAACTGTATGGGGCTGTGGGACCTCTGCTTATAATATATGTGCAGAGAAAGAAACAGAAGGAAAGCGCAGAGCCAAATGTCTGCTAGATTCCCCTGATCAGGGAGCTGTGAGGATGGGGCAAGGCAGGGAATCCAGGTATTTGCCTGCCTCAGCTACTTCTGACTTTATTGACTTTTGTGATTTTGCAAGGAGAGCACATGTGAGTCTTGGTGTGGAGTTGCTTGCAGGCTCTTGCAGTGAAGGTGGGAAGGGGGACTCTTAGCTGAGCTCTCCTCTCAGCTCACAGCTGCAATCCATATACTATTACTATTTTGTCAGTCTCTGGAGCTTTACCAGTCTTGCAGCCTTGATGTGCTAATCTGAGTTGTACTTCACTAATTAAGGCTATTTGTTCTCACAGTTACAAATGCAGATTCAGACTCAGATTAGATTAGCAGGGCAGCAGGCAGGATGGGTGATAATGGCTGTCTACATAAGCAGCTATGTACTCCTGTGTACTGAAGCTTCTCAGTCAGGCAGGGGCAGCTCACCTTAAGGGTATGTGCCCACTAGGCGTTTTTGCTGCGTTTTTGGTGCGTTTTCCGCTTGCAGAAAACCATTGGTTTTATACTAATGTATGCTAATCTGTTCCTGCGGTTGGGCTTCCCAGCAAAACCTATGGGTTTTACAAAAACGCTGTGCCCACACACTAGTTTTGCAAGTGTCAAGAACTGTCAAATACCTGCGTTTTTGGTGCGGATAGCAAAGAATGGACATGTCAATTCTTTTGTGCGTTTTTGGTGCAGTCAATGGGAAAAACGCTGGAAAAACGCAGCTTCAAACGCACAAAAACGCACCAAAAACGCACCAAAAACGCAGTAAAAACGTGCAAAAAACGCGCAAAAAACGCAGACAAGATTTTAGCATTTCTCCTGTCAAGGACTGTAGGATCCTCAGGTTTTCCTGCGTTCAGGACTGCAGCAAAAACGCCTAGTGGGCACATACCCTAATGGTAGTCTCTGTCGGCGATCTCGCTTCCAGGGAGTGTCTGGAGTGGCTGCCTGGTGAATCAGCTGCAGAATTGCTAGGAGTATGATGTCACTCGGTCTTCTCACTCAGTAATGGCAGGGTAATATCTTGGTGGTTTCTTCCCTCAGCTTCAGGCTGCAGCAAGCTTCTCCCAGGGCCCGAGGCTCAGTCAGGGGGTCCTCCTCCGGTTCGAAGCCGGTCCAGTAGCTTTTGTTTTACAAATAAGCCTTAAAAAAGGCTTAAAAACCCATCGCTTTTAAGTGTGCACAGGAGCTCCAGCAATGTGCTCCTTAAAAGAAGCTGCAGGCCACGCCTCTCCCCAGGCTATAGCATGAGTGAACAGCTCTGCATACACAACCATCTGTCTTATCCCATACTCAAGCACAAACTCAATCCCTGGTACACTCTCAAATAAGAGGAAGGAAGTTGATTTCTTTTCAGGTTTTTTATTAGTTGCAGTGCTGATGTGACATATTGATATACCACACCTGCCTGGCAAAAACCGCTAGGAACTGCTCTAACCTAGCCCTCAAAAGGGCTGATATTATAACTAGTCCCTACTTGTCTAAAGTAGCCCTGAAAAGGGCTGATATTTACAACTAATCCCTACTCCCTACTTGTCTGATGTAGCCCTCAAAAGGCTGAGATTCTAACTAGGCCCTACTCCCTAAACCTGTCTATCTAACTTGAGATTCGCTCACTATCTGTCTAACTAAGACTTTATAGTGCCCACAGCAGCAGCACCTGACTGACACACAACTGCAGCACTGAGGAAATGGTGGCAATGGGGAAAATTGCCGGGTCTTATAGGGCAAGGACATGTGACATACACAGCCAATGACGCATGCCCTTGCTTGTGTGCATAAAATGCACTTTGCTGAGTGTGTGATTGGCTGACAGCCTGCACTGCCCCACTGTATATGCGGTTAGGAGACAAAAAAAAAAGGAAATCGGCATTATTTCAGCAGCACTTATCTAAACCTGGCTTTCCTCCCGCCCCGCACACTATACACTAAAAGTGGATATTAACATTCATTAACAGTATTAGGGTTAGGGTTAAGCTTTTGGTGATCGGAGCTATATCTAACATAACCTCGAACTGCCGAATTTGAAGCAAATTGGTCGCATTCGTCGAATGACTCAAACACTTTCCCAAACAGCTCAAATTTGAGATTGGCGAACATTTCGAATCGAACATCGCTCATCTCTAGATGAGACTTGGATACCTGATCGGAACGACAACTTGACATTGCGCTCAGGACAGGAAGAGGTTGGCTCAGAGGACGACGAGTGTGAGAACACAGAGGGTGATGATGAGGTTGGAGATCCCACTTACTGTAAACCCACAGAAAGGCAGTTGATGAGCTCAGCAGAAGAGGTAGAGGAGGTTGCTAGTGAAGAGGTTAGGTTGCGGCTTCCTGGACAGAGACAAAGTCCTGGAAGCACGTCACAACTGTATCCTCAGCCACAACTCTGCCTCTGTGCAGAAGCTGTGGTGGCTCTGCAGGTCGCATGGGCACTAAGCCTTGCATAGCCTGGGCATTTTTTGCAGATCGCAAAGGATGACCCAACTCATGTTATCTTCAAAATTTGTAAACAAAATCTGAGTAGAGGCCAAAAATCAATAGTTTGAGTACTTCATGCATGAATGGTCATATGGACATGAAGCATAAGTCACAGTTGGAAGCTCACTGTGCTACAATGCGGCCTAGTGGGCCTCGCAAACCACCGTCTGGCCATCAAATGCATCTGCAGCTTCTTCATCCTCTGTAACTGTGGGGTCAGCTGCCACTCAGACTTTCAGCCGCAGAACTTCCACCTCTTTACCCGCAACAGCCAGTGTGATTGACAAGTCATCAGCTGTTTTGGAAGTGGAAACACCTGCTGGTGTTGAGCGCTGTCAGACATCGAGAGCACCACCTTTTTATGAATGCGACATAATATGTTCACCTGCACCTCCCTCACAGACCAGCAGTTTGTCTGGGACACCCTATCAACCCTGTCTCAGCACAGCAGCCAGTCCTTGGTCTCTCAGATGTGGACAAGTAAAAGACCATTTCCTCCTACCCATACCTAAGCTGAGGTTGAATTTCACCATCTGCAAGCTGTAGGCTACGGAAATGCTGCCTTTCCGGCTGGTGGATACAGAGGATTTTCGAGACCTTATGGCCATCGCAGTGCCCCAGTACCAGATGCCCAGTCACCACTACTTCTCGAAGAAAGCTGTGCCTGCGCTATACCAGCATGTTGCACACAACATCATCACTTCCTTGAGAAACTCAGTGTGTGACAGGATGCATTTCACCACAGACACCTGGACAAGTAAGCATGGACAGGGGCCTTACATGTCACTGACTGGGCACTGGGTGACTATGGTGACAGCAGGAGAAGGGGCTGCTGTACAAGTCTTGCCATCCCCACAGGTTGTGCATCAAACCTCTGTATCTAGAAGTTCCTCCACTGCTTCTGCCTCCTCCACCTCTTCTAGGTCCTCTTCCTGCACCCAAAGCCTCTCTGGTAATGTGATCCGCGTTCAAACTGCGCAGAAGGAATCTAGCACACCTACTTACTATGCTGGCAGCAGGGCTCAATGCCATTAGGCGGCGTTTACATTAAACTGTCTGGGAAATGTGAGTTAAACAGCTGAGGAGTTGTGGTCAGCTCTGGAGACCGAGAATAATCAATGGTTGTCTCCACTGAACCTGGGTGTGAATCTTCACTGGGGCAAGGTGACACACTCCTTGTTTGGCTCACGTCTTGAACGTGGTCATCCAGCAATTTCTAGCCCACTATCCCGGCCTAGATGCGCTTCTGCAGAGGTCACGGTTGCTGTGTGCTCACTTCCGCCATTCGCATCCCACAGCTCAACGACTTGCATCGCTACAGAAGTCGTTCGGCCTGCCAGTTCACTGCGATGTGCCGACACGATGGAATTCCACACTGCACATGTTGCAGCGACTGTTGCAGCAGCAACGAACCCTGGTGTAATAAATATATTATAACGTATAGCCTGGGCCAACATGATCCAGAGGTGGGGAAAATCAATCTACTGGAGTGGTCTCAGATCAAAGACCCTTCTTCAGAGTTTTGAAATGGCTACTAAGATATTTAGCGCTGACAATGCCATTATCAGCATGACTATTCCTGTCATCTACATGCTGGAACACATTTTAACCAGTATTCGGAGTCAGGTGGTGCGTCAAGAGGAAGGGGAGGAAGTACAGGAGGAGGCATATGCGGAAGCAATAACAAGATCTCAAAGGTCCAGACGGTCGGCAGCACCAAGGCAGCTGGCATGGGAAGGTGGGGGAGAGGGAACAACGAGGCCACATGGTAGCAGCCAAACTGTTGATAAAGGTACAGGAGCCAAGGAAGAAATAGAGGACAAAGAGGTGATGGACATGGAAGACTCAGAAGATGAGGGAGATCTTGATCACATTTCTGTTGTGCGAGGTTGTGGGGAGAGGTCAGAGGAAGGAAGCATGAATGTTATCTTGTCACCACCAACACAACAAGGACTTAAGGGCCTGTCACACGCATCAATATCGCCTGCATGATATCGGCTGCACGTGACGTTGCAGCGATATTGACGCGTGTGACATACTGAATCAACCAGCGATAAATCGCTGGTTGATGATCGCCAGGTTTTAGAATCTGTCCTAAAACCTGGCGATTGTCGCCCGGTGTACACGCAGCATCGCTGCGTGTGACACCGGGAGTAGCGATATTCCAGCTCCCAGCGCCTCTCACAAGCGCTGGGAGCTGGTAACTAAGGTAAACTGCGGGTATCTAGGCAGCGCGCGCTGCCTAGATACCCGACGTGTACCTTAGTTACCAGCCTCCTCCGCTCACCGGCTGGTATCTAAGGTACACAGCGGGTAACTAGGGTCCCTAGTTACCCGCTGTGTACCTTAGATACCAGCCGGTGAGCGGAGGAGGCTGGTAACTAAGGTACACGTCGGGTATCTAGGCAGCGCGCGCTGCCTAGATACCCGCAGTTTACCTTGGAGACCAGCCTGCTCCCGCTTCCAGCAGACTGGCAGTGGGAGCAAGACATCGTGGAAACGATATTTAAATCGTTTCCACGATGTTTCTGGTCAATTGATCGCTGGTGAGTCTGTCTGTGTGACAGCTCACCAGCAATCAGCCGTCAATGTCGTCAGCGATCATCTCACTGACGACATTGACGCGTGTGACAGGCCCTTTAGGTCTCCTGGATGCGCAAGACACATGAGTGACTAATTTCTGCACTACGTGCAACATGATCCTCGGATTGTCAGAATTCAAAGTAATGCTGACTACTGGGTTGCCACACTCTTAGATCCCTGATACAAAAGTAAATTTGGTAAAATAATTCCTGCCATAGAAAGGGATTCACACATGCAGAAGTATCAGCAGAAGCTGTTACAGAATCTTAGATCTGCTTTTCCACAAAACACCAGTGGTGCACATTGTGAATCTCATAGTTCTAACTTGCAACCGTGGGACTGTCAAGTCATCACTCAAACCGTAACAGTAACACCTTATTCTCTCTGAACGTGTCTTCAGCACTGCTGGTGGTGTGCTGACAGATAAGCAGCTGTGTCCAATGACAATGTAGACAGATTGCTAGAATTCAAAGTAATGCCGACTACTGGGTTGCCACACTGTTAGATCCCCGGTACAAAAGTAAATTTGGCCAAATGCTTCCTGCCCTGGAAAGGGACCATGCATGCAAGAGTATCAACAGAAGCTTATACACAATCTTAGTACTGCTTTTCCCCAAAACACCAGTGGTGCACATAGTGAATATCGTAGTTCTACCTTTCCTACCCGGGGAATGTCGAGTCATCATCACTGAAACGTTAATAGTAACAGTGTATGTGGTAACTGCAATTTTGTACAATTATTTCACCGTTTTTTTAGACCATCCTTTGCAACAGAAGAGAGAACAAGTCTGACTTATAGTGAATGCCTAGAGAGGATGGTACAGGAGTATCTACAGCTGAATATCGATGCCATGACTGTGGAACTGGACCCTCGTGCATTTTGGGCTTCAAAACTGGAAAAATGGCCTGAGTTCGCCACTTCATGCCTTTGAGATTTTGTTGTGTCCCGCAGCCAGCGTTCTCTTTGAACATGTCTTCAGCGCTGCTGGTAGTGTGCTGACGGATAAGTGCACGTGGCTGTCCAGTGACAGTGAAAATCTGTGAAAAAGGAATGTGCATATAGGGCCTTATCTCAATTATACACTTTCTCTTTGTGATGTGGAATTGCTCACCTTTTTCAGTTGTGAAACCCACAACTGGTAGAAAAACTTTAAAAGCAGCTCCTGCAAGGACCACACACCCACCGGTAACCGTGGTTGTGATGCAGATAATCTTGGACGAAGTGCCTCAATGTCCGCGCTGCTGCTTCAGGATCAAAGGAACCAAGACACAATGATGTCTGGATCAGCTTAAGCATTTATTTTCCTACGCGTTTCAGAGCCACATACCGAGCTCCTTCCTCAGGGATGTAGGTACGTGGCTCTGAAACGCGTCGGAAAATAAAAGCTTAAGCTGATCCAGACATCATTGTGTCTTGGTTCCTTTGATCCTGAAGCAGCAGCGCGGACACTGAGGCACTTCGTCCAAGATTATCTGCATCAGTGACAGTGAAGACAGACTAACATTTATCAAGATGAACAAGTCATGGATCCGCAAGGACTTTTCCACTGCTGCGTCAGGCTTGGGAGACTAAACGCTTGTGTACTTTTCAAAGTGCTACATTAAACTCCACATTTCAATATTTCAACTCTTGGGCATTGATGCCACTTAATTGGTGGCTGTGCCTAATTTTTTTTTGAAAAATGGAGAATGTTGTTGGGGTCTCCTTGCTGTTTGTTGCTTGACTTGAGTAGGGCCCTCTGAGCTCAACACCTATCCCTGACACTTCTGCCCCTGTTTCTGAATATTCAACCTTTTTGTCCATCGAACCAGTGATTAACAAATTTACTGTATTCAAATCTACCATTTTTGGGTGCTTAAAAGCAGTGATTACTACATCTCCCTTAATATTTGCGTAAACTGTTTTTGTGCATTTAAAGCATTGTTTGGTCAATCTCACCTGTCCACTAGTTGTCCCACTGGTGTATGGCAGGGCATAACATTGATAGGAGCGCTTGCAAGAGCTTTGGGTTTATCCGGCCCAGTAGGCCTAAACAGGTCACTTACCCACCTCTCTATTATTTCCTGTAATACTCCACAACACTGATAGTTGTTCCGCCTGTGTGTGGCGGGGCATAACATTGATGGGAGCGCTTGCATGAGCTTTTAGTTTATCAGGCCCAGTAGGCCTAAACAGGTCACTGACGTACCTGACTATTTTTTTTTGGTAATACTCCATGAAACTGATAGTGGTCCCACCTGTGTTTGGCAGGGTATATCATTGATAGGAGTGCTTGCATGAGATCTGAGTTTATCCTGTCCAGTAGGCCTAAACAGGTCACTTAGTTACACTTACCTCTCAAGTTTTTCCTTTAATTCTCCACAAAACCTATAGTTGCTGAGCAATGTTTAACCTTGAAATACTAGGCCAGATCCTGTTCCAGACCCTGTGCCATGCATGCAGGCTCGGCCATTCAGCAATTTTTGGTCTGGGACAATTGATGCTATTTTGCTGTAGTCTGACCCTTTGGGAAGAGTGAGGACTCTTGTTGGGGTCCCCTTGCCGTGTGGTACATGATTTGAGCAGGGCATGACATGCCTATACCTGTGTCTCATCTTCCTTTTACTCCTCAATCTATTTTTACTTAATGTAGAAAACTACTACCACTTTTCCCCTGTAACTCATCCATTTGTCAATTCAAAGCCAGTTTCACTCACTTCTGAAATTTTAGGTGAATGTTAACCACCTTCTATTTTGAAGTGCTTTATGAGAGTGTGCAGGCTGGCACAGACCATGTTTCGTGCACCACCTGTGCTACGCCATGAGACTATTTGTACAGTGGGTAGATTGTCGTCTGTTTTCCTAGTGTTTATTGTCTATTCTGAGTAGTTTGGCAGCTTTTGGACACTTTTGAAGGTGTTTTCTGTGTGTTTGCTGTAGCCTACCATTGATTCCAATGGGGTTCGATGGTGTTCGACGAACATTTAACGATCAATTCGTCGAACACACCCCAATTTGGCAAATCGAATCAAATTCGAACATTTAGGTAGTGGCTCATCACTAGATAGGATAGTTAGATCAAGCTTATCTGTCTATCATCTATCTTATCAGTGTCCTGCTACAGGCTTCAAGGCCCGCTCATTAAGGTTCATGCATATTTACTGCACTGATCGTCAACAGCCAATTACAGATGCTCACTCTCTGTGAGAGAGTCTGCGATTGGCTGTTGCAATCAGACTGCATTTACACAATTTTTATGGTGTCTGTGTTTGATTGACATACACAGTAGTATATGACAACCAACCTGCCATCATAGTGTGTTAATTAAAAAATGCGTATGTCTTCACTGTATTTTTCAGTCTCTGCAAAGAAAAAGAGGACAGCTGCAAACTGCGAACCTAAGCTTCCTAGTTTTCCCTTGGCTGGCAAAACAAAATGCGTGGGCTTTACTCTATTTTTATTTGCCAGCCAAGGTAAAATTTGGCAGCTGGGGGTTGGTATTTTCAGCGTGATGGGAGCCCATCGGTATTGGACATGCTATAATGTAACAGCCCACAGCCATCCCAGGAATTGGCATATTCATTAGAAGTGCTAATTCTTTACCTAGGAAACTCAATAGTTTTGGGTCCTGCTGAGCTGCGGGAAAGTTCACCTCAGGTCAGAGAGTCACGTTGCTCTTTCTGACTTAAGATGACCCAGACCATGACGTCACCGCATTCACTGTGGGAGCTGAAAGTCATTCAGTTTCAGGTCTCGGCAAGAATGGATGTCACAGAGAATCATGGACAGTTATGTGGGAGTAATAAACATGGAGTTAAGATGCGTTTGTGTTTTTTGTTGTAATAAAATGAATTGTCTCTATTGTCTACTATTTAATAGAGATTACTAACGGGTCTAACATTGGTCCGACATTATGAATCTCAGGCTTAGTGCCAGCTGGCAATATTCAGTTGGTATTAACCCCTTATTACCCAGTTTGCCACTGGCATCAAGGCAACAGGAAAAACCAGGAAAAGTGCCAGGATTTGGCACTTATAATGAATGCACCAAATTCTGGGGCACCTGCAAAAAGGGATAAACCTAACCTCTCTGCTGACTGAGGCGAACTGCAAAATGGCACCTTCCCCCTTAGTAAATTTTTTTTAATCGGTAAAAGTAAATCTGGTTCATACAGATTTATATTTATCATGTAAAAATGAGCAAAACAATGGACATTTTAGTTTACAGAAACAGAAAAAAAGATGTTCATACAAGGATGTCAGCGTCATCAACATGCACATACAAGAACCACACAGAAGAATCTAGAACAAGGATCATAAATGGCAATGGCAGCTTGGCACAACCATATAGACACATAATGCCGACGGCAGAGCTGTGGTCCTGTAGGCAGACACAGTCCTGCATCCTTATAGCACAGGAGGCAACACTGATTGCCAACCTCCGGCACACGCCTACAAAACTCTGGACCGTTGCCTGGCACTAACTAGTCAGACATGACACGATGCAGCACCGTACAGTTTTAGCATCAATAAGCCGCCACTGCACCAAGCTGGTAAAATGGCGTTTCTCCTCCAACAGACCACACTTACTCGCGAATTGCTTAGCCAATCACAAGCGCAGCACACGGGTCTGTCTGGAATTAATAACAGGGTCCTTCCTATTGGGTTGAGCAAAGGATATGAGAGCGGGAAGGGGGAAGAGCACCACCAATCAACAGCTGCTCAGGAGAAACATGGCTGGATGCCTGTATGTACCGAGGGGCGGCAATGTACCTGGTGTGTAAGTTATGGCCAAATAGTTCTGCAGCAGAGACACAATACATCCTGCATCATAGAAATCATGGAGCCCCAGAGCAGAAGTTCTAATTGGGCACCCCCCAAGAAAAGAATATTTGGCTGGGTCACATATGTACATCTCTCACAACTTTTCAGCCTTTACAAAGTAATTTTCCTCCTACTGAAGCCCCTGGATTCCTCTTTCATTGCCACTATATACTATGATGCCAACTAAAGTGCCCCACAAACACTGTATGATCCCCCACAGTGCATTCTTCCACACACAGTATAATGACCCTACTGTACCTTCTTCAACTACCCCAGTACAGTATGATCCAAAACTATGACCCCTGCCCAGCCCTCCATGTAGTATAATGGACCTATGTACAGTATAATGGCCTCAAAAACAGCCCTCAAATAGCCCTTCATAAAGTATAAAGGCTTCCTCGTAGCCCTCCAAGTATTATCATGCCCCCCACAGAGCCTTCCAAATATTATAATGGCTTCCATGTAGTATAATTGGCTCCATATAATATAATGCACCCCCATAGTCTTCCACATAGTATATTGCACCCCCAAATTCCTCCATATATTATGCACCCCCATAGTCCTCCATATAATATAATACACCCCCACAGTCCTCCATATAGAATAATAAACCCCCACAGTCCTCCATATAGTATATTGCACCCCATAGTTCTCCAAATAGCATATTGCACCCCCATAGACCTTCATATAGAATAATGCACTGCCACAGTCCTCCATATAGAATAATGCACCCCCACAGTCCTCCATATGGAATAATTCAGGTAAGAGAAGTCTGGGCTCGACCCCTTTGTAGGGTGCTCAGAGGTAAAAAATAATCAGTCTATATTTAGGGTAACCTCGGCACACCAATACAATAATGTACCTCCACAGTCCTCCATATAGTATAATGCACACCACAGTCCTCCATATAGAATAATGTACCCCCATAGTCATCCATATAGTATATTGCACCCTTAAAGCATGACATATAGTACAATAGACCCCCACAGTCCACCATATAGTATTATGCACCCCCAAACTCCTGCATATAGTATAATGCACCCCAAAAGTCCTCCATATTGTATAATGCACCCAAAAAGTCATCTATATAGAATGCACCCCCATACTGCTCCATATAGTATATTGCACCCCCATTGTCCTCCTATATTATATTGCACGTTACATAGTTTCCCATCAGTGTACTCACTGATTAAAAAAAAAAGTAAATACTCGCTGCTCCAGTCTCCTCAGCATCTGCTCTGCACGTCTCAGCACAGTGGGGCTCAGTGATGACATCATTGTGCCCACCGTGCTGAGCTGCAGAGGGCGGAGAGCGGTGGCCGGGACTCGGGAGAAGAATGCTGCCGGCAGAAATGGCTTGGACTATAGGTGTGGGAGCGGCATCCGTGGGGGGCCACCACTGGTACACACACCTCGTATGCACATGGCTCCACATGCCTCATACATACATGCCTCTGCTCTGTACACACTCAGCTCTGCTCCATACACTTCATACACATGACTCCGCTCCGTACACCTCATACACTTTCGACTCTACTCCATACACCTTATACACTTGCACCTCTACTCCATACACCTTGTACACACTTGGCTATGCTCCACATGACCCATACACATGTGTCTCTGCTCCATACGCCCTGTACACACTCAGCTCTGCTCCATACACCTAGTACACTCTCGGCTCTGCTCCGTACACCTTGTACACACGTGGCTTCACTCTGTACACCTCGTACACACTCAGCACTGCTCCATACACCTCATACACACTTGGCTCTGCTCCGTACACCTCGTACACACACAGTTCTGCTCCGTATGCTCTGTACACACTCAGCTCTGATCCATACACCTAGTACACTCTCGGATTTACTCTGTACACCTAGTACACATGCGGCTCTGCTCCATATGCCCCGTACACATTCAGCTCTGCTCCGTACACCTTGTACACAATCTGCTCTGCTTCATATACCTCATACACACTCTGCTCTGCTTCATACAACTCGTACACATGCGGCTCTGCTCCATACACCTCATACACATGCGGCATGGCTCTGTACACCTTGTACACACGTGTCTCTGCTCCATACACCCCATACACATACGGCTCCACTCTATACACCTAGAACACACTTGACCATACCAGGTGGCTCGCTCTAAACTGTAAACCACATTCAATAATCCATAATAAGGATTATGTAGAAACGCTGAGAAACAAAATGGCACCGTAGTAATTGCACAATAAATATGACTATACTGATCGGTGAGTTGAATCTCGTTTTTTTTTGCTTTTTTTATCGATTATTGAAGCCATTTATTGTCAAACTACTGTGTTTTCTCTTCTTAAATCCTAATCACATCCAAAAACATCCAAATGACCCTGATCAAAAGTTCACATACCCTGGTGATTTTGGCCTGATAACATGCCCATAAGTTGACACAAATGGGTTTGAATGGCTAATACAGGTAATATCCTCACCTGTTGCCTGTTTGCTTGTAATCAGTGTGTGTGCATAAAAGCACACACACTGACAGACCCTTTCATCCAGCCACTGACGTTTCTGGATTGTGAGTCATGGGGAAAGCAAAAGAATTATCAATGGATCTACGGGAAAAGATAGTTGAACTGTATAAAACAGGAAAGGGATACAAAAAGATATTCAAGGAATTGATAAGGCCAGTCAGCAGTATTCAATCTGTTATTTTTCAAATGGAAAATCAGGGGCTCTGTAAAAACCAAACCACGATCAAGTAGACCAACAAAAACAACTGCCAGGATAATTGTTCGAGATGCAAAGAAAAACCCACAAATAATATCAGCTGAAATTCACATTTGGATGAAGATTCTGTCTGGTGCTCATCATTTTTTGAGTTTGTAATGTGTTGATGATGTCTGTGACAAACAGCGGTTAATGTGTGATTGGTGAGGATGTGGTGTAGGTTTTTCCAAGAGTGAGAGTGGCATTGTGCATGGTTTAAAGTGTGGTGACGTAGCTGGGTTGTAGTCTGGGCTGAGTCTCAAGGGGACCCAAAAATGTTGCCAGTATGGGGCCCAGAAATTCCTGATGGCAGCCCTGTTCTGTCCTCCAGCAATCGGACAATATGCCATAATTCATTGTTAGGAAAAATCTGATATAATATCCCCATTAACTTTATTTTAACAAATGTATTGAGGAGTGGGGACATGATTTTGTGACACTTGCTAGTATACTGTATCAAGAAAAATTATTTAACTTCCATTACTAATTTGATTTATTACCAACATTTACAAATGTTTTAAGGCCACCTTACACACACAAATGTCTGTTCAGATATTGGTCACAGATCTCTGGTTGCAGTGAAATCATGGACACATTGTTCCATTTTGTGGCTGTGTACAAATGTAACAATGTGTCCATGATTTCACTGCAACCAGAGATCTGTGACCAATATCTGAACAGATATCTGTGTGTGTAACGTGGCCTTTACTGTTTGCTTTAAAGGGAACCAACCACCTCAGATGACGACTATAAGCTGTTAATACATGTCCCTGCACCCTACCTACACCATTCCACCTATGTTTTTCTTAAGAATATTGATAAATGTAAACCGAAATATACACTTTATAAAATTACATGCCTGTGTACTTCTGGGCGTCTCCTTCTGGGTCAGTTACTAGAGGGCTGTGTCTCCAGCAGCATGACTGGCTTCTCTAGCCCTCCCTCTTACTTTGCAGAACGTCACATGAAGGGATGGGAGCTGCCTTGCGTGCCCGCCCACTGATAGATAACATCACGCCCTTCATGTGACGTCCTGCAAAGTAAGAGGGAGGGCTAGAGAAGCCAGTCATGCTGCTGGAGACACAGCCCTCTAGTAACTGACCCAGAAGGAGACGCCCAGAAGTACACAGGCATGTAATTTTATAAAGTGTATATTTCGGTTTACATTTATCAATATTCTTAAGAAAAACATAGGTGGAACGGTGTAGGTAGGGTACAGGGACATGTATTAACAGCTTATAGTCGTCATCTGAGGTGGTTGGTTCCCTTTAAATCAATCAAAGAAGCACAATTTAAACAGCTCAACACAAATAATTTAACAAGTATATCAAGTGAAGGTAACTATGTCAGGCACAGACCATCTGGCTAAAATTCATCTTTTTTTAAACAAAGAGTAAAATATATGATCCACCTTAAAATCAGGCGACACGTTTCGGATATGCAATACTCTTTTTCAAAGCTTAAAGTGTAACCGCCGCTTACATTTTTATTTAATAATAATGTAGAGCAAGTGATTTTACTAAACATTGTAATATGGTTCATTAGAAAATTCTGTCTGGTTACCAATCATAATCCTTCCACAAGATGTCCTCAGTGCACTGTGAGTGAACTGTTTCTGTGCTAGTGTGCTAGTCTTCACAGTGAATATTTATATGAGGCCATCATATTCCCCAGCGCTTTACAGACATCATCACGGTTCCCATTGGGGCTCACAATCTGCATTCCTATCAGTATGTCTTTATATTTTTTCATTGTGGGAGGAAATTTTCCTGTAATAAAGGATTAATATTTTTTTTTTTTTTACAGCTTATCTGGGTATTTACATGTATTGCAGCAATTATCCTGGGCCTTGATTTGGGGTTATTGGCAGGTCTGGTTTTTGGATTACTGACTGTCGTTCTGCGGGTCCAGTTGTAAGTACAATAATGTCTAAATTTGGATGCATTTTATTTTGTGTTATAATATTAGGTCACTTTATTGAACCTCAGCATGTATGTAATGCAGATTGTACAGGGCAGAGACTGAGGGAGCAACTCAAGAGAACAAACAGCAGTGCTTAGGGAAGCAATTACATAGTTAAATAGTTAAAGGGAATGTTCACTAGATCATACATACCGTGTTTCCCCGATAGTAAGACCCCCCCCCCGAAAGTAAGACAGGGTAGAAAACGGGGGGGGGGGGGGGTCTGCTAATGTAAGGCCCCCCCGAATGTAAGGCCGCCTGGGGGGCGTTGGGGAATATAAGGCCTCCCTTAGTACCGTACCTTTGGGCCGCCACTGTCCCCCGGTGTGTCCCCCGGTATGTCCAGCCCCGATGTCACTGCTGTCCCCGGCTCGCTGCTGATTGGCCAAGCAGCTCGAGCTGTGATTGGCCGCCCAGTCCCGATGTCACTGCTGTCCCGGCTCACTGCTGATTGGCCAAGGATCCCCTGCAGCAGAAGCGTCCCACAGCTGCACCGCAGAGGAAAACGAAAGTGACCCAGAGAAATAAAAAGTAAAGAAATGTGTGTACTGTATAACCATAACCATGGGTGTGTGTGTATGGGGCTGTGTGTGTGTGTACTGTATGTGTACCTATGGGTATGGGTGTGTGTATGTATGGGCAACGTATGGGTGTGTGTGTATGGGGCTGTGTGTGTCTGTGTGTACGGTACACTGCAGTACTGTTATGGGAGGCTGCAGTGGGATACGGCACTGTTATTGGAGGCTGCGGTGGGATATGGCACTGTTATGGGAGGCTGCAGTGGGATACTGTTCAGCATGTTAACAAATGTAGATTTTTTTGTTAAAAAAAAATTGTCATTTTTTTTGGGCTAATGGTAAGATTTCCCCCAAAAGTAAGACAGGGTGCGACTTTCGGAGGTAAAATTAATGTAATACAGAGTCTTACTTTCGGGGAAACACGGTAAAAGTGCTGAAAATTAAAAATTTACCAGTTACTAATATGTTTCTATTTTCACAGCTGCCCCCATTTTAGTTATCTGCTTCTGTCCAGGGTTTGGTTGCTCCATTTCAAGTCCTGAGCTTAATGGAGGATAGTTTCCTGGGTCATCACCAGATCAGCCCTACATGTGATGGGAGCTGCCTGACTGATCCATTTTAGTAGTTTAGCCAGTATCATTCTCTGCCAATGCCTAGATAAAAAAAAGGTGATAACTAGGGATGAGCGAGTAACTGTACTATTCAGAATCGCTATACCCGCAACAAGTAGGTCTCGGTACTCGCTACTCTTTACGAGTATAGCGATTGAGAGTACTTTTGCAGTGTATCAATAGATACACTGCAAAAGTCCTGTAAAAGAAATGAAAAATGGTTAGAAAATAAAAAAATTGGATACCACCTTAACCGACGGCTGCACCGGGACCGGGCGATGGACATCTATTCATGTTAAAGGACCTTTCACTCTCCCAGCCAATCAGATGGCTGGGAGAGATCTGGCCAATAAGATTCCGCCACGTCACAATGACCTGATCGCTAGCGGCCACCTGATTGGCCAGATGGAGAGGTCCTTGGTGTACCTGAGAGGACCTTTCCATCTGGCCAATCAGGGGCTGCTAGCGATCACGTGATTGTGACTTGGTGGCATCTGATTGGCCAGATCTCTCCCAGCCATCTGATTGTCTGGGAGAGTGAAAGGTCCTTTAACATGAATAGATGTCCATTGGCCGGTCCCTGTGCAGCTGTCGGTTAAGGTGAGTATCCGATTTTTTTTATTTTCTAACCACTTTTCATCTCTTTTACAGGACTTTTGCAGTGTATCTATTGATACACTGCAAAAGTACTCGGTACTTGCTACTCCCGAGTAATCCTAATTTAGTAGCGAGTACACGAATACCGCTACTATTCGGCGACTTCCGAATAGTAGCGAGTATATTCGCTCATCCCTAGTGATAACGTAAAAGGGAACTGTGCCTAAACAAGCTTTGCATGAATCCATTGTACAATCTAGATAAATCTGTTTTTCTCCAAGACAAGTCACTTTTCACCCTTGATGCTGAAATAATTTAATTTTTTATTCTGAAAAACAAACCTGTATAAATCCATCTATTATTATTATTATTATTAATAATAATAATAATAATAATAATATTAATTTATAGTGCACCATTGATTCCATGGTGTGGTACATGAGAAAGGGTTACAAACAAAACAAATAAAAAATACAATGAACAAACTAATAGTGACAGACTGGTACGGAGAGGGAGAGGACCTGACCTTTGCAGGCTTACATTCTGCGGGGTAATGGGGAGGGAGACAGTAGGTTGCGCCAGCACTGATGGTGGTGGAGCGCCAGCTCCGATGGTGGTGGAGCACTGGCTCCGGTGGTGGTAGAGCGATGATTCTAGTGGTGGTGGAGCTCCGACTCCGGTGGTGGTAGGGTCATTGAATGATGTACAGTGTTGGCCAAAAGTATTGACACCCCTGCAATTCTGTCAGATAATACTCAGTTTCTTCCTGAAAATGATTGCAATCACAAATTCTTTGGTATTATTATCTTCATTTAATTTGTCATCAATGAAAAAAACACAAAAAGCATTGTCCTAAAGCCAAATTGGATATAATGCCACACCAAACATAAAAAAGGGGTGGACAAAAGTATTGGCACTGTTAGAAAAATCATGTGATGCTTCTCTAATTTGTGTAATTAACAGCACCTGTAACTTACCTGTGGCACCTAACAGGTGTTGGCAATAACTAAATCACACTTGCAGCCAGTTGACATGGATTAAAGTTGACTCAACTCTGTCCTGTGTCCTTGTGTGTACCACATTGAGCATGGAGCAAAGAAAGAAGACCAAAGAACTGTCTGAGGACTTGAGAAACCAAATTGTGAGGAAGCATGAGCAATCTCAAGGCTACAAGTCCATCTCCAAAGACCTGAATGTTCCTGTGTCTACCGTGAGCAGTGTCATCAAGAAGTTTAAAGCCCATGGCACTGTGGCTAACTTCCCTAGATGTGGATGGGAAAGAAAAATTGACAAGAAATTTCAACACAAGATTGTGTGGATGGTGGATAAAGAACCTCGACTAACATCCAAACAAGTTCAAGCTGCCCTGCGGTCCAAGGGTACAACAGTGTCAACCCGTACTATTCTTCGGCGTCTAAATGAAAAGGGACTGTATGGTAGGATACCTAGGAAGACCCCACTTCTTACTCCGAGACATAAAAAAGCCAGGCTGGAGTTTGCCAAAACTTACCTGAGAAAGCCTAAAACGTTTTGGAAGAATGTTCTCTCTTTTTGGAGAAAGGCATCAAAATAGAGTTTACAGGAGAAAAAAAGAGGTATTCAAAGAAAAGAACATGGTCCCTACAGTCAAACATAGCGGAGGTTCCCTGATGTTTTGGGGTTGCTTTGCTGCCTCTAGCACTGGACTGCTTGACCGTGTGCATGGCATTATGAAGTCTGAAGACTACCAATAAATTTTGCAGCATAATGTAGGACCCAGTGTGAGAAAGCTGGGTCTCCCTCAGAGGTCATGGGTCTTCCAGCGGGACAATGACCCAAAACACACTTCAAAAAGCACTAGAAAATGGTTTGAGAGAAAACACTGGAGACTTCTAAGGTGGCCAGCAATGAGTCCAGACCTGAATCCCATAGAACACCTGTGGAGAGATCTAAAAATGGCAGTTTGGAGAAGGCACCCTTCAAATATCAGGGACCTGGAGCAGTTTGCCAAAGAATGGTCTAAAATTCCAGCAGAGAATTATAAGAAACTCATTGATGGTTAGCGGAAGTGGTTGATCTCAGTTATTTTGGCTAAAGGTTGTGCAACCAAGTATTAGGCTGAGGGTGCCAATACTTTTGTCCGGCCCATTTTTGGAGTTTTGTGTGAAATGAGCAATGTTTTGCTTTTTGCTTAATTCTCTTTTGTGTTTTTTCATTGAAGACAAATTAAATGAAGATACCGTATATACTCGTGTATAAGCCGACCCGTGTATAAGCCGACCCCCCTACTTTTGCCCCCAAAAACTGGGAAAACCTATTGACTCGCATATAAGCCGAGGGTGGACTCCAGCACAGGTATACAGCCCCCAGCAGCGGTAATACAGCCCCCAGCTGCGGTAATACAGCCCCCAGCAGCGGTAATACAGCCCCCAGCAGTGGTGATACAGCCCCCAGCAGTGGTGATACAGCCCCAGCAGCGGTGATACAGCCCCCAGCAGTGGTGATACAGCCCCCAGCAGCGGTGATACAGCCCCCAGCAGCGGTGATACAGCCCCCAGCAGCGGTGATACAGCCCCCAGCAGCGGTGATGCAGCCCCCAGCAGTGGTAATGCAGCCCCCAGCAGTGGTAATGCAGCCCCCAGCAGTGGTAATGCAGCCCCCAGCAGTGGTAATGCAGCCCCCAGCAGTGGTAATACAGCCCCCAGCAGCGGTAATGCAGCCCCCAGCAGTGGTAATGCAGCCCCCAGCAGTGGTAATGCAGCCCAGCAGTGGAAATGCAGCCCCCAGCAGTGGTGATACAGCCCCCAGCAGTATACAGCCTCCAGCAGTGGAAATGCAGCCCCCAGCAGTGGTGATACAGCCCCCAGCAGTATACAGCCCCCATCAGTGGTAATGCAGCCCCCAGCAGTGGTGATACAGCCCCCAGCAGTATACAGCCCCCAGCAGTGGTAATGCAGCCCCCAGCAGTGATAATGCAGCCCCCCCATGTATACAGAGGACCCCCCTCCTCAGCATTGATTCATCTCACCCCCTCGGTCTTCACCCGGGTCCTCCAGCTGCTCCGGCTGTGTGTCCCGCGTCTTCTAATACCGGCGTCCTCCCCGCACTTCCTGTTTGACTGTAATCATGTGACCGGGTCACATGATTACATTCAAGCAGGAAGAGCGGGAGGACGCCGGTATTAGAAGACGCGGGACACGCAGCCGGAGCAGCTGGAGGACCCGGGTGAAGACCGGGCGGGTGAGATGAATCAATGCTGAGGAGGGGGGCCTCTGTATACATAGGGGGGGCAGGGAGACACCGGGGGAGGCTATACTGTGCAGGGGAGCAGCAATATACTATGCGCTGCTCCCCATGCATAATTAATGAGCGCACCACGTGACGTGCCGCTCATTCTGCAGCCTCCCCCCCGCCTCCTCCTGCAGTGCCCGGACACAGCCCCCACCACACCACAGTATATACTCGTGTATAAGCCGAGGGGGGACTTTTCAGCCCAAATTTTGGGCTGAAAAAGTCGGCTTATACATGAGTATATACGGTAATAATACAAAAGAATTTGTGATTGCAATCGTTTTCAGGAAGAAACTGAGTATTATCTGACAGAATTGCAGGGGTGTCAATACTTTTGGCCAACACTGTAAGCTATTCTGAAGGGATGGGTTTTCAGTTTCCACTTGAAAATTCTGAGTGTAGGTGATAGTCAGATGTGTTGGGGTGCAGAATTCCAGACGATGGGAGATGCTCGGGAGATGTCTTGCAGGCGGTTGGATGAGAAATGTACAAATGTGGAGGAAAGAAGGAGATCTTGGGAGAATCAAAGATTGAGTTGGATGATAGTTCAGAGCTATATGGGGGAAACAGATTGTAGTCGGCTGTGTAAGGCAGTGTTAGTAGTTTGAATTGGATACATTTTGAATTGGGAGCCAATGAAGAGATTTGCAGAGGGGAGAAGTGGAGTAGCTGCAGGGGGAGAGGTGCATTAGTTGGGAAGCAGTGTTAAGGACAGATTGGAGAGGTGCAAGAGTGTTAGCAGTGAAGCCACAGAGGAGGCTGTTGTTGTAGTCAAGACAAGAGATGATGAGGGCATGCAGTAGTATTTTAGTAGAGTGAGGGTTGATGAATAGATGGATTTTGGAAATATTTTTGATTTGGAGACGTCAAGAGGCAGTGAAAGCTTGGATGTGCAGTTTGAAGGCCAAGACAGAGTTAAGGGTTACTCCTAGGCAGCGGACGTCAGGTGCAGGGCAAAGCTTGATGTCATTTATTGTGATAGATCAGGCAAGGAAGATGCATGAGATGGAGGCAAGATGATGAGTTCAGTTTTGGCTATGTTGAGTTTTACTAAGCGATAGGAGAAGAAGAAGGATATGGTTACTAGATGCTCCGGGATTCTGGACAGCAGAGAGGTGACGTCTGGGCTGGGAGAAGGATATCTGATTGCTGATTTTCATCAGCATATAGATGGTACTAGAAGCCATGGGACTTTATGAGTTGTCCTAGGCCAAGGGTATAGATGTAAAAGAGTAGTGGTCCCAGGATAGAACCTTGAGGGACCCAAACAGTGAGGGGATGGGATGGAGAAGTATTGTGGTAGTGGGAGACACTAAATGTGTGGTTGAAAGGTATGAGGAGATCCAGGATAGAGCAAGGTTAGTGATACCGATAGAAGAGAAGATCTGTAGTAGGAGGGAATGGTTGACTGTGTCGAAGGCAGAGGATAGGTCTAGAAGGAGAAGTATAGAGAAATGTCTGTTAGCTTTGGCAGTAAGTAGGTCATTAGAAATTTATTTTAAGGTAGTTTTGGTGGAATGGTGGGGCAGAAGCCAGATTGAAGGTTGTCAAAAAGTAGGTTAGATGAAAAGTGAGGGGAAAGTACAATTCGGATATGCTTTTCAAGAATTTTGAAGGCAAATGTGAGCAGGGAATGAGCTGATATCTGGATGTAGAGGTTGGGTTGAGGGATGGTTTCTTTAAGATAGGTGTAATTGTGGAATGTTTCAAAGCAGAAGGAAAGGTACCGGAATTTAATGAAAAGTTGAAGAGGTGGATTAGGAATGGGATAAGCGTGGTGATGTTGAGGAGAAGGTGGGATGGTATCAGGTCCAGTGCACAAGTGGTGAAGTGTGATTTGGAGAGCTCTTCCACGTCACACTGCTCTGCCCATCACCCTGCTCTGCCCTTTCCTGCCACTCTGCTCTGCCCTGTCAACCTGCTCTGCCCTGCCATGTCAACCTGCTCTGCCCTACCACTGCTATGCTCGTCACTCTGCCCTACCACTCTGCTCTGCCACTGTCCTGACTGCTCTGCCCTTTCCCATTACTCTGCCTGCCCTGTCACTGCTCTGCCCTGTCAACCTGCTCTGCCACGTCAACCTGCTCTGCCCTACCGCTGCTCTGCCCATCACCCTTTCCTGCCCCACCACTCTGCTCTGCCACTGCCCTGACTGCTCTGCCCATCTCTCTGCCCTGCCACTGCTCTATCCCATCACTCTGCTCAGCTGTGCCCCATCATTCTGCCCTGCCACGTCATGCCTTACCACTGCCCTGCCTCATCACCCTGCTCTGCCGTGCCCCGCCACTCTACTCTGCCCTGTCACCCTGCTATGCCCTACCACTGCTCTGCCCCATCATCCTGCCCTGCCACTGCTCTACCTGTCACTCTGCTCTGCTCTGCCCTGCCCCATCACTCTCCTCTACCCCACCACTCTGCTCTGCCACATCATGCTGCTTTGCCTTACCACTTCCCTGTCCCGTCACCCTGCTCTGCCCCACTCCCACTCTGCTCTGCCCTACCACTGCTCTGCCCTGTCACTGTGTTCTGCCACTGCTCTGCCCTGTCAACCTGCTCTGCCCTACCACTACTCTGCCCCACTACTGCTCTGCCCTGTTACCCTGCTTTGCCCTACTACTGATCTGCCCCATCACTCTGCTCTACCCTGTCACTCTTCTCTATCCATCACCCTTCTCTGCTGTGCCCTGTCACTCTGCTCTGCCCTGTCACCCTGCTCTAACCTGTCACTCTGCTCTGCAACTGCTCTTCTCCATCACTCTGGTCTACCCCACCACTCTGCTTGCTCTGCCCCGTCATTCTGCTCTGCCCCGTCACTCTGCTCTGCCCCGTCACTCTGCTCTGCCCCGTCACTCTGCTCTGCCCCGTCACTCTGCTCTGCCCCATCACTCTGCTCTGCCCCGTCATTGATCAGCCCAATCACTCTGGTCTGCCCTGCCACTGCTCTGCGCTGTTACTCTGCTCTGCCCTCCCCCACCATCTCTTCTGGTCCAGGGACTGTGCAGTATCTATATACTGAGACCTGCTGCTCTGTTGTCTTGTTTCCACACTATAGTGTAGCTACTAGGGATGGGCGAATCTACTCGCTTGGACTCGTTACTCTGCGAGTAGTAGGGGACTCGCAGGACTCGGTACTCTGCGAGTTTCCAAGCGATTACTCGCACAGCAACAAGTCCAATGCAAATCAATGGCAATCCTAGTTTTTTCAGAGTTTAGAATCCAAGAGAAAAACGATTTTGGCTCATTTGCATGCATTCAGAGTTTAGAATCTAAGAGAAAAACGATTTTAGCTCATTTGCATGCATTCAGAGTTTAGAATCCAAGAGAAAAACGATTTTGGCTCATTTGCATGCATTCAGAGTTTAGAATCTAAGAGAAAAACGATTTTGGCTCATTTGCATGCATTCAGAGTTTAGAATCCAAGAGAAAAACGATTTTTGGCTCATTTGCATGCATTCAGAGTTTCAATCCGAGAGCATTCAGGATTTTTCTCAGTCTCTAAACTCGCTATCACTGTATCATTTTTGACTGTCAATTCGGTTCAACCTAACATAAACAGTAGCAGAGGAATCGCTGCAAAACTCGCTTCCCCATTAATTAACATTGGACTCGCTAGACTCCCAACGAGTAGCGAGTCCCTGACTCAGACTCGTTACAGTCTAGCGATTCCGAGTAATTTAGGATTCGCCCATCCCTAGTAGCTACTGGGTGGGAACTGTTGCCAAACACCAATCATAGTGTCCCTAATTGTACCCCTAAACCCAAAGTCTCCTCAGGATATATAATGATCCCAATTCAGTTATCTAATTACAGGAAAAAAACAGTTTCCTGTGTTTTTTTTCATTTCTAACATCTTCTGCCCACAGTTTTTTTCTTCTATTGAAATGGTAATAACTAGTGATGAGCGAGTACTAAAATGCTCGGGTGCTCGAAGCTTGGGTCGAGCGTCCCGAGATACTCGTGTACTCGGCCCGAGTAACGAGCCCAATGTTATCCTATGGGAGACACGAGTATTTTTATGAAATGACTGCTGGCTGCCTGGAAAAACCCTAAAAATGTCACAAAAGTCTCAGAAGAGTGCTGAAATGACATGGCAACACCATGGGGAAGACCCCTGGAAGCATTTCTCACTGAAAAGTCACAGCTGTGAACAATGTTGTCCGAGTTTCACGCCAATTTTACAGAGTGTCCAGAAAACCTTCCAAAATGACACCAAAATGAATATGTATGGTGGAAATGTTAAGGGCACATACCCAATAGTGAGATACAGCTGGTGTATGTCACTTTTTGTGATTACATAAAAGATTTTACGTGAAAACATTGTGCGACACTCCGATGACCCTGACAAGAGATGTACATGAAGCCCTGTCTAGAAATAAAGTGCCCATTTTGAGGAACTGGGTCTATTGTAGTATCTTCCTTTGCAAGGGCAGTCAAAAATTGGGAGGTTCACCAATGCCCCTGGATACAGACATGCAGGATGGCCTGTAACCCTCAAGTGGGTGTATTTTAGTATAGCCCTTTGGTCAGGGCAGACAAAAATTGGGAGGCTCCTCTTTGTCCCTGGATAGAGACGTGCAGGAGGGCCTGTAACCCTCAAGTGGGTGTATTGTAGTATAGGCCTTTTGTCAGGGCAGCCAAAAATTGGGAGGTTCAACAATGACGCATGCTTACAGACATGTAGTAGGGCCTGTAACCCTCAAGTGGGTGTATTGTAGTATAGCCCTTTGGTCAGGGCAGACAAAAATTGGGAGGTTCAACAATGACCCATGCTTACAGACATGTAGTAGGGCCTGTAACCCTCAAGTGGGTGTATTGTAGTATAGCCCTTTGGTCTGGGCAGCCAAAAATTGGGAGGCTCCTCTTTGTCCCTGGATAGAGACGTGCAGGAGGGCCTGTTAACAAGAACTGGGTGTATTGTAGTATAGCCCTTTGGTCAGGGCAGTCAAAAATTGGGAGGTTCAACAATGACCCATGCTTACAGACATGTAGTAGGGCCTGTAACCCTCAAGTGGGTGTATTATAGTATAGCCCTTTGGTCAGGGCAGACAAAAATTGGGAGGCTCCTCTTTGTCCCTGGATAGAGACGTGCAGGAGGGCCTGTAACCCTCAAGTGGGTGTATTGTAGTATAGGCCTTTTGTCAGGGCAGCCAAAAATTGGGAGGTTCAACAATGACCCATGCTTACAGACATGTAGTAGGGCCTGTAACCCTCAAGTGGGTGTATTTTAGTATAGCCCTTTGGTCAGGGCAGACAAAAATTGGGAGGTTCAACAATGACCCATGCTTACAGAGTTGTAGTAGGGCCTGTAACCCTCAAGTGGGTGTATTTTAGTATAGCCCTTTGGTCAGGGCAGCCAAAAATTGGGAGGTTCAAAATGACCCATGCTTACAGACATGTAGTAGGGCCTGTAACCCTCAAGTGGGTGTATTTTAGCCTAGGCCTTTGGCCAGGGAAGCCGAAAATTAGGAGGCTCTACATTGTCCCTGGATAGAGACGTGCAGGAGGGCCTCAAAACTCAAAATTTTTCACATTGAAAAGATGCGGGTATCCTGTCTTTGTAATGCCCATTCAAAAAGAATGGGCGTAAAAATTTACCACTGGGGGTATACCTGAAACAACAGCCAAATTATTGTAACGGTCATCATGGTGGCACATGAGGAGAAGGAGGAGCAGTCCAGCGATTAGCCAAGGAATAGGAAGACGACGTGGTGGATGATCCAGTAGCTGACCCAACCTGGCAGGAGTATATGCAGAGCGAGGACAGCAGTGCACAGGGGGAGGGAGGCATAGCATCCCAACAGGCAGTACGAAGCAGGGTCGGGTACGCAGGCATAAGGCAGGCAACCGTTCCCCGGAACAACAACACGACACAAGGTGCCTGTGCAAATGTTAGGTCTTCCCGAGTCTGGCAGTATTTTCAGTTGGCTCCAGATGACTCTAAAAAGGCCATTTGCAACACCTGCCATGCCAGCATCAGCAGGGGTACGAAAAGTAGCAGCCTGACCACCACCAGCATGATCAGGCACATGTCAGCCAAGCACCCGACTTTGTGAAAAGTACAACAGAGTCGAGGAGCGGTGCTTGCTGATGTCACTGCTACGTCTTTGCCTGTTGTGCGTGCGAGCCAATCCCCTGTCCATGCTGGCCGAGAACAAGCCTCCGGCCCTGCACCTGAAGTTGCCCACGTACAAATTACACCACCATCAAGCACGTCCTTGTCCCAGCGCAGTGTTCAATTATCCATTCAGCAAACATTTGAATGGAGGCACAAATACGCTGCCAACGCCCCACATGCCACAGTCCTGAATGATCAAATTTCGCGACTCATTGCGCTAGAAATGTTGCCTTTCCGGCTGGTGTAGACGGCAGCATTCTGCGACCTGATGGCGGCTGCTGTCCCACGTTACTCGGTCCCCAGCCGCCACTATTTCTCCAGATGTGCCATCCCCGCATTGCATAACCACGTGTCCAACAGCATCACACGTGCCCTGAACAACGCTGTTTCAGCCAAAGTCCACCTAATAATAATAATAATACAGCTTTATTTATATAGCGCCAACATATTACGCAGCGCTTTACAATGTAGGGTTAGAGTACAGAAAATATAATACAGTAAGTAATTATAGTAGAGAACAAATACAGTAGAATAATTGGATACAAAACAATAGGCATAGAATCAATGTAAAAAAGAAAATACAAAAAATAAAGCAAGAAATGAAGGTAACCCTGCTCAAAAGAGCTTACAATCTACAACGGGATAGGGGTTGCACAAGGTACAGGGGCTTATTGCACTGATGGTCCAGGCATCTCGAGGAAATGGGGCATAGAACCAAGCTTACATGGATGGTCATTATGCAGTCTGTGTAGACCTTTTTGGTTTGGTGGAGTTTGTAGAAGAGTAATGTCCAGAGGGATAGGCCACTATCTACAGTACAAAGGACTTCTATTAGGGAGTATGATAGGCCGCCTTAAAAAGATGCGTTTTTAGGGATCGTCTGAAGCCATGCAAGTTGTGGATAGTCCTGATTTCTTTTGGTAAAGCATTCCAGAGGTTTGGTGCAGCTCTGGAGAAGTCTTGGAGCCGGTAGTGGGAGGATCGGATTATTACCGATGTCACTCGAAGGTCATTTGAGGAACGTAGAGCGCGAGTGGGGTGATAGACAGAGATGAGGGAGGAGAGGTAGGGGGGTGCTGCACTGTGAATAGCTTTGTGGGTGATAAGAAGCAATTTGAATTTGATGCTGTAGTATACGGGCAGCCAGTGCAATGACTGGCACAGAGCAGAGGCATCTGAGTAACGATTGGCCAGATGGGTGATCCTGGCTGCTGCATTAAGGATGGACTGGAGAGGATAAACTCTGGTGAGGGGGAGGCCGCTTAATAGAGAATTGCAATAGTCAAGGCGGTAATGGATTAGGGCCACGGTGAGGGTTTTTGTTGTTTACAGGGTGAGAAAGGGACGGACTCTGGAGATATTCTTCAAGTGTAAGTGACGTGAGCGGATGAGACATTGTGTGTGGGAGGAGAAGGAGAGATCGGTGTCAAACATAACACCCAGACAACGATCCTGCTGCCTAGGCATTATCGTGGTGCCACAAACTGAGGAGAAGATGTCCGATTTAGGGAGGTTAGTGGATGGGGGGAGCAGAAGAAGTTCAGTTTGGGAAAGGTTTAGTTTCAAATAGAGAGTGGACATGATATTGGAAACTGCAGCTAGACAGTTATTGCTGTTCTTTAATACCTCAGGGGTAAGGTCAGGGGCTGAAGTGTATAACCACAGACACGTGGACAAGTGCTTGTGGGCAAGGCAGCTACATCTCCTTGACAAAACACTGGGTTAATATTGTGGAGGCTCTGACACAGTCTGATCGAGGGATGGAACACGTCCTTCCCACACCAAGGATAGCAGGCCCTACCTCTGTCAGGGTTTCACCGACACTCTACAGCTCCGGAATGTCATGCTCTTCAGCCTCCTCCTCCTGCTCATCCTCATCCACTGTACTCTCCACACCAGTCCCAAGCTGGAAGCACTGCAGCACTGCCTCTGCAAAGCGGCAACAGGCTGTGCTGAAGCTAGTCTGCATAGGTGACAAACCCCACAATGCAGAAGAGATGTGGACAGCTCTGAAACAGCAGGCAGATCACTGGCTCACACCTCTGAACCTAAAGCCAGGAAAGGTCGTGTGTGACAATGGACGGAACTTGGTGGCAGCTTTGAGGCGAGGCCAGCTGACGCATGTTCCATGCGTGGCCCACGTGCTCAACCTGGTGGTTCAGAGGTTTGTAAAGTCATACCCAGAGCTGTCTGAACTGCTGGAAAAAGTTCGCCGTCTGTCTGCACATTTCCACAAGTCACCTGCTGCTTCAGCCGACCTTGGCGGATTTCAGCGCCGTTAGCGTCTTACGGCCAACAGACTGGTGTGTGATGTCCCCACGCATTGGAATTCAACTCTGCACATGTTGGTCAGGATATGTGAGCAGAAGAGGGCAGTTGTTGACTACCTGCATCACCTAAGCCGTCGGGAAATGGTTCAAACTCCACACATAACACCTGAGGAGTGGAGATGGATGTCCGACCTATGTACCGTCCTCCAAAACTTTGAGACTCCACCCAGATGGTGAGTGGCGATGACGCCATTATTAGCGTCACCATACCACTACTCTGCCTTCTAAAACGGTCTCTGCTGAAAAACAAAGAGGATGCATTGCAGGCCGAGCGCGATGACTTGGAGCAAGAAACAGTAGTGGGTGTGGGTGAAAACACAGAGTCCAGCCTCATCTCATCACAACGTGCAGTGGAGGACTATGACGAGGAGGAGGAGGATGAAGACATGGAGCAACTCTCTGGCCAAATTGAGGATATGACATGCACACCAGTCATACCCTCGATTCAGCGTGGCTGGACAGGGGAGATGAGGAGGAGGAGGAGGACAGCATGTTCAGTCATCGTGTTGGTCTGGATACTAAAGTGATGGCTGTTAAGAGTCTGGCGCACATGACTGACTTTATGGTAAGCTGCCTGCCTCGTGACCCTCGCGTTCAGAACATCTTGGCCGACAATCTGTACTGGTTGGCAACACTGTTAGACCCACGGTACAAGGAGAACTTTGTGTCTGTCATTCCTGAGGCGGAGAGGTCAGCCAAAACGCAGCAGTTCCAGAAGGCCATAGTCACGGAAGTAGGCAAATCATTCCCCTCACAAAACGCTAGCGGCATAGGTCAGGAATCGGTGGACAACCAAGGCGTACGACCGAGAGGGGCACAAGTCCAATCCGCCAAAGGTAGGGGAACAGTCTTTACGAGGTGGGACAGTTTTCTCAGCCCCTCACGTACCACAGCCCCTGAGGTGCGGGGTAGTGACACAAGAAATGCTAAGTTTGGTCAGATGCTGAAGGAGTACCTTGCCAATCGAACAACTGTACTGCGAGATTCCTCTGTGCCTTACAATTATTGGGTCTCCAAGCTGGACACGTGGCATGAATTGGCTCTCTACGCCTTGGAAGTCCTGGCCTGAACTGCCGCTAGCATTTTGTCACAGCGTGTTTTCAGTGCCGCAGGTGGAATCATTACTGATAAACGCAAACGCCTGTCAACTGAAAATGCTGACAGGCTGACTGAGATCAAGATGAACAAGGGTTGGATTGGGCCAGACTTCACCGCACCACCAACAAATGACAACTGAATTTAAATTTTGTAATGGGAATTTGCCATGTACCTCCACTGACCCATGGGTACACACTTCTGGACTTCCGAGTGTCCAAGTGTGGGATCAGTAATGTCCGTGGACGTGCACTCAGCCAGTTGGTAGGAAGGAGGATCAGGTTGGGAAATGTGCGGTGCAGTATCACGGCTACTGACAATTGACCGTGTGGAAGACAGGGTGTTTGTGGAGGTGCCAATCAGACTTGAAGCATTATCCGCTATCCAAATAACAAGCTGTTGACACTAGTGTTGGTTCAAGAGCGTAGTACTGCAGCGGGCCCCAACAATTTGGGACAGGACGTGTGAGCGAGTAGATGTGCCACTTTCTTGTTGCGAAATTAGTGCTTGCACACGACCTCGGCCTCTGCCTGCACCACCATCACGTTCACCTCCTTGTTCCTTGCCAACGCCTTGCGCATTTTGCTTGTATACAGCGACAACAGACACAGGAGAGGATTTTAGTCCCTAACCTGTATCAAGGTATGACGTACACCAGTCTGGTGACTGTTCAGATCACAAGAGATTAGGATTTTAGTTCCCTAACCTGTATCAAGGTATGACGTACAACAGTCTGGTGACTTGAATGGTTTTAGGAGAGGATTTTATTTCCCTAACTTGTAGAAACTTATGACGTACAACAGTGTGGTGACTGTTGAGATGACAAGAGTTAGGATTTTAGTTCCCTAACCTGTAGAAACGTATGACGTACAACAGTGGGGTGACTGTTGAGAGGACAAGAGTTAGGATTTTAGTTCCCTAACTTGTAGAAACTTATGACGTACAACAGTGTGGTGACTGTTGAGATGACAAGAGTTAGGATTTTAGTTCCCTAACCTGTAGAAACGTATGACGTACAACAGTGTGGTGACTGTTGAGATGACAAGAGTTAGGATTTTAGTTCCCTAACTTGTAGAACTTATGACGTACAACAGTGTGGTGACTGTTGAGATGACAAGAGTTAGGATTTTAGTTCCCTAACCTGTAGAAACGTATGACGTACAACAGTGTGGTGACTGTTGAGATGACAAGAGTTAGGATTTTAGTTCCCTAACTTGTAGAAACGTATGACGTACAAAAGTGTGGTGACTGTTGAGATGACAAGAGTTAGGATTTTAGTTCCCTAACCTGTATAAAGGTATGACGTACAACAGTGTGGTGACTGTTGAGATGACAAGAGTTAGGATTTTAGTTCCCTAACCTGTATTAAGGTAGTACGTACACTGTCTGGTGACTGTAATGGTTTCAAGAGAGGATTTTAGTCCCTAACCTTTATTAAGGTACTACGTACACCTGTCTGGTGACTGTTGAGATGACAAGAGTTAGGATTTTAGTTCAATAACCTGTAGAAACGTATGACGTACAACAGTGTGGTGACTGTTGAGATGACAAGAGTTAGGATTTTAGTTCCCTAACTTGTAGAAACGTATGACGTACAACAGTGTGGTGACTGTTGAGATGACAAGAGTTAGGATTTTAGTTCCCTAACTTGTAGAAACTTATGACGTACAACAGTGTGGTGACTGTTGAGATGACAAGAGTTAGGATTTTAGTTCCCTAACCTGTATAAAGGTATGACGTACAACAGTGTGGTGACTGTTGAGATGACAAGAGTTAGGATTTTAGTTCCCTAACCTGTATTAAGGTAGTACGTACACCTGTCTGGTGACTGTAATGGTTTCAAGAGAGGATTTTAGTTCCCTAACCTGTATTAAGGTAGTACGTACACCTGTCTGGTGACTGTAATGGTTTCAAGAGAGGATTTTAGTCCCTAACCTGTATTAAGGTACTACGTACAACAGTGTGGTGACTGTTGAGATGACAAGAGTTAGGATTTTAGTTCCCTAACCTGTAGAAACGTATGACGTACAACAGTGTGGTGACTGTTGAGATGACAAGAGTTAGGATTTTAGTTCCCTAACTTGTAGAAACTTATGACGTACAACAGTGTGGTGACTGTTGAGATGACAAGAGTTAGGATTTTAGTTCCCTAACTTGTAAAATATTGACGTACACCGTTGGTGACTGTTGGTTGACAAGAGAGGATTTTAGTTCCCTAACCTGTATTAAGGTAGTACACCTGTCTGGTGACTGTAATGGTGAAGAGAGGATTTTAGTCCTAACCTGTAAAAGTATACGTACACTGTTGGTGACTGTTTGATGACAAGAGTTAGGATTTTAGTTCCCTAACCTGAAATAAGGTAGTACGTACACCTGTCTGGTGACTGTAATGGTTTGAAGAGAGGATTTTAGTCCCTAACCTGTATTAATGGTAGTACGTACACCTGTCTGGTGACTGTTTTGATGACAAGAGTTAGGATTTTAGTTCCCTAACCTGTATTAAGGTAGTACGTACACCTGTCTGGTGACTGTAATGGTTTGAAGAGAGGATTTTAGTCCCTAACCTGTATTAAGGTAGTACGTACACCTGTCTGGTGACTGTTTTGATGACAAGAGTTAGGATTTTAGTTCCCTAACCTGTATTAAGGTAGTACGTACACCTGTCTGGTGACTGTAATGGTTTGAATAGAGGATTTTAGTCCCTAACCTGTATTAAAGGTACTAAGTACAAGAGTGTGGTGACTCTAATGGTCACAGAAAATCTTGGATTCCAATCTGTATCACCCTGCCTATATCCTCCTAGATTAGTCCTGAGGAGGACTGTTCTGGTCACTGGAAATCTTGGACTCCGATCTGGATCACCCTGCCTATGTCCTCCTAGATTAGTCCTAAGAAGGACTGTTGTGGTCAGCAGCAGTTTGCAGCCCTGATCCGGATCTACCTATGAGGGCCGCAAATCTGTCCCTAATCAGCAGCAGACACTCTCCCTACACTCACTGTCTGGATGGCTGTGTGCCGAGCACAGCGCGCCGGGAGTTATAAAGGCTCGGTGACGCTGTGCAGGGCGGCCAATCACTGCTATGCCACAACTAACAGGGCTGTGGCATTGCAGTGGTCTGTCAGCCAATCCCTGCACGTGGGCTGGCTCTCAAAAGAGCGCCAACATGGAGAGATGACGACCACGAGCACAGCAGGAGTATCGCGAGATTACTCGGTGCTCTGCGAGTCGCCCGAGTACAGTGATACTCGTGCGAGTACCGAGTAGTGGCGAGCATGCTCGCTCAACACTGGTACTAACCACTAACTTCCCAGTGGTAGCAGCTCGTAAAATAGTTATCCTACCTATTTTAATGGCTTGATGCCTTTGAAAACCCAAAGCTGTTAAAAGAGGCCCAAAAGACTGCACATAAAATCAGCAAGTGCAGATGTTCATTCTTTTAGTGTTTTAATTAGGGATTTTTAAGCATACTGTATAACAGAGTAGATCTGCCTTATATAAATGTTGTGTGCAGAGACTCTTAGTGTGACTTGTCAGTAAGGGGAGTGACCACTAAAAGTGCCTAGGGCAGCATGAAGGCCAAATACAGCTTTTTGCAGGGGTGAATTCAGTTCTGAGGTACGGTGATATTGCTAGTTTTACATCCAAAAGATAACATACCAGAAAAGACATAATGTATTTTTCCAGACTATAAGACAAACCGGGCCATAAGACGGACCCAGATTTTAGAGGAGGAACATGATCGGCCCAACTCTGCGCATGCGCAATGCGCTTATTGAAGCTGGGCTGATCACATGATCGGCCCCATAATGCACTGAGGCTGATCATGTGATCAGCCCCATAATGCACCGGGCCGGAAGTGACGTAGCGCCCGGTCTATGACACGCTTCCAGAGGGTGGGAGATTCCAAATAGAGGGGCAGAGAGGAAGAAACAATAATGCCGCCCAGTGGAGGAGTGCTACATGGAGCCTGGCACCTCCTTCTCAGTCCCCTTACTCACGGACTTATGTAAGTTAGAATTCATTTTTCTAATCTTTTATAGGGCCATTTTAGCACAGATAGGGATCGATAGGGAGCAGCTAGGAAGGTGTAGGGACAGGTAGTGATAGTGTAGGGCCTTAATTCCAGGTGACAGGTTCCCTTTAACTCATAATAACAACCAAAAACATTCAAATTACTGTGATCAAAAGTTCACATTCCCCAGTTCTTAATACCGGGTATTGTCCCCTCTAACATCAGTGAAGTCTTTTGTGGTAGTTGTAAGGCTCTTTATTTTCTCAGGTGGTAAAGCTGCCCATTCTTCTTGCCAAAAAGGCTCCAGTTCCTGTAAATTCCTGGGCTTTCTTGCATGAACTGCATGCTTGAGTTTTCCCCAGAGTGGTTCAATGATATTAAAGTCGGAAGACTGAGATGGCCACTCTAGAACATTCACTTTGTTCTGCTGTAGCCAATGACAGGTCGACTTGGCCTTGTGTTTTGGATTGTTGTCATGTTAGAACATCCAAGTATGGCCCATGTGCAGCTTCAGGGCTGATGAGTGCTAATTTGCCTCCAGTATTTGCTAATAACAAGCTGCATTCATCTTTCCTTCAACTTTGACTTCAAGTTTCCTGTGCTTTTGCAGTTCACACATCCCCACATCATCAGTGATCCACCTCCGTGCTTTACAGTCGGAATGGTGTTCCTTTTACCATTTCTCCAAATGTTATGTTTATGGTTGTGGCCAACATGTTCGATTTTGGTCTCGTCACTCCAAATGACCTTGTTCCAGAAGTTTGGAGGCTTGTCTCAGTGCTGTTTGGCATATTGTAGGCGAGGTACTCTATGGCATTTGCGCAGTATTGTCTTTCTTCTGGTAACTCGACATGCAGCCAATTTTTCTTCAAGTGACTCCTTATTGTACATCTTGAAACAGCCAAACCGCTCGTTTTCAGTGAGTCCTGTATTTCAGCTGATGTTATTTGTGGGTTTTTCTTTGCATCCCGAACAATTTTCCTGGCAGTTGTGCCCGAAATTTTTGTTGGTCTACCTGATCGTGATTTGGTTTATACAGAGCCTCTGATTTTCTATTTGTTAATCAGAGTTTGAACACTGCAGACTGGCATTCTGAATTCATTGGACATCTTTTTCTATCCCTTTCCTGTTTTATACAATTCAACTATCTTTTCACGTAGATCCGTTAAAAATTTTTTGCTTTCCCATGACTCACAATCCAGAAAGATGGATGAAAGATGCAAGAGTTTGTTTGGATCTCAGAAACTCACATAGCTTTTATGCACACACACTGATTACAAGAAAGCAGGTCACAGGTGAGTATGGTACCTTTATTAGCCATTCAAACCCATTTGTGTCAACGTCTGTGCATGTTATCAAGCAAAGATCACCAGGGTATGTGAACTCTTGATCAGTGTCCATTGGATGTTTTTGGTTGGCATTATGATTTAAAAAGAGAAAACAGTAGATTGTCAATAAATGACTTCACCCAACCACTAAACATGAGTGGAAAAAAAGGGTTTTTGTGTTATCATTCATATTCTCTGAAAAAAGGCCAAGAAAGCAAAAAATCTGTGGGGGTATGTAAACTTTTAAGCACAACTGTATATAATAGTATTAACCTACAAAATAGACCTTGAGGTCAGTAGGATTGGATTATCCAATATAATAACCAAAACACAGAAGCACACTCCACCCCTATTCGATTGTAAGGAAAAGAGAGCAACTGACAGCCAATCCAAAACTATTGATTTTATTAATATATATTGCACTCATTTATTACAGATCATAAAGATAACCAGTGATAGAAAAGGCAAAGAAAACTCCATTAAAAACATATCAACATGCAAGAAAGAGGGGGGCATAAACTACTGACTCATTGATTAAACTCCAAAAATGTTTCTTTGATTTGGAGGAAAAGACTGGAGACTAAACCACTCCAGTAAGTTTTAAGACAAGAATTACAATGCATACATCATATGACAGTACCATCAAGAAAATCAGATCACTGTAGCATATGTCAACCCAAAAGAACAATCAAAGGGGACCAGCAGTAAAACTGAAATCAAAACTACATTATTAAGGAATCTGATTACCTTGTGACATAGTGAGTAAGCAGTGAAAGCACCCCTCGCCTCAACACATGTTTCTCCCTCAGGCTTCATCAGGAGGCTATCAGACAGTGACATAATGTTCCCTTAAGTAGCTCCCACACAGGTGTTTTGTATCACTAATCAATACGGGACCAATGGGACGCTGAATGGTAAAATTGTAGCTAGCATGTCCCGGAAGTCCCGCCCTAAGCTGCAGTGCACTACTCTGATTGCACCAGAGCACATGATGGGCAGGGAATCAGGTGTCTGTAAAAACTGTGGGCAAAAACGCGGCGCTCGCCGGGCATGATGCAAGTCGCATCATCAAGCGCCGCCCAAGCGCGCACCAGAAGTGACGCGGCGGAGGAACATCGTCATCCGACGCGTCACCACGGCAACGCGCAGGGACAGGGCCCGACACACGACCCACAGAGCATGCGCCGTGAGCGCACTAGCCAGCAGCAAGATGTTACTATGGGAACAGAAACAGGACGGTGAAAACAACACGATCCGCTCAAAAAAGAGACATGTCAGTGTGACCAAAGTTGGTAATCCTTTCTAATTGTAGGGGAACAAAGTATATGGAGCCAATTCTACCATGGCCCATGAAGATCTTAGGTACATATGTATATAACGGGAGCTAAAGATCTGACATATTATATTTAACCAAATATACCTACTAGTTTTAACCCCACATAGAATTTTAATAATTATTGGGTAATCAGTGATATGTCTAGAAAAATTTAATAGGTAGGTCATATTGAGCCAGATCAATGCCCACAACAGATCATACTACAATTTAGCCCAAAATGAGATGTCAACACATAACGTGCTCACGGCGCATGCTCTGTGGGTCGTGTGTCGGACCCTGTCCCTGCGCGTTGCCGTGGTGACGCGTCGGATGACGATGTTCCTCCGCCGCGTCACTTCCGGTGCGCGCTTGGGCGGCCATGATGACGCGACTCGCATCATGCCCGGCGAGCGCCGCATTTTTGCCCACAGTTTTTACAGACACCTGATTCCCTGCCCATCATGTGCTCTGGTGCAATCAGAGTAGTGCACTGCAGCTTAGGGCGGGACTTCCGGGACATGCTAGCTACGATTTTACCATTCAGCGTCCCATTGGTCCCGTATTGATTAATGATACAAAACACCTGTGTGGGAGCTACTTAAGGGAACATTATGTCACTGTCTGATAGCCTCCTGATGAAGCCTGAGGGAGAAACATGTGTTGAGGCGAGGGGTGCTTTCACTGCTTACTCACTATGTCACAAGGTAATCAGATTCCTTAATAATGTAGCTTTGATTTCAGTTTTACTGCTGGTCCCCTTTGATTGTTCTTTTGGGTTGACATATGCTACAGTGATCTGATTTTCTTGATGGTACTGTCATATGATGTATACATTGTACCGTATATACTCGTGTATAAGCCGAGTTTTTCAGCCCAAAAATTGGGCTGAAAAGTCCCCCCCTCGGCTTATACACGGGTCATACGGTATGCTGTGGGGGGGGCTGTGACCGGGAGCTGGAGGAGGCAGGAGGGGGCCGCGGTGACCGCAGGCGGTCACGTGGGGCCGCCTCATTAGTGCAATGAATATGCACGGCATCCCCCCGTCCATCAACGGCGGGGGGATGCCGTGCATATTGCAATACACAGCCCCCCTCCTTAATATGGGTCCCCCAGTATTAATAAACAGCCCCCCCCTCCTTATCATGTCCCCCCAGGCTGCAGCAGCTGTCAAAATAACAAACACTTTATACATCACCTTCCGGCGCAGCTCCTCCGCTCCTCCGGTCCTTCGCTCCTCCGCTCGCCGGCTTCTTCTTTCTTCTTGTGCCGGTGTCATGTGACCGGGCGCAGGAGATGACGTAATTTCCTGCGCGCGGTCACAGAAGTCGGCACAAGAAGAAGAAGAAGCCGGCGAGCGGAGGAGCGGAGGACCGGAGGAGCGGAGAAGCTGCGCCGGAAGGTGATGTATAAAGTGTTTGTTATTTTGACAGCTGCCGCAGCCTGGGGGGACGTGATAAGGAGGGGGGGGGCTGTTTACTACCACTGGGGCTGTATATACCTCTGGGGCTGCTGGATACTACCACTGGGGCTGTATACTACCACTGGGGCTGCATATACCTCTGGGGCTGATGTATACTACCACTGGGGCTGTATACTACCACTGGGGCTGTATATACCTCTGGGGCTGATGTATACTACCACTGGGGCTGCTTGGGCTCCTGTATACTACCACTGGGGCTGCTGGGGCTCCTATATACTACCACTGGGGCTGCTGGGGCTCCTATATACTACCACTGGGGCTGCTGTATACTACCAATGGGGCTGCTGAGGCTCCTATATACTACCACTGGGGCTGCTGTATACTACCACTGGGGCTGCTGTATACTACCAATGGGGCTGCTGGGGCTCCTATATACTACCACTGGGGCTGCTGTATACTACCACTGGGGCTGCTGGGGCTCCTACAGTTAGGGCCAGAAATATTTGGACAGTGACACAAGTTTTGTTATTTTAGCTGTTTACAAAAACATGTTCAAAAATACAATTATATATATAATATGGGCTGAAAGTGCACACTCCCAGCTGCAATATGAGAGTTTCCACATTCAAATCGGAGAAAGGGTTTAGGAATCATAGCTCTGTAATGCATAGCCTCCTCTTTTTCAAGGGACCAAAAGTAATTGGACAATGGACTCTAAGGGCTGCAATTAACTCTGAAGGCGTCTCCCTCGTTAACCTGTAATCAATGAAGTAGTTAAAAGGTCAGGGGTGGATTCCAGGTGTGTGGTTTTGCATTTGGAAGCTGTTGCTGTGACCAGACAACATGCGGTCAAAGGAAATCTCAATTGAGGTGAAGCAGAACATCCTGAGTCTGAAAAAAAAGAAAAAATCCATCAGAGAGATAGCAGAC
The DNA here is from genome assembly GCA_033576535.1 of Allobates femoralis. Classification (NCBI taxonomy): domain Eukaryota; kingdom Metazoa; phylum Chordata; class Amphibia; order Anura; family Aromobatidae; genus Allobates; species Allobates femoralis. Next base: position 215,585,844 of record JARQOC010000006.1, on the reverse strand, counting down.
ATGCTTGGAGTAGCAAAATCAACAGTTGGGTACATTCTGAGAAAAAAGGAATTGACTGGTGAGCTTGGGAACTCTAAAAGGCCTGGGCGTCCACGGATGACAACAGTGGTGGATGATCGCCGCATACTTTATTTGGTGAAGAAGAACCCGTTCACAACATCAACTGAAGTCCAGAACACTCTCAGTGAAGTAGGTGTATTTGTCTCTAAGTCAACAGTAAAGAGAAGACTCCATGACAGTAAATACAAAGGGTTTACATCTAGATGCAAACCATTCATCAATTCCAAAAATAGACAGGCCAGAGTTAAATTTGCTGAAATACACCTCAAGAAGCCAGCTCAGTTCTGGAAAAGTATTCTATGGACAGATGAGACAAAGATCAACCTGTACCAGAATGATGGGAAGAAAAAAGTTTGGAGAAGAAAGGGAACGGCACATGATCCAAGGCACACCACATCCTCTGTAAAACATGGTGGAGGCAACGTGATGGCATGGGCATGCATGGCTTTCAATGGCACTGGGTCACTTGTGTTTATTGATGACATAACAGCAGACAAGAGTAGCCGGATGAATTCTGAAGTGTACCGGGATATACTTTCAGCCCAGATTCAGCCAAATGCTGCAAAGTTGATTGGACGGCGCTTCATAGTACAGATAGACAATGACCCCAAGCATACAGCCAAAGCTACCCAGGAGTTCATGAGTGCAAAAAAGTGGAACATTCTGCAATGGCCAAGTCAATCACCAGATCTTAACCCAAATGAGCATGCATTTCACTTGTTCAAATCCAGACTTAAGACAGAAAGACCCACAAACAAGCAAGACCTGAAGGCTGCGGCTGTAAAGGCCTGGCAAAGCATTAAGAAGGAGGAAACCCAGCGTTTGGTGATGTCCATGGGTTCCAGACTTAAGGCAGTGATTGCCTCCAAAGGATTCGCAACAAAATATTGAAAATAAAAATATTTTGTTTGGGTTATGTTTATTTGTCCAATTACTTTTGACCTCCTAAAATGTGGAGTGTTTGTAAAGAAATGTGTACAATTCCTACATTTTCTATCAGATATTTTTGTTCAACCCTTCAAATTAAATGTTACAATCTGCACTTGAATTCTGTTGTAGAGGTTTCATTTCAAATCCAATGTGGTGGCATGCAGAGCCCAACTCGCGAAAATTGTGTCACTGTCCAAATATTTCTGGCCCTAACTGTATATACTACCACTGGGGCTGCTGGGGCTCCTATATACTACCACTGGGGCTGCTGGGGCTCCTATATACTACCACTGGGGCTGCTGGGGCTCCTATATACTACCACTGGGGCTGCTGTATACTACCACTGGGGCTGCTGGGGATGCTATATACTACCACTGGGGCTGCTGGGGATGCTATATACTACCACTGGGGCTGCTGGGGCTGCTGTATACTACCGCTGGGGCTGCTATATACTACCACTGGGGCTGCTGGGGATGCTATATACTACCACTGGGGCTGCTGTATACTACCACTGGGGCTGCTGGGGCTGCTATATACTACCACTGGGGCTGCTGGGGATGCTATATACTACCACTGGGGCTGCTGTATACTACCACTGGGGCTGCTGGGGATGCTATATACTACCACTGGGGCTGCTGTATACTACCACTGGGGCTGCTGGGGCTGCTATATACTACCACTGGGGCTGCTGGGGATGCTATATACTACCACTGGGGCTGCTGGGGATGCTATATACTACCACTGGGGATGCTATATAGTACCACTGGGGCTGCTGGGGATGCTATATACTACCACTGGGGCTGCTGTATACTACCACTGGGGCTGCTGTATACTACCACTGAGGAGGCCTGTATACCACTGGGTGGGGCCTGTATACCACACTGCTGGGGGCTGTATACCTGTGCTGGGGTGCACCCTCGGCTTATACACGTGTCAATAGGTTTTTCCAGATTTTTGGGCAAAAGTAGAGGGGTCGGCTTATACACGGGTCGGCTTATACACAAGTATATACGGTAATTCTTGTCTTAAAACTTACTGGAGTGGTTTAGTCTCCAGTCTTTTCCTCCAAATCAAAAAAATTTTTTGGAGTTTAATCAATGAGTTTATGCCCCCTTCTTTCTTGCATGTTGATATGTTTTTAATGGGGTTTTCTTTGCCTTTTCTATCACTGGTTATCTTTATGATCTGTATTAAATGAGTGCAATATATATTAATAAAATCAATAGTTTTGGATTGGCTGTCAGTTGCTCTCTTTTCCTTACAATCGAATAGGGGTGGAGTGTGCTTCTGTGTTTAGGTTATTGTATATAATAGTATGTTATTTAGTTGGGAGCTATGGGTATAAGATGGTGCTGCGGGACGACCGAAGTGGTGAAGGTACAGTACCATATCAAGATACTAGAAGGTAAGCATAAGAATGAGGGCGCAAGGCTTATATTTAAAGCACCAATCCAGTGCTGAAAAAAAAAATGGATTGCTGCTTTAAAGGGAACCTGTCACCCCTTTTGGGCATTTTAAACTGTGCCTGTCAGCTTAAACATAATGTAATTGGGGTTATTGTAACCCCTCTATGTGTCCAGACGTCTCCCTCACACCTCAACTTTTATTCTCTGCCGCGCTGTGTCCTAAAAGGTCCTGGAGGTATGCTCGCTGGTCCCGGTGTATAAGGTCCTCGCTACCCCTTACCAGCAAAACCTACCTTGCATTTTCAAAATTGCCGCCCCTTCTGTGGACAGCCGCTGAGTGACAGGAGCACTTGTACCTGTGCAGTGAAGCAGAAACTAAACAAGGTAATATCCGAGGGCACCACCAATAATTTGGGGATCTGCCTATATGTGTCCAGGAAAGGCAAACTACAGAAAAGAAAGACGACAAGTAGATATAGGCGATCACCACAATGTAAACAGTAAATCTTTATTAAAGTGCTAAAGTCACACACAACTTGACAGGATATTTAAAAGCAATTAAAAAAACTGGGGCCAAAATGCGCTCAAAATGGAAATGGGTCACTCTAGACATAAATCACAGCAGAATACAAGTATATTGTATATGCAGGTGCTAAATAGCACCGCAATGATAGTCTGGAGGACGGATGTCCTAATTACCAAGTCACCAGCAACAATCAATAGCAACCTATTAGTACCCACATGGATGCAACAATCAATGTCCCAGTGTATAAGGCAACATACAAGAAAGAGCAAGCCAACATTCAAATAGTGTGATGGTGGACCACAGTTGATTAAATGCCTTTTAAACTGGGAGAGAAAAACAAACCTCCTAACTCAGGACCCCATCTGCTCCAAGAGGGTTGCTAATTTGTAAAGGTTGTCAGCTGTGTCCAGGGGACCCCCTGTCAGGGTCCTGAGTTATGGTTCACGTCACATGCCTGGTAACACTTGTTTAAGTGCATTGTTTGAGCTCAGTAAGGAAGTGGATGAACTCCAGTGCCACCTTTAAGAAGCTCCTCAAAGTCATAGTTGGTTTCTGAAAAGCCTTTAAATATGACTAGGGATTTGTGCCAGATCAGAACCCCAAACTACAGATACTGCATTTTGGGGTAACTGCCCCTCATCAGTGCAGTGTGTGGGATATTCTGATCTGGCTGTGTGAGTGGGCTAAGACGAGGTCTGGGGAACTTTCTATCTACCCTATGGAGAGGAGTTTGCCTGCAACCATAAGAAGACAGTTAAGTAGGTAAGGAGATTTAAAGCCACATCATTCCTCTAGGAAATATGCAAATTTGCACTTCAGTAAGGAAGTGGATGAACTCCAGCGCCACCTTTAGGTAGCTCCTCAAAGTCATATCCACTTCCTTACTGAAGTGCAAATTTGCATATTTCCTAGAGGACGGATGTGGCTTTAAATCTCCTTCCCTACTTAACTGTCTTCTTATGGTTGCAGGCAAACTCCTCTCCATAGGGTAGACAGCATGTTCCCCAGACCTTGTTTGAGCTCATTCATTCTGCCACAGAGTGATGATTCTCCATACAGGGAAACAGCCTGATTTGTTGTTTGTGCAACCCTGTGTTGTTAGCAGGCCGGGTTATGAGGCTTGTTGTATCGCCCGGTTTAAAGGCATTTAATCAACTGTGGTCCACCATCACATTATTTGAATGTTGGCTTGCTCTTTCTTGCATGTCTATAGGAGTACTCTGGTCCCCATAACATTATAGTGCCTTCTACACTGGGACATTGATTGTTGCATCCATGGGTACTAATAGATTGCTATTGAATGTTGCTGGTGACTTGGTCATTTGGACATCCGTCCTCCTGACTAGAGTGACCCATTTCTATTTTGAGGGCATTTTGGCCCCAGTTTTTTTTAATTGCTTTTAAATATCCTGTCAAGTTGTATGTGACTTTATCACTTTAATAAAGATTTACACTCCCTGACAGAAGTTATATCGCTTATCCATGTTATGGAAATAAAAGCTTATAACCTGACGTTAAATTAATCCATTGGTTGTATAAATTACTCTTTTGGAAGATGAAACCCTCAGAAATTTGGTTTAGGTTAAAGGGAACCTGTCAGGTGGTTTATGCCCCTCCAGCTATCACTATCTGTAGCTGCAGCTTTATAATACAAGTCTAATCATCCTTGTCTGAGCTCATAGTGTAATGTGAAAGGTGAAAGACAAGCTTTTATACATTTACATTTGAGTCCCCACCTTGGAGTAGGGAGGGGAACTGTCTGGCAGGATAATAGTTAACTCACTTTTAACTTGGATGGCTAAAGGACCTGTGTGATGTAACGATCATGTGACCTTAGTGGGCAGAGCTAAGCCAGCAAACGTATTATGTTCTATGAGAACTTGGCTCCGCCTATTGTAGTCACATGGTTATGACATCACATCAGGTCTCCCAACATGTTCTAGCAGAAGGCTGAAATGTTAACTATTAACCTGCCAAACAGTCCCCGTCCTCCAAGCTGGGGACTGACTGCCTCATTACATAAGGAAATGTAAGTGTGTAAATGCTTTTTTTTCACCTTTCACATTACACTATGAGCTCAGACAGGGATGATTAGACTGGCATTATGAAGCTGCAGGTGCAGACAGTGATAGCTGGGGGAGGGGCATAAACTAGCTGACAGGTTCCCTTTAACAAAATAAATTGGCATTAGTGCTGAAATATTGATCATTTAATGAACACAGAATGGTCAGATTTTGGCAAGACAAATGTTTTGTCGCCTGGTCATATAATGCACCCAATCCTAGTTTACATCCTCACCTGCGCTCAGTAAATGACTGGTTAATTAGGTGTGTCTAAAAAGAAACCAGCACCCCAGACCTTCACTTGAACTGCAACTTGAGCTCTGACAGCATGCCAAAAATCCACCCTGTGACCAAAGCCTTGATTATCAAGAGGCTGAAGACCAGATCCATTGCAGAGGTGGCTGGCACCTTTAATGTGTCTCAGCGTCAAGTACAAAGAATTAAAAAAAGATTTGAAGAGACTGGAGATGTTTGACAAGCCCATGTCCGGCAAACCCCCGCAAGATAACTTCTCAGGAGGAACGTTTGTTGGTTAGAAAATCCAAAGCAAGCCCCTCTTCCACTGCAGCTCCAACAGGTCTGGTCACCTCAAGTCCCTGTGTCAAGTAGAACAGTTTGTAGGATTCTGTCTCAAAATGGCCTCCATGGTCGAATTAGTGCCCAGAAGCCAGCACTAAGCAAAAGTAAAATAAAAAACCGTGTGGCATTTGCAAAGTCCCAGAGCCTGCTGAACAGATGGACGCTGGAAAAGTGGCAGAAGGTGGACTTCTCTGATGAATCTTCAGTAGAATTACACCAGAGCCGCCGCAAATACTGCAGGAAATCTACTGGAGCCCGTATGGATCCAAAATACACCCAGAAAACAGTTAAATTTGGTGGTGGAAAGATCATGGTCTGGGGATACATTCAGTATGGGGGTGTGCAAAACATTTGAAGGTGGAAGGCAATATCAATAGCCTAAACTATCAAGAAGTATTAACTACCTCTTATATTTCAAATCATAAAAGGGGGTCAAATTCTGCAGCAGGATGGTGCTCCATCTCATACATGCATCTCCACAACAAAGTTCCTCCAGGTAAAAAAGATCAAGATGCTCAAGGACTGGCCAGCCCAGTCACCAGACATAAACATCATTGAGCATGTTTGGTGTAGGATGAAAGAGGAAGCTTGGAAGACAAAACCTAAGAATCTAGATGAACTTTGGGAGGCATGTAAGAATGCATTCTTTGCTATTCCTGATGATTTAATTAATAAATTGTATGAATCATTGTTAAACCGCATGGATGCAGTCCTTCAAGCTCATGGAAGTCACACAAAATATTAAATACTAGCTGTGAGCCCGATGCAAATGCATCGGGATTCTAGAACGTGCGTTAATTAGATTATAGTAGCTATATTATTTTTTTTTTTATTTATATTTTTTTTATTTCCAATTTTTTTTAATAACTTAATGTTATGAATATTTTATTTATTAGTTTTATTTTATTAGAATTAGTTAATGTTATGAATTTTTATATGGAATTTTTTTTTTATTATTTATGATTTTATTATTGTAATTATTTATTATAGAATATTTTTAGAATATTATTTTTTTTTTTATTTTAATTGATTTTTTTTTTATTTGAGTAATTTGAATTTCTTAGAATTAGTTATGTTATTAATATTTTAATTATATATATATATATTTTTTTTTTAATTTTGATTTATTTTAATATTTATTATTTTTATTATTTGTATATTAATTTTTTATTTTAATGAAATTTATTTGTATTAGATTATTTTTTTTTTATTTAAATTAGTTAATTTAATTAATATATTAATTTTATATATTATATATTTTTTTTAATTTTATTGGGGGGGTGTGAATACTTTTTGGGGGGGTGTAAGGACTTTTTGGGGGGGTTGAATACTTTTTGGGGGGGTGTGAATACTTTTTGGGGGTTGAATACTTTTTGGGGGGGTTGAATACTTTTTGGGGGGCGTGAATACTTTTTGGGGGGGCGTGAATACTTTTTGGGGGTGTGTGAATACTTTTTGGGGGGTGTGAATACTTTTTGGGGGTGTGTGAATACTTTTTGGGGGGGTTGAATACTTTTTGGGGGGGTGTGAATACTTTTTGGGGGGGTTGAATACTTTTTGGGGGGGTGTGAATACTTTTTGGGGCTGAGTGCTCGCAATGGCCGCGAAGTGGGCATTGCGAGTCGCTGGCCGAAAATCGAACCAGAGGCTCGGCCACAAAGTTAGCGATTTACCGCTCAGGCAGCGACTCGCGCTACATGAGCGGTAAATCGCTAACTTTGTGGCCGAGCCTCTGGTTCGCGGCCATTGCTCGCACTCAGCCAGCGACTCGCAATGGCCTCGCGGCCATTGCTCGCGCAGGCCAACTGGTGACGTCACAGAGTGACATAGCCACGGTCTTTTCGGGGTCCGACACGGAAGTGCCTACGGCAATTATATAGTAGATATATATATCAGTACGATGGTATATGGTGGTAATTAGAGCACATGTATAGCAGCACTATAGTATATGGCGGTAGATTATAGTAAATGTATAGCAGCACTATAGTATATGGCGGTACATTACAGTACATGTATAGCAGTGCTATGGTATATGGCGGTGCATTATAGTAAATGTATAGCAGCACTATAGTATATGGCGGTACATTACAGTACATGTATAGCAGTGCTATGGTATATGGCGGTACATTAGAGTACATGTATAGCAGCGCTATGGTATATGGCAGTACATTATAGTAAATGTATAGCAGCACTATAGTATATGGCGGTACATTACAGTACATGTATAGCAGTGCTATGGTATATGGCGGTACATTACAGTACATGTATAGCAGCACTATGGTATATGGCAGTACATTATAGCACATGTATAGCAGCACTATGGTATATGGCAATACTGCGGTCACCGCGGTCCCCCACTCCTCCTGGCCCCCGGTTGTCCACAGTAAAATTAAAAAAATCCTCAGTGAGGATACTCACCTGTCCGGCGGCTCGCTCCACCTCCGCCTTGTAGGTCCTACAGGCCTTTAGGACCTGTAGTTGCCTGGGCAAGCGATCAGCTGAGGAGGGAGGGGGGCAGGATTGTGTTGGGGGCAGAATGAAGCGAGCGGGGCAGAATGAAGCGAGCGGGCAGGATGGAGCGGGAAGGGGGGCAGGATGGAGCGGAAGGGGGGGCAGGATGGAGCGGGAAGGGGGGCAGGATGGAGCGGGAGGGGCAGGATGGAGGCGGGGGAAACAGGATGAAGCCGGGGGAAACAGATGGAGGGGGGGGAACAGGATGGAGGCGGGGCAACAGGATGGAGGCGGGGCAACAGGATGGAGGGGGCAACAGGATGGAGGCGGGGCAACAGGATGGAGGCGGGGCAACAGGATGGAGGCGGGGGAGGGGGGCGGCAGGATGGAGCGAGCAGGCAGGATGGAGGCGGGGGAGCAAGAAGAGCGGGAGGCAGGATGGATTGAGCGGGGCAGGATGGAGGCGGAGGAGCAGGATGAAGCCGAAGGGGCAGGATTGAGCAGATGAGCAAAATGGAGCAAGCGGGGCCGGATGAGTAAGCGTGAGGGCAGGATGGAGGCAGGGGAGCAAGAACAGCGGGGGTGAGGATGGAGCGAGCAGGGCAGGATGGAGTGAACGGGGCAGGAAGTAGTGAGTGGGGCAGAAGGCAAGGGGGGCAGGATGGGGGTGGGGGGGGCAGGATTGGGCGAGCAGGAGTGAGGGGCGGGCAGAAGGAGGCGGAGGGGCAGGATGGAGGCGGAGGGCAGGATGGAGGCGGAGGGCAGGATGGAGGCGAGGGGCAGGATGAGGCGAGGGGCAGGATGGAGTGGGCGGCGGGCAAGAGTCGGGGAGGAGCGAGGGGGGGGGGGGCATGGGCAGGAGAGCGGAGGGGCAGGATGGAGTCGGAGGGGCAGGATGGAGCGGAGGGGCAGGATGGAGTCGGAGGGCAGAGATCGGAGGCAGGATGGAGAGGGGCAGGATGGTCGGCGAGGAGGATGGGAGGCGGGGCAGGATGGACGGCAGGCGGGCAGGCAGGATGTGCGGGGGAGGGGGGCGGGAGATGGAGGCGGCGGGGCAGGATGTGTGCGGGGGTGAGGTGGTGTGGGGGCGGGATGGAGTCGGGGGGGCAGGATGGTGTTGGGTGGGGCAGGATGGATAGGGGGGGGCAGGATGGAGGCGCTCCTCCTGACCCCCTCCGCTCCCCGTGGCACCCGTCCCTCTGGGCCTCCAGTCTCTGCGGCCCCCCCTCCCTCTGGGGCTGCACACCCCCCTCCCCCCTCCTTCATGGTGATAATAAAACTAAAAAAACCTCAGTGAGGATACTTACCCTGCGGCGGCTCGCACCACACCGTCTTGTAGGTGGCAGGACAGGACCTGTCGTTGGCTGGGAAACCGATCTGCTGGGGGTCAGTGGGCAAAGCGAGCGTCAGTGGGCAGAGTGGGGGATGAGTGGGAAGAGCAGGGGTTAGTGGGCAGAGTCATTGGGCAGAGCAGGGGTCTGTGGGCAGAGCTGGGGTCTGTGGGCAGAGCTGGGGTCTGTGGGCAGAGCTGGGGTCTGTGGGCAGAGCTGGGGTATGTGGGCAGAGCTGGGGTCAGTGGGCAGAGCTGGGGTCAGTGGGCATGGTCAGTAGCCAGAGGGGGGGGGGTAAGTGGGCAGAGCAGGGTCAGTGGGCAGAGCGGGGGTGAGTGGGCAGAGTGGGGGGTGAATGGGCAGAGCAGGGTCAGTGAGCAGGATTTGGGGGTCAGTGGTCAGAGCAGGGTCATAGCGGGGGTCAGTGGTCAGAGCAGGGGTTAGTGGGCAGAGTGATTGGGCAGAGCAGGGGTGAGTGGGCACAGTCAGTGAGCAGAGCAGGGGTCAGCGGGCAGAGCGGGGGTGAGTGGGCAGAGCAGGGTTTAGTGGGCATAGCAAGGGTTATTGGGCACAGTCAGTGGGCAGAGCAGGGGTTAGTGGGCACAGTCAGTAGGCACAGCAGGGGTTAGTGGGAAAAATCAGTGAGCAGAGCAGGGGTGAGTGGGCACAGTCAGTGAGCAGAGCGGGGGTGAGTGGGCAGAGCAGGGTTTAGTGGGCATAGCAAGGGTTATTGGGCACAGTCAGTGGGCAGAGCAGGGGTTAGTGGGCAGAGCGGCGGTCAGTGGGCACAGTGAGTGGGCAGAGAAGGGTCAGTGGGTAGAGCATGGGTGAGTGGGCACGGTCAGTTGGCAGAGCAGGGGTCAGTGGGCATGGTGAAAGGGCAGAGCGGGGGGTGAGTGAACAGAGGGTGGTCAGTGGGCAGAGCAGGGTCAGTGGTAAAAGCAGGGGTGAGTGGGCAGAGTGGGAGTAAATGAGCAGAGCAGGGTCAGTAGGCAGTGTGAGGGGTCAGTGGGCAGAGCATGGTCAGTGGGCAGTGTGAGGGGTAAGTGGGCATAGCATGTTCAGTGGGCATGTGTGAGGGGTGAGTGGGCAGTGTGAGGGGTCAGTGGGCAGTGTGAGGGGTGAGTGGTCAGAGCAGGGTCAGTGGGCAGAGCAGGGTCAGTGTGAGGGGTGAGTGGGCAGAGCAGGGTCAGTGGGGTGTGTGAGGGGTCAGTGGGCAGAGCAGGGTGAGTGGGCAGTGTGAGTGGTCAGTGAGCAGAGCAGGGTCAGTGGGCAGAGCAGGTGAGTGGGCATTGAGGGGTCAGTGGGCAGAGCATGTTCAGTGGGCAGAGGAGGGTCAGTGGGCAGTGTGAGGGGTCAGTGGGCCGAGCAGGGTGAGTGGGCAGAGCAGGGTATGCAGTGAGGGGGGGTAGTGAGGTGGGCAGGGAGGTAGTGGCAGTAGGGGTGCAGGAGCAGAGGGGTCAGTGGTGAGGGTCAGTGGGCAGTGAGGGTGTGAGTGGGCAGAGCATGGTGAGTGGGCAGAGCAGGTGAGTGGCCAGTGTGAGGGGTCAGTGGGTGAGCAGGGTGAGGGGCAGAGCATGGTCAGTGGGCATAGTGGGGGTGAGGTGGGCAGAGATGGAGTGAGGTGGGCAGAGAGGGGGGGTCAGTGGGGTCATGGCAGGGGGTCAGTGGTCAGAGTGGGGGTAATGGCAGAGCTAGAGTCAGAGGGGGGTCAGTGTGCAGAGTGTGGGTGGGGGGCAGAGGGGGTGAGGGGGCAGAGTTTGGGGGTCAGTGTGCAGAGTGGGGTGAGGGGCAGAGAGGGGGTGAGGGGCAGAGTTGGGGTCAGTGTGCAGAGTGGGGGTCAGTGTGCAGAGTGGGGGTCAGTGTGCAGAGTGGGGGTCAGGTGCAGAGTGGGGGTCAGTGGTCAAGTGGGGGTCAGTGGTCGAGTGGGGGTCAGTGGTCAGAGTGGGGGTCAGTGGTCAGAGTGGGGGTCAGTGGTCAGAGTGGGGGTCAGTGTGCAGAGTGGGGGTCAGTGTGCAGAGTGGGGGTCAGTGTGCAGAGTGGGGGTCAGTGTGCAGAGTGGGGGTCAGTGGGGCAGAGTGGGGGTGAGGGGGGCAGAGTGGGGGTGAGGGGGGCAGAGAGGGGGTGAGGGGGAAGAGTAGGGGGGTGAGTGGTCAGAGTGGGGGTCTGGTCAGAGTGGGGGTCAGTGGGCAGAGCAGGGTCAGGGGCAGAGTGGGGGTCAGTGTGCAGAGTGGGGGTCAGTGTGAAGAGTAGGGGGGTGAGTGGGCAGAGTTTGGGGGTGAGTGTGCAGAGTGGGGGTCAGTGTGCAGAGTGGGGGTCAGTGTGCAGAGTGGGGGTCAGTGTGCAGAGTGGGGGTCAGTGTGCAGAGTGGGGGTCAGTGTGCAGAGTGGGGGTCAGTGTGCAGAGTGGGGGTGAGGGGGAAGAGTAGGGGGGTGAGTGGGCAGAGTGGGGGTCTGGTCAGAGTGGGGGTCAGTGTGCAGAGTGGGGGTCAGTGTGCAGAGTGGGGGTCAGTGTGCAGAGTGGGGGTCAGTGTGCAGAGTGGGGGTCAGTGTGCAGAGTGGGGGTCAGTGTGCAGAGTGGGGGTGAGGGGGAAGAGTAGGGGGGTGAGTGGGCAGAGTGGGGGTCAGTGGGCAGAGCAGGGTCAGTGTGCAGAGTGGGGGTCAGTGTGCAGAGTGGGGGTGAGGGGGAAGAGTAGGGGGGTGAGTGGGCAGAGTGGGGGTCTGGTCAGAGTGGGGGTCAGTGGGCAGAGCAGGGTCAGGGGCAGAGTGGGGGTCAGTGTGCAGAGTGGGGGTGAGGGGGGCAGAGAGGGGGTGAGGGGGAAGAGTAGGGGGGTGAGTGGGCAGAGTTTGGGGGTCAGTGGTCAGAGTGGGGGTCAGTGGTCAGAGTGGGGGTCAGTGGGCAGAGCAGGGTCAGAGTGGGGGTCAGTGTGCAGAGTGGGGGGTCAGTGTGCAGAGTGGGGGTGAGGGGGGCAGAGAGGGGGTGAGGGGGAAGAGTAGGGGGGTCAGTGGGCAGAGTTTGGGGGTCAGTGGTCAGAGTGGGGGTCAGTGGGCAGAGCAGGGTCAGAGTGGGGGTCAGTGTGCAGAGTGGGGGTCAGTGTGCAGAGTGGGGGTGAGGGGGAAGAGTTGGTGGGTGAGTGGGCAGAGTGGGGGTCAGGGGCAGAGAGGGGGTCAGTGTGCAGAGTGGGGGTCAGGGGCAGAGTGGGGGTCAGTGTGCAGCGCAGGGGGATGAGTAAGCAGAGTAGGTTAGATCGGAACAGGACCTTTGATGACGTCACGATCATGTGATCTGTGACTCCACCCATCATCGTGACGTCATCAGAGGTCCTCAAGCAGGATGAAGAGAGATCGCGTCTGGCTGGAAGGAGCTGTGGTAAGAGGCCGGGGGGGGTGACCGGACAGTGGAGGGGGTCTGTGCTGACGTGGGGGGTGACCGGACAGTGGAGGGGGGCGATCGGGGAGCGGAGGGGCAGTGGTGATAGGCTGGGGGTGACCGGGCAGTGGAGGATGGCTATGGTGACAGGCAGGGGGGTGATGGGGCAGCGGGGGGAAGTGTTGTGACAGGCGGGGGTGAGCGGGCAGTGGAGGATGGCTATGGTGACAGGCAGGGGGGTGATGGGGCAGGCAGCGCGGGCAGGAGGAGGATCATCACTATTAATATGTGTGCTGACAGCGGCGACGGCTCGCAATGCCCGCTACGCGGGCAATGCTTCGCCGTGGTGACGTCACTGTGTGACAAAGCCACGGCACGTCGGGGGCCGACACAAAACGTGCTACGGCAATTATATAGTAGATGACTCTAATAGCACCACAACTTCATTCACCAATGTTATGCAACATATATTTGTATTTTAAGTTAATTTTGTGTTTGAAAATCATATTACTTTCTGTGGGCGACAAAACATTTGTCTTGCCAAAACCATTCTGTGTTCATTATAGGGAACCTGACCTCAAAAAATGTGCCCCCAGCCTCTATACACTTGTCCCTGCACCATGCTAATAGCTTTCTAGCCATCCCTTTCTGTTTTTAAATCGATATAGTAAAGTTTAGATAAGTTGTTTCTATACCTTATAATCTGCGGCTTCTCATTACTTGAGAAGCCGCACAAGGCATTCCTTTCTTGTCCTCCCCGCTGCCTGTTTGTTATTTTTTCATGCCCCTGTGGGCGTGCTACAGAGCAGGGAGACTGTGCGTGTCATGTAAGGGGCGGTACAGCCGCTATGATGCAAATCGCGTCATATCCGGCTTTACACGTCAGTACACCCATTAGGGTGTACTGCCGACCTCGCGCTGCCGAGTGCGCATGCGCGAGGTGTGTTCACTGTACACCTAATGGGTGTACTGACATGTAAAGCCGGATATGATGCGATTTACGTCATAGCAGCTTTACCGCCCCTAAGGGTACATTTACACGCCGCAACTTTTGGCGGCGATCGGAGGCAACCTAACGTGCACGTGCACGTTTTTCATGGTTGCCTCCGAACGCCAAAGGCGCTTGTGCATGCCGCAATTTCTCCCTCAACCTAATGCGACATGTCTCCCCAGAAGTTGCCACACAACCTGCGGGAAACATCCATTATACTCCCGTCGCCGCTTCACACGCCGCAATCCCTAATGGAATGTGGGCGTACCTGTTCAGCGCCGCGAAAACATAGGCATACCAAATTGATTTACGCTGTGTCCCAAACACGTTCATTGGACAACGCAATAGCGTCATGATTGGCCAGCCTGCACTTGAAGGCTGGCTAATACAATACGCCATTGTCGCGCATTTTTGAAGGAATACACGCTCGTGTCATGACAAGTAGCTGCTGCGAGACACTTTCAGCCGCTCAAGCGTCGCACAGGAGGGGTTTGGAGCAGGACAGTGGCTTACAATACACAATGGTTTGCTATGTGTGCATCTGTAGCTGAAGATGGGAACATACACACAATACTTTGCACATATGTGGCTACATTGGTTCATGCCATGGCACAGCTGCCGTGGCACCACACGAGTTTGTGTGTAGTGGACTGTACCTACATCCCCCACAAAGACCTGTGCTGGGTGAATGTGTGTGGACACGTGCCCCTGTGGCCACAACACATCACAATAGATATGTACACACAGTTGCATCATACACTGTGGGCCAAAGGGCTGAACCTGGGTACTGCATATTAACACACAATGTTTCACGGACCCACCACTAGCTTTGGATGGGTCACATACCTCTGTGCACATCGTAAAGCTATGTGCAACTGCCCTGTATCCCCAAGTAACGACACACACACGTAGTTTTTTGGATAAAGTTATTAATTTTGTGCACACACAAAAATAAGGACAACAACACACACAAAATAACAGAAAACAGAAGTGTTAACATCACACAAAGAAATGGAACATGATGAGAAATAAGGTTAAACAATAAACATGGCAAAATGTGCACCAAATTAAACATCACTAACTAACTCAAGATTGTGCACACAGAAAAACCAAAACAAAATACTCATGGTGCAGCCACCATGGTGACTACACCATCCACATTATGTTCATGCCTCACAGCACCAGACACCCTACACCTGCTGGTGCTGCCAGGCCACTGCCCCAGGGCCATTAAAATAGTAACAGTATGCGTCTCTACTGTTCCTGGCATCCTGCTGAGTTCGACCCTGGCTCAGCGGCTGGAGTGGCGCCACACCATGGTCGGTATCATGCCAAGCCCCTGGACGGACCTCCCCTGTTGTGGGGTTGATGCAATCCACATATGTATGATGTGTATGATGACTGATCCCTACGACGCAGGAAGTTATGCAGCACACAGCAGGCCAGCACTACCACATCAATAGATTCCAGTTTCATATGCATACGTGTATGAAAAACCCAGAATGTATTGGCCATGATCCTGAACGCATTTTCAACCACACGGCGGGCCTGGGATAGCTGGTAATTGAAAAGACGCTGCTCAGAAGTAAGGGTCCTCTGGATATATGGCCATAGTAGGTGTGCCTGAAGTGGGAAGGCTTCATCCCCGACAAACGCAAAGTTGAGATGATGGGTTGTCTCTTCATTTGAGGGCAAGTTCAGCCCACCTGTCCTTAGGTCTTGCACCAAGGAGCAGTGTGCGAACACACCCCCATCTGAGATACGCCCGTTCATTCCAACGTCCACATAGAGGAACTCATAGTTCGCATCCACTAGGGCCATGAGGACAATACTACAATATCCTTTGTAATTGTAATACAAAGACCCAGAGATGGGGGGTTTAGTTATCCTCACGTGCTTACCATCCAAGTACACCGGTCTATTGGTACAGCGCTTCCACAGGAGACCCGGAGTTCAAATAGATTTTCCTTTATTCTTAAAATGTATATCACAGTGGGCAGTACAATGCGTTTTGACCCTTTTAATGGGTCTTCCTCAGGTACAGTTATATAATTTCATAACACTTAAGGTACCTTAACACGCCGCTACAACAAGGTGGAAACAACAGGGTGCTTCATGTGCACGAGCACGCACCAAAGGTTACAAACAGTACCCGATACCGCCTTTACACGCCGCTACAAGGTGCTTTACAGAAGGTTGAATCTATCTCTGGATGCACCTAAAGTTACCTTCTGTAGAGCACCTTACCTCGTTTACACGCCGCGACAGAAGGTAATATGGGAAGACCTGGTGCAGCAGGGACAAAACATAGGCGTGCCAGAATTGTGGATTACGAGACATTCGTACGCTTATAGGACAAAGCAATAGCATCATGATTGGCCAGCCAGCGCAGGAGGCTGGCAAATATATGACGCTCGAGCAATTGTGTAGTGTGACTGGTCATCTCCTTAAATATGACGCCCTATGCAGCGACAACCAATCGCAACGCAGGAGCTTCCACCAAGGATCACTGAAGGGGGGTGGTTTCCCAGAGGTTGTGTCACGCCCCGGGGAGGTATCTAGGTGACGAATAAACCTTACCCTACCGTATTTACACGCCGTTACCATCGGGTTGAAATCAACCTGTTTTAGAGCACTGCTCTGAAACAGATGCCGTGAGTGACGGGTGGCAACAACTGCCTTTACACGCCGCTATCTCGGGTTGATTTGACGGTGCAAGATACATTTGTCTCATAAACCCGGTTGTTTCCACCCGGCTGTAGTGGCATGTAAAGGTACCTTTACATGTGTCTCCTTATATAGTTAATGCAGTGTCGGAGTTCAAGGGAGTGAGGGTTATCTCATTAGCTGATTGCTTTCAAGTGTGTGCATATCAGTAGCATAGAGTTGCTCTGCCATTGTCCATCAATTAACACTGCTCTAAATAAGTAAAAAAAAAAAATAGTAATATAAAATATCTAGCTGTAATACTCATAAGGTCAAAAATGGCTAAAAACTTTGTTATACAATTTACTTATAAAATATACATATATAGGATATATGTATAAAAAGCCAGTCAGTCATATATATATATAAAAAAAAATAAAAAAAAATTAAGTAATAAGTTCTGACTCTTATTTCTTATCTTACATTTTTGCATCATTTTCTAATGTTCTTTTAGCTTTTCTGTTTATAAAAAGAAATAAAATAAAAGAGGAAGGTGCTTGTTTACTATTATTGTACTGCTTATGCTCTCAATATAATAATTGTTATTTTTAGTTATATGAATGTGGTGAACTTATATGTTCTTTCATTATATCTATTTCCACCACGATAGTAGTTATCAAGAGTTGTGATTCATTACTTACATTAGACATGGATTGGATTTGAACTTGTACTGTTATGTCCCAGTCGGTCTCCTAGGGAGTTAGATGTATTCTATTTTGTCATTGAGTCCGTCTGGGTGTATGCTTCGCAGGTAATACATCCAGGAGTACTCCTTTCTGTTTAATACTTGAGTTCTACAGGGATGAGAAGGAGGTATGTGTACAACAGGTGTAACTTTAACATCAAACGTGCCTCCATGGCAAATGGAGAAATGCCGTGAAAGACTGTGTGTCTGTAATTTAATTTTTGCATTGTAACGATGTCCACTCAATCTTGTCTGTACTTTTTGAGTTGTTCGTGCGACATACTGTAGGTTACATTTACAGGTGATCACATATATTACAAACTCGGTTTGGCAGGTGAGATGCTGTTTTATGAGAAATGTTTCTCCAGTAGGATTGGAGATCATTTCTGTAGTACCATGTGAAATATTAGCACAACAGTGACAATGTTTTTTCTGCACTTATATACCCCTGATTTTTGCTTTAAAATTTTTTAGTTCCCTATGTGGGTATGTTGATTCAATCGACTTGGGGCTATCATATTGCGTATAGTTCTTCCTCTTCTGAACGTAAGTCCAGGATTATCAGGGAGTGATTTCTTCAATAAAGGATCTTGTTGCAATATGTACCAGTGTTTTTTTCAAAATACTCCTAATGTTCAAATTTTCTGTGTTAAAAGTTGTTATAAAATTTAGATGCCAATTTTTAGTCTGGTTATTACGAGTGTGCTGCTGCTGGTCTGCATTATGAATTAAGGTGGTTTTAGATACAATGGTCTCTTGTGGATTATCACCCCTCTTATTTTTAATCTTTTGTTTCATTTTTAGGAGGCAATCCATCTGTGTTTTTTCCTTATGCAATTCATAGGCTGAGGTCATCAATTTTCTTGGGTATTTTTTCATTTGAAACCTGTTGATTAGAATCTTTGACTGTTCATTATAGTCCTCTACTGTGGTATTATTTTTTCCTATTCGTAAGAATTGACTGTATGGTATATTTTGTTTCTATTTGGAATAGTGTGCACTTGTGTAATTCAGATATCCATTGCAGTCTATGGATTTAAAGTGCGTCTTGGTACTGATCCCCATTGGAGATGCATTTATTTCAAAGTCTAGATATACAATACTATTTTTATTGATGTGGGAGGTGAAACTTATACCCCAGTTATTATTATTCAATGCTGTAAGTAATTGCTCCGTGGAGGTGGACACTAGTGTAAAAATAATTGACATTGATTTGGACACAAAAAAGAAAATTAATACTCTTTTTTTTATATTTGAAAAAACTATGAAAGTTGAAATCCGGCACCAATTAGACACTGAGTTTCTTGATCTTTGTGTAGTTAATAATATAATCCTGAAAGGTTTACAGATACATTTTGATAGCACCTTCCCAGATAACCCTGCGTTTTCAAAAAACTGGAGGGACATCCTGGATACATGCTCGTACACACTTATGAAATTATTAATACAAAAAAGGAAAACATTGGCAGTGGTGGCTGCAGAAAATTGTGAAAAATTGCTAGAACAACTCGCTGAGTTTGCCACTACATCATATTCTAAAACAATTAACTCCGATACTAACAACAATTTAAATAGGTTTGAAAGTGAGTTGATGGAACAAAAAACTAAAAAATTTAGAAGGGATATGTATCCCAATAATCAAAATGAAAAAGATAAGACAGAAAAGGAGAAAAAACAACTGCATAAAAACACAACCACACCTATAACTACCATCAATAAAGTAGTATGGAAAAATCCTAAAGAGAGAAATAATGAAAATAATACACTGTCTAAAAAACAAAAAGAAACAGTAAGGCTGCCTTCACACTGGCGTTCCCCTCTGCAGCGTTCTGCGGAGGGGAATCGCCATGTGTGCGCAGCCAGCGCAAGCCCCTATGTTTAGAATGGGGACGCACTGTGCTGCGCTTGACAGTGCAGGACCGTGAGCACCCATTCACTCCCATATGTGATCTGTACGCAGGCGGATACCTGCGCACAAATCACACACTCCCGCCCGCACCAGGGACGCAACATGTCGTGTCCCTGGTGCGGACGAGACTGTGTGATCTGTGCGCAGGCATCCGCCTGCGCATAGATCACATATGGGAGTGAATGGGTGCGCACGGTCCTGCGCTGTCAAGCGCAGCACCATGCGCTCCCATTATAAAGATAGGAGCTTGCGGCCGCTGCGGTCACATTGCGGACCCCTCCGCAGAACGCTGCGGAGGGGTCCACAAATGTGAACCCAGCCTTAGTAATCTTTGTACTTTCTATAATTCGAAACTCTCTAACACACAAACATTAAACTGCACCCGAAAAAAACTCCTTATAGAGAAAAATGGGAATTTTTCTCCTTTAAATTATAATCCTGCTACTGACTCGTCTAATTCCCCTCCAGAGAAGAGTACACCTATTGATAAAACTAAGGGGGCCGTCACACGGAACGATATCTTGCCCGATATCGTTTAAGCGATCTCCTTTTTGATCGCTTAAGCGATATCGGGCAAGATATCGTTGCATGTAATCAAGCGATTTACGATGGTAAATCGCTTGATCGTGACATCGCTGATCTGAGGTTCGGTTCTCAGATCTAGCGATGAACGATGCAACGATCTGCATCATCGTGGTGTATGACACCACGATGATCCATCTCCCAGCGACCGCGCCTATGCTGGGAGATGGTAACTATGGTACACGTCGGGTAACTAAGCGACGCGCGGCGCCTAGTTACCCGATGTGTACCATAGTAACGAGCGAGATCGCTGCTCCACATCGCTGGT
Source organism: Allobates femoralis (assembly GCA_033576535.1). NCBI lineage: Eukaryota > Metazoa > Chordata > Amphibia > Anura > Aromobatidae > Allobates > Allobates femoralis. The sequence continues at coordinate 215,565,988 of JARQOC010000006.1, read as the reverse complement.
GAGTCTGTCTGTGTGACATCTCACCAGCGATGTGAGCGATATTGTAAGCGATTGCGCGTGATCGCTTACAATATCGCTAAAGATATCTCACCGTGTGACGGCCGCCTAAGGCCTACCATGTCTCCAATGTAAATCTATCACCAATACGCATTGAAGTGAATGCAGATATACATAGACTTCCAACTCCAAATAAGAAGCTTCCTCCCCTAACAATGCAGTTAGGAGAAGGAATGAATATGAATTCAAAAATAATAAAAAATAACCCCTGCTCTGTACAAAATAAAGAAATAAAAATAATTGAAGAATGTGATAATGTGTTAAATGTAACAGATTTGGCTAATATAACTATACACAGCACAGATGACAGTATACAGCCATATGTTACAGTCATTGAAGCACCAATACTATCACCCTCCTCCACTATTTCACATTAGTCTTTTTTGGAGATTGGACCTCTTCAACTACAACCCCCCCTTACTAGAAACAATCCTTCCCCCAATATTAAGTTCAGCCATAACAGCACCCTATTTAGTACCTCCATCATAGCAGAAAATGACACCATTTTTTCCCCTCCTCAATTTACACACCTCTAAAAAAAGAAAAGGCGGACCAGAGGTGTCAGAGGGGGATGAAAACACAATAACAAAAAAACTTGACAAGTCCCCAAAAAAGCTCCTAAAAAAGAAAATAAGACAGAGAAAAAAAATCAACCTCAAAAAGACAAATAGGAAAAAAATCAGGTAAATGAGTGGAGAGAGAATGAGAATTTTCAACCTCTCCAAATATAAACTGAACGCAGCAGAAATTAAAGTACTGGAAAAAGGACTGAATTTCTGCCCTTCACAACCTGCCAATAAATTTCACCTATTTTTAGATTTAAATCATTTTGTAAGACGCCTCACATTGATGAGACATTTTGCAATAAAAGACAAAAATAAGAACAGAAATAAAAAAGACACAGATAAATCTACAACAAAATCCGGAGAGAAAGATGATCCACAAAACCTTGAAATTTCAAATATACAAAACTGTAAAAAAGATGAGAACGTCCATCTCACTCTTAAAAATAAAAGTAGGTTTAACCCTATACATCATCACGGGAGTTATGTTGAGACATTCCTCTCCGTGGTAGGAGAGGAATTTAGGAAACTAAATGAAAAAACTATACAGAAAAAAAGTATAGCAAGCAAAAAATCTATTGCTATGAAAAAGAAAAACAATAACAAAATCATAAGAAATAACATCTCAAAAGAAGAATTGCAGGCATTAACATCATTAAGAAATAATAAACAGATTGTTATTAGGGAAGCAGACAAAGGGGGGGGAATAATTGTACAGGATAGGGAGGAATATATTGCAGAAGCTCACCGTATATTATCGGATGAGAAATACTATGAGAAATTGGGATCAGATCCCTCTACCATGGTGTGTAAAGAATACCATCACCTGATAAATAGTGCATATGCTAAACAGATTATTAATAAAAAGGAGAGGCAATTTCTCACTAATAAAGAATACTCATGTGCCTTTTTTTACCATTTACCAAAAGTCCACAAGGACATAAAAAGACCTCCCGGTCGCCCAATAATATCTGGGATATACTCACTTACGAGCTCCCTATCACATTTTATAGACCTTCACCTACAAGAATTGGTCAAGAATTTACCATCCTATTTAAGAGATTCCTCCCAGCTCCTGGAGGAACTTAATAACATTACTTGGAAAGATAGCTACTGGTTTATAACACTAGATGTCATCTCATTATATTCTAATATAAATCATGAATTAGGAATCGCAGCAGTGCGATTCTAGTTAGAAAATCAAACTACAATGCCCCACGATCAAATATGCTTTTTACTCTCCGGCCTGGAATTCATTCTTAAAAGAAACATTTTTGAATTACAGGGCCAAACATATATCCAGAGACTCGGGACCGCGATGGGGACTCGGGTCGCGCCAAGTTTCGCTAATTTATTCATAGGATGATTCGAGTCCCTATCGGCATTGACTGATCCCGAATATGCAGATAAGATCGTTGTAAACCGTAGATATATAGATGATCTAGTTTTAATATGGGAAGGGAGCTCAACACAAGCGGAGCAATTACTTACAGCATTGAATAATAATAAGGCTGCTTTCACACTACGGATTTTTAATTTCCGATGCTGTCCGATAAAAATCGGACAGCATGGACCGATTTTGGGCCCCATGCAGCCCTATGGGCATCGGACCGAATCGGATGTGCACTAAATGCCATCCGATTTGGTCCGATCCGATTCTGTCCGATTTTTTTATCGGTGCAAAAATCGGAGCCTGCTCCGATTTTTGCACCGAAAATAAAATCTGACAGAATTGGATCGGACCAAATCGGATGGCATTTAGTGCACATCCGATCCGACCCGATCAATTTAACATAGGGCCCTATGGAGCAGGGTCCGAGGAAACATCTGATGTCTCCTCGGACCCGATTTTAGTGTACTGAGCATGCTCAGTACACTAAAATAGCTCCTAAAAGTGAAGTAAGGGGTTAAAAAAATAAAAAAATCTATTCTCACCTGTCCACGAGGCCCCCGGCGTCTCCCGCGCGTCTCCGGTGTCTTCCGGTGTCTTGCTGTTTTCTGCTGACAGGACCTGCCGTGATGTCACAATCACATGACCGCCAGTAACCAATAGCCGGCGGCCATGTGATTGTGACGTCACGCGAGGTCCTGGCAGCACAGAACAGCAAGACACCGGAGACGCGCGGGACCGTTCAGGAGTCGTGGACAGGTGAGAAAAGATGGGAGAAGAGGGGAGCGCAATTGAGGACCGGAGGACACATGGGAGGACCAGGGGAGGACCAGGGGAGTGCAATTGAGGACCGGAGGACACATGGGAGGACCAGGGGAGGACCAGAGGACACATGGGAGGACCAGGGGAGGACCAGGGGAGCGCAATTGAGGACCGGAGGACGTATGGGAGGACACATGGGAGGACCAGGGGAGGACCAATGGAGCGCAATTGAGGACCGAAGGATCAGGGGAGGACCGGAGGACACATGGGAGGACCAGGGGAGGACCAGGGGAGCACAATTGAGGACCGGAGGACACATGGAGGACACATGGGAGGACCAGGGGAGAGACAGCTAATGACAGCTGACGGGGAGCGAGGTGAGGGCGGGCATCAGATAAAATGTCGGAATCGGATGCCTATTTGGCATCTGATTCCAGGCATCAGAAAAATCCGATGCTTTCCGATTTATATCGGACAGCATCGGATTTTACAAAAATCGTAGTGTGAAGGTAGCCTAACTGGGGTATAAGTTTCACCTCCCACATCAATAAAAATAGTATTGTATATCTAGACCTTGAAATAAATGCATCTCCAATGGGGATCAGTACCAAGACACACTTTAAATCCATAGACTGCAATGGATATCTGAATTACACAGGTGCACACTATTGCAAATGGAAACAAAATATACCATACAGTAGAGGACTATAATGAACAGTCAAAGATTCTAATCAACAGGTTTCAAATAAAAAAATACCCAAGAAAATTGATTACCTCAGCCTATGAATTGCATAAGGAAAAAACACAGATGGATTGCCTCCTAAAAATGAAACAAAAGATTAAAAATAAGAAGGGTGATAATCCACAAGAGACCATTGTATCTGAAACCACCTTACATAGTTTTTAAGGTTGAAGGAAGACTTTAAGTCCATCTAGTTCAACCCATAGTCTAACATGTTGATCCAGAGGAAGGCAAAAAAAAACCCATGTGGCAACACTAATCTCCACATTGGGGGAAAAAATTCCTTCCTGACTCCAGATACGGCAATCAGACTAATTCCCTGGATCAACGCCCTATCAAAGAATCTAGTATATATAATTGGTAATATTATAGTTTTCAAGAAAGGCATCCAGGCCCTTCTTAAATGTTAGTAGTGACTCACTCATTACAACATCATGTGGCAGAGAGTTCCATAGTCTCACTGCTCTTACAGTAAAGAATCCGTGTCTGTGATTATGATTAAACCTTCTTTCCTCCAGACGTAGAGGATGCCCCTTGTCCCTGTCTCAGGCCTAAGAGTAAAGAGATCATTAGAAAGGTCTCTGTACTGCCCCCTCATATATTTATACATTATTATAAGATCACCCCTAAGCCTTCGTTTTTCCAAGCTAAATAACCCCAAGTTTAATAACCTGTCTTGGTATTGCAGACCCCTTAGTCCTCTAATAACTTTTGTCGCTCTTCTCTGGACCCGCTCTAGTTCAGCTATGTCTTTCTTATACACCGGAGACCAGAATTGTACACAGTATTCTAAGTGTGGTCGCACTAGTGACTTGTATAGAGGTAAAATTATGTTCTCCTCATGAGCATCTATGCCTCTTTTAATACATCCCATTATTTTATTTGCCTTTGCAGCAGCTGCCTGACACTGGCCACTAAATGTGAGTTTGTCATCTACCCATACGCCCAGGTCTTTTTCAGTGACAGTTTTGCCCAGTGTTTTACAATTAAGCACATAATTATACCTTTTGTTTCCTCTGCCCAAGTGCATGACTTTACATTTATCCCCATTAAAGCGCATTTGCCATTTAGCAGCCCAAGCTTCTAGTTTACATAAATCCTCCTGTAATATAAAATTGTCCTCCTCTGTATTGATTACCCTGCAGAGTTTAGTGTCATCTGCAAATATTGAGATTCTACTCTGTATGCCCCCTACAAGGTCATTAATAAATATATTAAATAGAAGCGGGCCCAACACTGACCCCTGTGGTACCCCACTGTTAACTGTGACCCATTCTGAGTGTGTTCCATTAATAACCACCCTTTGTTTCCTATCACTAAGCCAGTTCTTAACCCACTTACACATATTTTCCCCTATCCCCATTGCCCTCATTTTATGTATCAACCTTTTGTGTGGCACCGTATCAAAAGCTTTTGAAAAGTCCATATACACCACATCCACTGCATTTCCTTGGTCCAGTCCAGAACTTACTTCTTCATAGAAGCTTATTAGATTAGTTTGACAGGAACGGTCCCTCGTAAAACCATGTTGATAATGGGTCATGAGGTTATTTTTCTTCAGATACTCCAGTATAGCATCTCTTAGAAAACCCTCTAGGATTTTACCCACAGTAGAGGTTAAGCTTACTGGCCTATAATTTCCAAGTTCAGTTTTTGTCCCCTTTTTGAATATTGGCACCACATTTGCTATACGCCAGTCCTGTGGTACAGACCCTGTTATTATGGAATCTTTAAATATTAAAAATAATGGTCTATCTATGACAGTACTTAATTCTTGCAGCACTCTGGGGTGTATCCCATCTGGGCCCGGGGATTTGTCAATTTTAGTGATTTTTAGACGATGCCGTACTTCCTCTTCGGTTAAGCAGGTGACGTTTAATTGAGAATTTTTGTTATCACTGATCATATTGTCTGTCATGGGATTTTCTTGTGTAAATACTGTTGAAAAAAAGTAATTTAGCATATTTGCTTTTTCCTCATCCTCATCCACCATTTCACCCAGACTATTTTTAAAGGGGCCAACACCATCATTTTTAGTTTCTTACTATTTATGTAGTTAAAAAATATTTTGGGATTCTTTTTACTTTCTCTGGCAATGAGTCTCTCTGTCTCAATCTTTGCTGCCTTGATTTGCTTTTTACAAGTGTTATTTAATTTTCTGTATTTATTTAATGCTTCATCACTACCTACTTGCTTTAATTCCCTAAATGCTTTCTTTTTGTCACATATTGCACTTCTTACCGCTTTATTTAGCCATAGTGGTTTCCTCCTATTTCTAGCATGCTTATTCCCATAGGGTATATATTGTGCACAGGTCCTATTCAGGATGCTAATAAACATCTCCCATTTGTGTTGTGTACTTTTATGTCTCAGGACATCGTCCCAGTTTATTGCACTAAGATCATCTCTCAACCGTTGGAAATTTGCCTTCCTGAAGTTTAGTGTCCTTGTGGCCCCTCTACTACACGTCTTAGTAAAGGATACTTGAAAGCTTATTAAGTTATGATCACTATTACCCAAGTGACCTCCAACCCGTATATTTGATATGCGGTCTGGCCTGTTGGTTAATATTAGGTCCAGCAGTGCCCCCCTTCTTGTTGGGTCCTGAACCAGTTGTGAAAGGTAATTGTCTCTTATAGTTTTCAAAAACTTATTACCTTTGCTGGAACTGCAGGTTTCTGATCCCCAATGTATTTCAGGGTAGTTGAAGTCCCCCATAATAATGACTTCTCCCTGAGTCGCTGCTTCATCTATTTGCTTTATGAGGATATTCTCCTCCACTTCCATTATTGTTGGGGACTTATAACAAACCCCTATCAGTAATTTATTATTTTTTCCCCCTCCCCTTATCTCCACCCACAGAGACTCTACATTTCCATTAGATTCACCTATATTATCACGCAGGATGGGTTTTAAGGATGATTTTACGTATAAACATACACCTCCTCCTCGCCTATTTGTACGGTCATTTCTGAACAGACAATAGCCCTGTAAATTAACAGCCCAGTCATGGCTCTCATCCAGCCAAGTCTCCGAAATCCCCACCATGTCATAATTATTTTCCAACAAAATCAATTCTAATTCCTCCATTTTGTTGGTGAGGCTTCTGGCATTAGTGAACATGCACTTTATGCATCTCTCTTTACCTCTATTCCTTCCTACTAGATTGACTGTTCTAACCCCACCCCCCATGCCACCCCCTTAATTCATAATGCAGACCAGCAGCAGCACACTCGTAATAACCAGACTAAAAATTGGCATCTAAATTTTATAACAACTTTTAACACAGAAAATTTGAACATTAGGAGTATTTTGAAAAAATACTGGTACATATTGCAAGAAGATCCTTTATTGAAGAAATCAATCCCTGATAATCCTGGACTCATGTTCAGAAGAGGGAGAACTATACGCAATATGATAGCCCCAAGACGATTGAAATCAACATACCCAGATAGGGAACTAAAAAAAATTTTAAAGCAAAAATCAGGGGTATATAAGTGCAGAAAAAAACCATTATCACTGTTGTGCTAATATTTCACATGGTGCTACAGAAATTATCTCCAATGCTACTGGAGAAACATCTATTATATAAAGCCCGAAGCCACTTCCGGCCAAACCCGAAGCCACTTCCGTAGTGTTGTGGTCGGATATTCGGCCAGCTCCACCCGCACAGGGTGGACCAAGATGGCCGCCCTATGCGGGAGGATCGCAGCGAGCCAGCCGGGAGACGACCGGCGTTAGCCGATCGTCTCCTGGGTGGCGAGTCGTTGCAGCCGCGGTAACTCCGGCATGTAGGTCCATTGCGAGTCTCCCGCCCCGGCGATGACCGACTAGAGCCGAGCGCCGTGGCCGAAAATAGAACCAAGGGCCCGGCCATGCACAGCTCTAAAAACCGCTGTGTAACTCAATGGGAAGTGAGGCGCTATGCTCATTGGTCGGCGCCAGCACACAGCGACCAATGAGCATAGCGCCTCACTTACAGCGGTAAATTTTAAACTCAAAGTCCTCCATTATATCTCAATGGGAAGTGAGGCGCTATGCTCATTGGTCGCTGTGTGCAGGCGCCGACCAATGAGAATAGCGCCTCACTTATAGCGGTAAATTTGAAACTCAAAGTCCTCCATTATATCTCAATGGGAAGTGAGGCGCTATGCTCATTGGTCGGCGCCAGCACACAGCAACCAATGAGCATAGCGCCTCACTTACAGTGGTAAATTTGAAACTCAAAGTCCTCCATTATATCTCAATGAGAAGTGAGGCGCTATTGTCATTGGTCGCTGTGTGCTGCGCCGACCAATGAGATAGCGCCTCACTTCCATTGAGATATAATGGAGGACTTTGAGTTTCAAATTTACGCTGTAAGTGAGGCGCTATTCTCATTGTCGGCGCCAGCACACAGCGACCAATGACAATTGCGCTTCACTTCCCATTGAATATAATGGAGGACTTTGAGTTTCAAATTTACCGCTGTAAGTGAGGCGCTATTCTCATGGTCGGCGCCAGCACACAGCGACCAATGAGAATAGCGCCTTACTTCCCATTGACATATAATGGAGGACTTTGAGTTTCAAATTTACCGCTGTAAATGAGCGCTATTCTCATTGGTCGGCGCCAGCACACAGCGACCAATGAAAATAGCCCTCACTTCCATTGACATATAATGGAGGACTTTGAGTTTCAAATTTAGCGCTGTAAGTGAGGCGCTATTCTCATTGGTCGGCGCCAGCACACAGCGACCAATGAGAATAGCGCCTCACTTCCCATTGAGATATAATGGAGGACTTTGAGTTTCAAATTTAGCGCTGTAAGTGAGACGCTATTCACATTGGTCGGCGCCAGCACACAGCGACCAATGAGCATTGCGCCTCACTTACAGTGGTAAATTTGAAACTCAAAGTCCTCCATTATATCTCAATGGGAAGTGAGGTGCTATGCTCATTGGTCGGCGCCAGCACACAGCGACCAATGAGCATAGCGCCTCACTTACAGTGGTAAATTTGAAACTCAAAGTCCTCCATTATATCTCAATGGGAAGTGAGGCCCTATTGTCATTGGTTGCTATGTGCTGGCGCCGACCAATGAGAATAGTGCCTCACTTACAGCGGTAAATTTGAAACTCAAAGTCCTCCATTATATCTCAATGGGAAGTGAGGTGCTATTCTCATTGGTCGGCGCCAGCACACAGCGACCAATGAGAATAGCGCCTCACTTCCCATTGAGATATAATGGAGGACTTTGAGTTTCAAATTTACCACTGTAAGTGAGGCGCTATTCTCATTGGTCGGCGCCAGCACACAGCGACCAATGAGAATAGCGCCTCACTTCCCATTGAGATACATGGAGGACTTTGAGTTTCAAATTTACTCCAAGTCTAACTCAAAGTCCTCCATGTATCTCAATGGCCAGTGAGGCGCTTCTCTCATTGTACTCATGACAGTAGCAACATTAACCCATAACATTCCGTTTTATCTGTAATTTCTATAACACAGTGTGTAGTTGTACTGCCACTGCGAAGTTAACCCCTTATATACCATTTCTGCCTTAACTCTATACTTTGTAGTCTCTATTACTACTGCCAGTAGGAACATTAACCCCTTATATTCTATTATTGTTGTTATTTCTATTACACAGTCTATAGTTGTAATGACACTGCGAAATTAACCCATTATATACCAGTTCAGCATGAACTGCATATTTGGTAGTCTTTATAACTTCTCCCACTGGTACATTAACCCCTTGAACACCACTTTGGATATAATTTACAGCGCTGAGTCTGTTGTGGGAGTGCCTGTGGGACATTAACTCCTTCAATAACATTTTTGATATCATTATAAGTTCCTACTCTGTTATAGTCCTGTTAGTCGGACATTAACACTTTCTACACCTCCACTATATTGCTACCCTCACAGTTCTGCCTACATTGCCTACTTAGTCATATATCTGGTGTTTAAGTCTATTATTTAAAACTCTTAAAAAAATTACATACAGATTCTAGACTCCCGATTCTTTAGAATCGGGCTCACAGCTAGTTTCTCATAAAACAACATCTCACCTGCCAAACCGAGTTTGTAATATATGTGATCACCTGTAAATGTAATCTACAGAACAACTCAAAAAATACAGACAAGATTGAGTGGACATTGTTACAATGCAAAAATTAAATTACAGACACACAGTCTTTCACGGCATTTCTCCATTTGCCATGGAGGCACGTTTGATGTTAAAATTACACCTGTTGAACATATACCTCCTTCTCATCCCTGTAGAACTCAAGTATTAAACAGAAAGGAGTACTCCTGGATGTATTACCTGCGAAGCATACACCCAGACGGACTCCATGACAAAATAGAATACATCTAACTCCCTAGGAGACCGACTGGGACATAACAGCACAAGTTCAAATCCAATCCATGTCTAATGTAAGTAATGAATCACGACTCTTGATAACTACTATCGTGGTGGAAATAGATATAATGAAAGAACATAAAAGTTCACCACATTCATATAACTAAAAATAACAATTATTATATTAAGAGCATAAGCAGTACAATAATAGTAAACAAGCACCTTCCTCTTTTATTTTATATCGTTTTATAAACAGAAAAGCTAAAAGAACATTAGAAAATGATGCAAAAATGTAAGATATGAAATAAGAGTCAGAACTTATTACTTTATTTTTTTTTTAATTATTTGTTTATATATATATATATTTTATATTTATATATATATATATATATATAATATATATATGACTGACTGGCTTTTTATATATAAATATCCTATATATGTATATTTTATAAGTAAATTGTATAACAAAGTTTTTAGCCATTTTTGGCCTTATGAGTATTACAGCTAGATATTTTATATTACTATTTTTTAACTTATTTAGAGCAGTGTTAATTGATGGACAATGCAGAGCAAGTCTATGCTAATCATATGCACACACTTGAAAGCAATCAGCTAATGAGATAACCCTCACTCCCTTGAACTCAGACACTGCATGAACTATATAAGGAGACACATGTAAGTGTTATGAAATTATACAACTGTACCTGAGGAAGACCCATTAAAAGGGTCGAAACGCGTTGTACTGCCCACTGTGATATACATTTTAAGAATAAAGGAAAATCTATTGAACTCCGGGTCTCCTGTGGAAGCGCTGTACCAATAGACCGGTGTACTTATTACTATATGTGACGAACCAGGTTTCCTAGATCTGATCCATCCGGAGTGGGAGAGCTGCACACCAAAGGAGATCTTATATGCAATATAACCAAGACACCTAAAAGGTGAGCAATATCAAAGTATAACATCTCTATGTTGAAATTGAATTACTGCACTTAGAGTTGCGCCGGGACTTTTTCTCTTTTATATCCCCCTAGAGACTTCCAAAGACTTCCAAAGTTAATCTAAGTGCTTACCATCCAATGCAACGCCGCAGTTTGGAAATTGCCAGCGGTCTTCACACCCTCTGGCTACTTCCATCCATTGAGCGGGTGTTTCTGGAAACTGCATATAGGATGGCAGCAGACTACTCCAGATGGCCTCACACGTCTCGGGGATCAGGCGGCTCAGCAGGGACAGTGATACATGTGAAGTGTATTGCAGGTCAGTCCTTGACCGACCTATAGCCAAGAACCACAAAGTTACTGCCAAACGCTCCTCAGCTGATACAGCTCGATGCATCACAGTGTCCTGACGGGCTATCAATGGCCTTATGCATTCCAAAAGGAATGTGAATGAGTCCTCAGACATACGGAGGTAGTTCCTGAAATCATGCGGACTACGATCCTCCAGCTCACGCACCAGCTGCATGTGGTTCCGGGTGTCCCGGCGGCGAAGCCAATCCCGAGCCCACACACGCCGTGGTCTGCGAGCCTGCAACCTTCATATCTATCCTCCAGCTACAATTGCTCTTCCACCAAGGCAAGAGCCACGATAACATCTCCATCAGGGTCGAACATCATCTCACATACCAACACCTGCAAAAATGGTACAAAAAACATCAGTACAAGAACGCTTCATCACACATCATCTACACACACCACCTCCTTCCCTAAACATCTTCTGCCCACTTGTCCACAGCATACCCAACTGTGGAGCCCACACACAGATATATCCCCATTCCAAGGCCCAACCCAGCATTGCCCAGGCAGATACCCAAACCTGGTCACTCCACAGCCCTGGCCCTCCTGAATCCCTTGTCAAATGCAAAACATCCTGAGCGTAAGGCCATATACGTGGCCATAATGTTCATGTGTGACCACAAGGCATGGCCCTACACGTACTTCACATTTTTGACACATTTTTGGATTAACCATCTATACTATTTAATTATACACATACCACAGCCTTTGTGTGTCATGCTCAAAATATCACGGCACGAAGCAGACTATTGAATACTCATCATGTCCAAAACACTTCCCTGATGTGTTGTGAATGCTGGATGTCCAGAGCCATACATTTGCAGATGCCACACGCCCCACTTCATTTTTTTTTATAGACTTCTACATCCCAGTGTATGTGGTCCACGACAGTACTATGTGTCCTCAATCCAGATGCTCCCCGCAACTACAGACACATTCATCCTTCAAACATGATCCTGTATGGCAAAGGCAAAATGGCTAATCAAACACAATACGGTTTTGTTTGTTAACACTAGAGGTCCCAGAAAGGGATCATTTAACATTTCTACCTTTGGAACCCAGAGACGGGTCGAATGGCCTGAAGGATTTTAGCTAACATCCTCTAATCACCGTCTTTTGTTCTGTCATTAAGGCCATTACTGTCGCACCACAGGAGGTTGTTGTTTCCATTGAGTTTAGCCATTTAGTTTCTAGTTAGTTCTATTCAGTTTGGACGAAGGGTCATTTGACCCTCTTTCGGGACTTCAGGGAGGAGCTCTAAATTTCTGGGACTTCTAGTGTTAAACACTCCTGCATCCATTTGTCAGCACACAATAGTATATCTGGCCCCAAAAAATGACTAAATACATATCCCACCACGTGGGCGTCACCTAGACTACACAATAGTGATCCCAAATGGTAAGGGGCTGTAACTGAAAAAAACCCACATCACAGATCATGTTGGCACATCAGTACTTACCTAATGACTCTGGCCAGCAAGCATGTCTGACATTGGCCTTGAGAGCATTTTATATGTGAAGCAACCAATCATAACGCAGCGGCGTCTTATAATCTACGTAGCTGCCTGGGCGTACGCAGGTGGGACCAATTTTTTGGCAAAATTGTGTTTTTGTGATTGGTCAGGTTGAGTTTAAATAATCCGTGGTGGAGTGTAATCCCTGCCCCAACTGGAATGTGCATTGAGTAGTGTCTCATCACAAGTTCTCTGTTTGACAGACGGTAAGTGGGGGCACATGCTATTGGGAACTCCTAGACGTTATATTCTGTGTGCTGTACACACATCTGTTGGCTGATGTTTGTGCGCATTAGGTCTGGCTTCAGGTAGCGTCATGTAGAAGTGTATTTAGCGACGCGTACACATCGTTAATACATTCAGTGTCCTGTAGCACACATTATGTTCGGTGAGAATCTTGCCAGGACAATATGTGTACTCCAGCACTTTGTTTAGGCCAAAGTATGTGTGTGTTGAAATGTCCTTAGTTACATAATGTGTGGCATTTGTAATGATAGGCCTTCACATATTGAAGTGCAGTTGGGCAAAATACATATATCACGTCACCTGTCAAACATGGCCCATGAATGTACCCATGTTAACGACAACAATACTTTGCCCCAGCCAACCTGACTACCCCAACACTGTTATTCATCTTGCAGGACATGGCCTGGACACACAGAGTAGGGTGTGACGTATGATGGCTATGTGTTTCTTTGCATGACCTTTTTTTTTTTTACTTTTTTGTCTTTTTGCCAGATGGCTGAGTATCAGCAGTTTGTGACTCAACTCATCATGATGTACCAGGCACACGAATGCCTGTGGCCAGTGGCGGGTGTCGCTGCCTGTGTATCATGACCAGGCAGTGCGGGCTGCAGCCTACGTGCCGCTGGTGGAGCTGTGTAAGAGGCTCCAACCTCAGAAGACCTGGACAGCTGCACTGGTTGCGGAGAAGATCAAAAGCCTGCACACTGTGTTCAACCGAAGACACAAATGGTGGATGGAAGCCCGGTCCGGGGCTGGAGCTAAGGAGGTTCCTAGGCCCAATCTCTGGTACTATGACCTCCTCAGCTTCACCCTGGGCCAAGAGGGGCGTCGTGGAACACGGTGCAGCAGGCACCGTCCGCAACCAGCTGTAGGCGCAGCCCAAGACCCTGCCCCGTCGCAGGAGGTGGGTAATTGTGTTTGTGTGTTTGAGGTACCTAGCATGTTTTTGGCACTGATGTGTGGTTTTGCGCACATGTTGTATTCACCATTGTGCTTTTCAACCACCTATCCTTTTCACTGTTCTTTTCTATCCATTTTGTGGTCTGCGTATTTTCAGATTGTTTTCTGTTCTTTGTGGCCACTTTACCTAGCAATGTGGACCCTCAGGTGAGTATACTGCATTTGCATACTTTTTTGGCTTTTTCTTGTCTAAACTCTGCTCCTGTGTCTTTTGGTGTTCTCCATGGTGAGCTTGCTTCTATGTTGTGTGGGGTGTTTGGTTGTGGTACAATCATCAATTATATTGCATCATGTGTCTTATTTGTTACTTTTTTTGTTTGTTTTTCAGGCCCCTCTGGTGCCTGGCTCCAGTGATGAGGAGTCAGCAGCTGGCGAGGCTCTTCCATCAACATCAGCGGGAGATCCAGTGGTGGGGGGCCGGGCCCAGGTCCCAGCTTGAGATTTGACGTCTAAGACCACCAGCCCCACCCAACATGGAGCTGGGTACCTGGGCGAAACGAGTCCTCCTGGATCGTGAGAGGACCCCCGACTCTGGGTTTGGGTACATCGCCAGCAAGATGCTGGTCCGCATGGAGCCAGAGCAGCGGAACATCGCAGAGCGGACCATGTTTTGTGTCCTGGAGGTGGGCGTGGATAGGTCCCTGCAATGGGGGGCGTCATGGACGTTTCCCCGGAAGACCACCCCAGGGCCCACTGCGCCCGCCAGACGAATGGTGAGGAGGACACAAACTCGTGATACTCCACCTCCCCCTAGAAGAAACACCAGGCGAGCTGCCGCCTCCCAGGGCCGATGGATTTATGAAGAGGAGGAGGGGGAGGTCCCATTGTCTGATCCAGCAGAGGAGGGAGGGAGAACAAGAGAACTACCAGCCAATGCACAACCTTGGCCAAAAAATTTATTGGGGACATTATTTTGGCCTTGTGTGGCCCATTAATTTTTCTCTCAAATTTCATTTGTTTAAAAAAAAAAAAAATTAATAAAAAAATTAATGTTTCAGTTCAACAACACTATGTCCATATCTGTGTGACGTACACGAGTGTGTGTGTGTTGGGCAGGCCCGGCGTCAGCACCCAGTGCACCGGGGCAAGTGCCGGGGCCCGACTACTTGGAGGGGGCCCACCGGGCCCCTGAGGGCTAGGGTCACACTTGCATTGTGACCCTAGCCTGACGCAAGTATTGTCTGCTGCAGCGCAGAGCGTTTAATGCTATGCGCTGCCAGCAGCGGAGCCCATAGAAACCCGATGTTTACATTGACAACCAGTGGTTGTCAAGGTAAACATCGGGTTTCTATGGGCTCCAGCGCATAGCATTAAAGCTATACTCTGCAGCTGAAAATACTTGCCTCAGGCTAGGGACACACTGCAAGTGTGACCCTAGCCTCAGGGGCCCCTGAGCACACTTCCCCCACAGCCAGGGCCATATCCAGGGGGCAGCTGGGGGGTCATTTTCAGCCTCCTGCAGCACCGGAGGTCTCCCTCCTCCCCCCTCCATGGGAGCCGACTGAGCAGCACACTCTGTGTTTACAGGACCTGTGATGATGTCACATGGAGGGGAGGAGTCAGGGATCACATGATCAGCTCCTCAGTGTATGCAGGACTCTGCTGTGCTGGCTATCATGAGACTCAATCAGGTGAAGTTTGTGTGGGGTCAGGAGGGGTTTACAGTGTGAATGTAGCAGAGGCGAGTGTGTACTAGGTGTATGGCAATTAGGTGAAGTTTATGTGTGGGGTCAGGAGGGATTTACAGTGTGAA
This sequence comes from Allobates femoralis, assembly GCA_033576535.1. Classification (NCBI taxonomy): domain Eukaryota; kingdom Metazoa; phylum Chordata; class Amphibia; order Anura; family Aromobatidae; genus Allobates; species Allobates femoralis. The sequence continues at coordinate 215,550,356 of JARQOC010000006.1, read as the reverse complement.
TTAGCAGAGGCCAGTGTGTACTAGGTGTATGGAAGAAGTACGAGTGGGTCTAGGTGTATGACGTGTGATTTGAGCAGAGCGCAGTGTGTACAGGTGCATGGACGGAGCCGAGTGGGTACTAGGTGTATGGAGCGGTGGTGAGTTATGGAGCAGAGCCGCGTGCGTACGAGGTGATGGAGCAGAGCGGTGCGTACGAGGTGTATGGAGCAGAGCTGAGCGCGTACGAGGTGTATGGAGCAGAGCTGAGCGCGTACGAGGTGTATGGAGCAGAGCTAAGCGCGTACGAGGTGTATGGAGCAGAGCTAAGCGCGTACGAGGTGTATGGAGCAGAGCTGAGCGCGTACGAGGTGTATGGAGCAGAGCTGAGTGCGTACGAGGTGTATGGAGCAGAGCTGAGTGCGTACGAGGTGTATGGAGCAGAGCTGAGTGCGTACGAGGTGTATGGAGCAGAGCTGAGTGCGTACGAGGTGTATGGAGCAGAGCTGAGTGCGTACGAGGTGTATGGAGCAGAGCTGAGTGCGTACGAGGTGTATGGAGCAGAGCTGAGTGCGTACGAGGTGTATGGAGCAGAGCTGAGTGCGTACGAGGTGTATGGAGCAGAGCTGAGTGCGTACGAGGTGTATGGAGCAGAGCTGAGTGCGTACGAGGTGTATGGAGCAGAGCTGAGTGCGTACGAGGTGTATGGAGAGAGCTGAGTGCGTACGAGGTGTATGGAGCAGAGCTAGTGGTACGAGGTGTATGGAGCAGAACCGCGTGTGTACGGGTGAGGCAGAACCGCGTGTGTACGGGGTTATGGAGCAGAGACCGCGTGCGTACGAGTGTATATGGAGCAGAGCCGCGTGCGTACGAGGTGTATGGAGCAGAGCCGCGTGCGTACTGAGGTGTATGGAGCAAAGCCGCGTGCGTATGAGGTGTATGGAGGGGAGCCGCGTGCGTACGAGGTGTATGGAGCAGAGCCGCGTGTGTACGAGGTATGTGTACCAGTGGTAGCCCGCTCCTATAGTCTCAGCCTCCTTTGCCAGCAGCATTCTTCTCCAGAGTCTCTTCTGCCGCTGTCTGCATTCTGCAGCTCAGAATGGAGGGGCACGATGTAGTAATCACTGAGCGCCACTGTGCTGATATGTGCAGAGCGATCGGAGGAGACCGAAGCGGCAAGAAGAAAGGTGAGGAGAAAGAGAGATCCAGATGGCCAGACACTCCGCTAAGCTGCGGTGCCACCCATTTGGCAGTGCGGCTCCATTGAGCTGCTTGCATTATTTGTGCGCTTGAGGATGCTTGTGTATATACCAAGCATCCTCAGATGCACAAAAATGCAACATTTTTCATTTGAAGGGTATTTTTAAAAAGCGCAAGGGAATGCAAACGCATTTTAGCCTGCTCCTACAACGTGTAATATACTCACTGTCAGAAACAGCTCTTACTGGTTTCAGCAGTCACTGTTCCTGTAAGGCTGCCTTCACATAGGCGTTTTTTTTTAAATGTGGCATTTGCGGTTAAAAAAACCCGCATCTGCCGCATTTTCTGTCTAGCGGCTGCACTTGCTTCACATTTGCGGCAAGCCCCATGCATTGTCTATGGGGCTTGCGGTAAGTGTGCGGCTATAGATATATATAATTATAGTCCGCGATATGTACTAAAGGGGGCCCACTGAGACTTTTTCGCCCGGGGCCCACAGAAACCTGGAGCCGGCCCTGGTGTTGGGTTATGTGGGTGTCTTATAGGAGACATTGATGTCATATTGGGGCATGGCGGGTGTAATGGTACAGTATGGTGACATGTACTATGTCACACCATATAGCTGTAGTTCCAACGTGGGCCAGTGTGTTTTTTCAAATTTAAAATCAATAACTTTAACCTGTGTGTGCTGCAAGAAGGGATGACACAGGAGGTTGCTGGGCATATTTTTATTCACCAACAACATGTTGGAAAAACATTGCCATCACAAGCCACAAGGCTGGTTTAGCTTAGGAGTAGCCAATACAGACTACCCACTGTCCCAATGTGGGACAGTATAAGAAAATAGGACAACAATGGTTAGGAGCGTGTGGTCCCATTATTGGGTGGGAGGTGATGGGTTACGGCCCATGCGAGACTGGGCTCTCTGGAGGGCGAGGATCATGGCACCCAACCGGGCAAGGTGTTGCTGCCCTTCTTGGTGTGCCCTCTCCATCTGCTGCTTGGCTTCCTGGTGAGCCAGCAGCAGCTCGCCAATAGTTGGTACACCTGTAGGGGAAATAAGAAGATTAGTGATTTACCTGGGTATGCGTAGGTAGGTATTTGAGGGAATTGTAATTGATCATACGTATGCTGCACATCACCATCCCGGGTATCATCAGGAGGAGATGGGGATGGGCTGACAGCCCAGCCGGCCGCACATGCTCATTCTCCTTCTGCAAAACAGTTGAAAAAAAACATAAACACAACTCACATACTGGTGTCGGAAGCACACATCAGGAAGTACATTGTAAAGCTTGTATGCATTAGCAGACACTTACCACCATACGCAGCACCTGCAGGCTCAATGTGAGGGTGTTAGGACCACATGACACCAAGGCTTGGCAGGGAGCTAGAGATACTGGGGGGGGGTGTGGCTCCTGGGCTGGGGGTGTGTGGCCACAAGATGGGGTTTTGTGCTCCCAGGCGGCCTAGGATGCCTGCAGCCAAGCCTTGTGGCACTGGTGGTGAGGGACCGTCTTCGCCCTCCGGCCCTGGGGCCGGTGGAGTCCCGGGTGGTGAGGGACTGTCTTCGCCCTCCGGCCCTGGGGATGGTGGAGTCCCGGGTGGTGAGGGACGGGCTGGGCCCTCCGGGCCAGGTGGTGTTGGTGTCCCAGGTGCCGTTGGGGACTGTTGAGCCTCCCCAGACACAGAGTCCTCGTCATTTGTAATATCAAACAGGATGACACAGCTATTAGAGAAAAGGCACACAACATAGGGAATACATCTTGTGTGTGTGTTGGAATGTCCTGACAGCGTGAATGAAACGCTCCAAGGTAATGGTGGCCGCATATACTCTGGGTAGGGGCCACTATAGTTTGGGAAATGAGTCCAACAACAGTGGGCACATATTTGGATTGTTACCTAACCCTTGCCTTTGCATGGTAGCTGATTGAGTTTTTCAAACAAGAGCAGCCACTAAGCAACAGGTGTTCACATCATGGGTGCCAACACATAGCGTAGAAATTGTATTCAGTGTTCTGTATTGTGATCATTGTGTGGCCAAATTTTATGTGTCACAGGTTCAACATATGTGGGGCAAGGTGTCATGTGTGTGTTTAACATGGCATTCATATGTAGTTGTCACCTTTACAGTCAGGACACACCTCTTTTTGCAAGCACACAGGTCAAGGACCACTATAGCCGTCACCATTTGTAGGACAAATGAGTGTTTGAGACACCTTCATGTTGCAGTGTAACCAACATGCAGATGCACATTGGTCACAGCTCCACATGGTGGCTTAGGCCACATTATGTGGTATGGCACAATACCACATGATGTTTGTGTAGTGTTTGGTAATATTTAGCTTGCAATGTGTGTGTTTGACATTGCCACATACTCACCACGCAGCCTGGCAATCCTGGCGCGAAGATCCACAATGTGGCCTGGGACTTGTGTTTCCGGTCCGCGATTTTTTTTTGGATCTGTTTGCAGGTCCTCTCAGCCCCAGTTTGTGGAGCAGGGCCCGCTGAATCCTTCTGAGGATGCTGCGTTTGCGCAGCCGTGGGTGCCGGTGATGCTGGTCACACCAATAATCATGGCGGTCACACAGGTCTATGGGGAGCATTAGCTCCGCCAGATACCATGTGGCAGCGCGCTGTGAGGCGGCCATGACTGTGCTCCTATGTGCAGGGGAGGGCCAGGCACCTGGCAGGCAGAGTGAAACCGAAACAAACATCATGACATCATCACGCACACTTGTGCCGCATAACAACATTGATGACACCAACAAGGTAGCCGTCCACGGAGCGGGAGTAGCGTAATAAACCCATCAGCATCACCTAATTCGCTAACCATTGCAGTGCGTTGCCCATGGCACCCATGTGCGATGTGTAGGCCAATATATGAACTGTCATGTGTGGCAGTATAATGTACACAGTGTATCTTCCAATACACGCGCCAATATTAGCTTGCGCTATTGAATGCGCGCGTAATTGGACTGATGTAGTGGATGGTTGTGTAGATAAAGATGCGTGTGGTCAGCAATTCCAGAGAAGACAAAATCACACACTGGATGAATACCTCTCCTCATGTCAACTACCTAAACTATCCCGAACCGCTTTGGAAGATCTTAACCAAAAGGTTTCAGTGGAAGAGATTGAGGAGACCATAAAAAAACTACCGGGACATAAAGCGCCAGGACCAGATGGGTTGCCATACCTCTACTATAAAACCTATATCGATATACTATCCCCTTTTATGGTCACCCTGTTTAATCATTTTATGGAGGGGGGGGCAATACCTGAATCAATTCTCCGTTCCTACATTACTGTTATCCCAAAAGAGGGAAAGGACCCGATGGAGTGTGCAAGTTACCGCCCAATCAGTCTGTTAAATTCTGATTTAAAAATTTTCACCAAGCTTTTAGCGGATAGGCTGGGGAAATGGCTCCCACATTTGATTCATAACGATCAGGTCGGATTTGTGCGCTTCCGTCAAGCGGGAGATAATACCAGGCGTATTATGGACCTGATTGAGGTAGCCAACAGGGGGAGGATGGAGGCCCTTTTGCTGAGTTTGGACGCGGAGAAGGCCTTTGACAGGTTGGATTGGTCTTTTATGTTTCACACTCTTCACCACTTTGGCCTGTCGGGACCTTTCGTTACCGCACTGAGGGGTCTGTATTCATCGCCCACTGCTCTGGTTCGCCTTTCTCATGCCCATTCCAGGGATCTACCCATCAAAAATGGAACACGCCAAGGATGCCCCCTTTCCCCTCTGCTCTATGTCCTTAGTATTGAACCACTAGCAGCGCAAATTAGACTTAACCCTGATATCATGGGAATTCAGCTTAAAAATAGACCATTCAAAGTTGCCCTGTTCGCAGACGATGTGATTCTCTCTTTGACAAATCCCATTACCTCTCTCCCTAACCTGCATGCAACGATCACATCCTACGCTAAAATGTCGGGCTATAAAATTAACTCTACTAAAACTGAGGCGTTGCCCATAAATATTCCGGAAGCTAAACTTCAACTCCTTAAACAATCATACAATTATACATGGCGCACATCATCCATACGCTATCTAGGGATTAATATGACCTCTAGTTATAGAACAATATTTCAAGCCAATTTCCCACCTCTAATACATAAGGTAGAATCCCAACTTAAAAAGTGGTCGGCCCTACCGATCTCGCTCTTGGGTAGAATTGCAGCTATTAAAATGTCCATTATCCCCCGCTTTCTATATCTGTTTGAAACGCTATCGGTTAGAGTACCCGTGGCAACACTAAAAAGAATCCAATCATTACTAATGAAGTTCATATGGCACTCAGGGAGACACCGTATCCCGGCTTCGGTTCTCTGTGCGTCAAGACGGGAAGGAGGTGTTGCCTGCCCAGATATCATGCTATATTATTATGCAACTCATTTGCGCCATTTGTCCCATTGGTCTACACTTCCAGCATGTAATAGATGGATGGAGGTGGAACAGTTGTGGTTGGCCCCTTGCCACCCTGCCTCGTTGATATGGGGCAAACCCTTCGAGACTCCCTCTGGAACTTTGTTGGGACCCATGGCTTTTACCAGGGACATTTGGGGTAAATGTAGAATTAAGTTTCAGCTGGCGGGGCATGCCTCTCTTATGACACCTTTTCTGTATAGCCCGCATCTCTCGGGGGCTATGGACTCTAGTACGATGCGTAGCTGGGCGGGAGCAGGCCTTTTTTGTTTTCGTGATATACTGAACCCACTTACGCATAAGCCAAGAACGTTCCCCGAGTTGCGTTCACTTTATAATTTGCCAGAGAGTCTGTGTTTCTCACACCGACAAATAATTCATTACTACATGTCGATCATAGGGCTCAAACAATGTTTGGGTCCTACTCAATTTGAAAATCTTTGCTCCCGGGGCACTTCTACAAGGGGCCTTATATCTAACATATACACTATTTTGAACTCCCGTAGCAGTTGGGGTCCCTTTAAACATGCCTATATGTCGAGATGGGAGACTTGGTTGGGGAGAGAGATTCCTGGCCAGATGTGGAAGGTGATATGGGATAGAACTTTTAGGACTTCAGTTAACACATTATACAAAGAAAACCAAATGAAAATACTGATGACGTGGTATCACACACCCGAACTCCTTCATAAGTTTAACTCATCTATACCCGATAACTGCTGGAGGTGTGACCAAAGCAATGCCTCTTTATACCACATTTTCTGGTCTTGTCCATTGATTCATGGTTTTTGGGGATCAGTTGAAAAACTGGTATCCCGAGTTCTAGATCATCGCATGCCTTTAGACCCAGCTGTCTACCTATTGAATCTCTTCCCCCAGGGTTTAAGTAAATCTGAGAGCAGACTTCTAATGCACCTTTTAACAGCAGCAAAATGCATGATATCTCTCAACTGGAAGAAAAGAGAACCACCCTCAATAGCTGATTGGTATGCACGAATAAAAGACATTCGATTAATGGAACAATTGACGGCTACACTCCATGACTCGATGGACAAATTTACTCAGACTTGGCAGAAGTGGGACCGTTCTGTAGATTCAATACAACTGTAAAGTTTCAAAGACTTGTGCTGATACTAAGGATTACTTGCAATGGAGAGCGAACTGAGTACTAGTACTTGTGATTGTTCATTCATGTTTTATGTCATGTTCTGACTGTTAAGAAAAATAAATAAAAATTAAAGTTGAAAAAAAAAAAAAAAGATGCGTGTGGTGCTGAAGTGACAGCTCTTCAAATATGGCGTCCTGTGAAGGGACAGCCAATGGTAACACAGTAGCCAGCACCAATCATTGCTGATGGGGCGTGGTATCCAGACTCTTCCAGTTGCCCTGGTGTCGGTGGCAAACTGGGCAATAAAGGGGTTAATACCAGCTTTTTCATTGTCAGCTGGCACTAAGCCCGAGATTCATAATTTTTGGCCAGTGTTAGACCCGGCCATTAGGAATCTCTAGTAAAAAGTTGCAAAAAATACCACACAGAGAAAAATCTTTTTATTAGATAAAAAAGCACAATCAAAATTTGGACTCCATCCTTATTATTATCTGACGTAGTCCAAAACGAAGGTCCCACGATGCTCGATCGCCTCTGCTACATCCAGAGACTGCAGCAAAGGATCAAGTGTCCACTTGTTGCAGTCTCTGGTGTCATAGTAATGGTGCACTGTATGGCAGATCATTGCCATAGAGTGCACCATCAATGTTTCCCCAGAGACTACAACAAGGGATCAAGTATCCTCTTGTTGTAGTCACTGGTGTCCGTGATGGTGCACTGTAGGGCAATGATCTTCCATACAGTGCTCCATCACCGTTACCCTAGAGACTACAACAAGAGGATACTTGATCCCTTGCTGTAGTCTCTGTTGTCATAGTGATGGTGCACTGTATGGCAAATCATTGCCATACAATGCACCATCACTGAAAAATCCAAGTCTCAGAGATCACATGATCTCTGAGGCTGGGTCAGGTGACCCGACGTTGCCATGGCAACATCGAGTCACCATAGTGATCAGCTCATTGCTAATCACCACAGGGGGAAAGGTAAGTGACCGTGATCTCCTTCTCCCCAGACACTAAGTTCTGTGCACGACGGCGGTGCAGGGCATCGCTGCCTGCTGAATCTCTGCAGCCCAATGTCCCTGCATGGATATCGGGCTTCAGAGACGGATCTGAATGTGGGGCATAGCGGATCTCTGTCCCCGCTGTGAAATCCTTCTCTGCAGCCCGATCTCCTTGCAGTGGCATCGAGCTGCAGAGAAGAAGCAGGCGGAAGCAGGCAGCGGGCAGGCACAATCAGATCACTCCCCATTAGCGTGGAGGGGTGATCCCCGCCCCTTCCAGCAGTCCAGCCTATGGAAGGGACTGTTACAGCCCCTTCCATAGCTGGTGACAGAATCGCGGTCACTGACTGTTCAAACAGAAGCTGTTGACAGTAGCGATAGCTCTGTGTTGGTCCCTCAGAGTGCGGGCCCAGGTCAATCACCCCCTCTGCCCTCCCCCAGTAGCTAGACTACTGGCTCTTTGTATAGCAATCTTTTCTGTGAGGAAAATACAGTCATGGCCGAAAGTGTTGGGACCCTTGAAATTGTTCCAGAAAATGAAGTGTTTCTCCCAGAAAATTATTACAATTAGTAATCACATATCAAATATACAAGTTGAAGGTCACTTGGGTAATAGTGATCACAAAATAATACGTTTTCAAGTATTCCTTTAATAAGATGTGTAAATAATATTATTATTATTATTATTATTATTATTATTATTATAATATTATTATTATTATGTGTGGTAGAGGGGCTACAAGGACACTAAACTTCAGGAAGGCAAATTTTCAACGGTTGAGAGATGATCTTAGTGCAATAAACTGGGATGATGTCCTGAGACATAAAAGTGCACAAAGCAAATGGGAGACGTTTATTAGCATCCTGAATAGGACCTGTGCACAATATATACCCTATGGGAATAAACATGCTAAAAATAGGAGGAAACCATTATGGCTAAATAAGGCTGTAATTGGCACAATAAGGGACAAAAATAAAGCATTTAGGGAATGAAAGCAAGTAGGTAGTGATGAGGCATTAAAAAAATACAGAAAATTAAATAACATCTGTAAAAAGCAAATCAAGGCAGCAAAGATTGAGACAGAGAGACTCATTGCCAGAGAAAGTAAAAAAAATCCCAAAATATTCTTTAACTACATAAATAGTAAGAAACTAAAAAACGATTGTGTTGGCCCCATTAAAAATAGTCTGGGTGAAATGGTGGATGAGGATGAGAAAAAAGCCAATATGCTAAATAACTTTTTTGTAGCAGTATTTACACAAGAATATTTCATGACAGACAACATGATCAATGATAACAAAAACTCTCCATTAAATGTAACCTGCTTAACCCAACAGGAAGTACGGCACCATCTAAAAATCACTAAAGTTGACAAATGCCCAGACCCGGATGGGATTCACCCCAGAGTACTGCAAGAATTAAGTACTGTCATAGATAAACCATTATTTTTCATCTTTAAAGATTCCATAATAACAGGGTCTGTACCACAGGACTGGCGTATAGCAAATGTGGTGCCAATATTCAAAAAGAAGACAAAAACTGAACTTGGAAATTATAGGCCAGTAAACTTAACCTCTACTGTGGGTAAAATCCTAAAGGGTTTTCTAAGGGTACCTTTAAATGCCACGACCAGCGGAGACATTTTTGGCTGCGATATTTCTTGCTGGAATTATCGCCGCCAAATTGCCTTCTTATTGTGGCATGTATTTCGTGAATTTGGCGGCGATAAAACCAATGTCGCCTGGTTTCGAGTTTACAGCACTGCTCTAAAATTGAAACCAGGCGACATTGGTTTTATCGCCGCCAAATTCCCGAATTACACGCTGCAATAAGGAGGCAATTTGGCAGCGATAATTCCAGCGAGAAATATCGCCACCAAAAATGTCTCCGCTGGTTGTAAATTGTACCCTAAAGGCCACTTTACACGCGGCTACATTTCTAGCTTATCCACAGGTCACTTACTGGCTGCAGTGAAATCAAGGAGACATTATTCCATTTGTACACAGCAACAAGATATAACCATGTCTCCATGATTTCACTGCAGCCAGTAAGTTACCTGTGGATAAGCTAGAAATGTAGCCGCGTGTAAAGTGGCCATTATAGATGCTATACTGGAGTATCTGAATAAAAATAACCTCATGACCAATATCAACATGGGTTTACGAGGGACCGTTCTTGTCAAACTAATCTAATAAACTTCTATAAAGAGGTAAGTTCTGGACTAGACCAAAGAAATGCAGTGGATGTGGTGTATATGGACTTTTCAAAAGCTTTTGATACGTTGCCACACAAAAGGTTGATACATAAAATGAGAGCAATGGGGATAGGGGAAAATATGTGTAAGTGGGTTAAAAACTGGATTAGTGATAGTAAACAAAGGATGGTTATTAATGGAACGCACTCAGAATGGGTCACAGTTAACAGTGGGGTACCACAGGGGTCAGTGTTGGGCCCGCTGCTTTTCAATATATTTATTAATGACCTTGTAGGGGGCATACAGAGTAGAATCTCAATATTTGCAGATGACACTAAACTCTGCAGGGTAATCAATACAGAGGAGGGCAATTTTATATTACAGGAGGATTTATGTAAACTAGAAGCTTGGGCTGATAAATGGCAAATGAGCTTTAATGAGGATAAATGTAAGGTCATGCACTTGGGCAGAGGAAATAAAATGTATAATTATGTGCTTAATTGTAAAATTAATTGTAAAACAAAACACTGGGCAAAATTACCACTGAAAGAGACCTGGGTGTATGAGTAGATGATAAACTCACATTTAGTGGCCAGCGTCAGGCAGCTGCTGCAAAGGCAAATAAAATAATGAGATGCATTATAAGAGGCATAGATGCTCATGAGGAGAACATAATTTTACCTCTATTCACGTCACTAGTGCGACCACACTTAGAATACTGTGTACAATTCTGGTCTCCGGTGTATAAGAAAGACATAGCTGAACTAGAACTGGTGCAGAGAAGAGCGACCAAGGTTATTAGAGGACTGAGGGGTCTGCAATACCAAGACAGGTTATTAAACTTGGGGTTATTTAGTTTGGAAAAACGAAGGCTTAGGGGTGATCTTATAATAATGTATAAATATATGAGGGGACAGTACAGATAACTTTCTAATGATCTCTTTACTCTTAGGCCTGAGACGGGGACAAGGGGACATCCTCTATGTCTGGAGGAAAGAAGGTTTAATCATAATCACAGACGCGGATTCTTTACTGTAAGAGCAGTGAGACTATGGAACTCTCTGCCACATGATGTTGTAATGAGTGACTCACTACTAACATTTAAGAAGGGCCTGGATGCCTTTCTTGAAAAATATTATATTACTTATTAATTATTATATATACTAGATTCTTTGATAGGGCGTTGATCCAGGGAACTAGTCTGATTGCCATATCTGGAGTCAGGAAGGATTTTTTTCCCCAATGTGGAGCTTAGTGTTGCCTCATGTTTTTTTTTTTGCCTTCCTCTGGATCAACATGTTAGGCTGTGGGATGAACTAGATGGACTTAAAGTCTTCCTTCAACCTTAAATACTATATTACTATGTTACTATGTTACCCTTGAAATTGTTCCAAAAAATGAAGTGTTTCTCCTAGAAAATTATTACAATTAGAAGTGTTTTGTTATGCATGTGTTTATTTCCCTTGTGTTGATTGGAATAACACAAAAAATGCAAAAAAGGCAAACGGATATAATTTCACATAAGACTCAAAAAATTGATCAGACAAAATTGTTAGCAACCTCAACTTAATACCTGGTTGCCTACCCATGGGAATAAATAACTGCAATCAATCTCTTTCTATAACCATCAACAAGCTTCTTACACCTAATGAGTGTTCAATGGGATTTTGATCCAGACACATTGTTGGCCACTTCAGAAAAGTCCAGTGCTTTTTTTCCGTCCATTTTTGGGTGTTTATTGAAGTATGTTTGAGGTCATTGTCCTGCGGAAAGACCCATGACCTAGCGCATAAACCCAGCTTTTTGAATCTGGGCACTACTTTGAAACTCAAAGTCCTTTGGTAAGATTTCATTATGGATAGCGCACAATTAAAACACCCAATACCACGCATTGAAAAACAATCCCAAAACATCTTTTAACTTCCACCATTTTTGACTGTAGTTACTGTGTTCTTTCCTTTGTGGGCCGCATTTTGTTTTTGGTACACAGTAGAATGATAAACTTTGACAAAAATCTCCATCTTGGTCTCATCTGTCCACAAGATGCTTCGCCTAAAGTATTTTGGGTTACTCACGTACATTTTGGAAAACTGTAGTCTAGCTTTTGTATGTTTCTGTGTCAGCAGTGGGGTCCTCCTGGGTTTCCATTTCATTCAAATGTCAACTGTCAGTTTGCGCTTACGCTAATGAACCCTCAGCCTGCAGGACAACTTAATTTTCTTTGGAGTTTGGTCGGGTCTGCTTATCCACCATCCGGACAATACTGCGTTACTTTCATCATTTTTTCTCTGCCTTCCACTTCCAAGGAGATTAGCTACAGTGTCATGGGCTGTAAACTTCTTGATTATGTTGCATACAAAGGACAATGGAACATTAAAGTCTTTGGAGATGGACTTATAACCTTGAGATGAATTATGTTTTTCAACATTTTGAGTTCTAAGTCTCGACAGTTTTCTTGTCCTCTTTCTGCTTACTGTGGCACACAGACACACAATGCAAAGTTTGAGTCAACTTTACACCTTTTTATCTAGTTTCAGATGTGGTTTTCATATTGCCCACACCTGTTACTTGCCACCGGTGAGTGTGAAAGATCCTATGCAACAAAGTTGTTTACTCACAATTTTAAAACAATAGCAACAATTTTGTGAGGCCCATTTTTGAGGTTTTGTGTGAAATTACGTCTAATTTGCCTTAATTTGACAGCTTTTTGTGCTGCTCCAATACACAGAAAGGAAATAAAAATGGCTATAACAAAACGTGTAAATGCACTATTTTTCTGGGAGAAATACTTCATTTTCTGGAACAATTTCAAGAGTGCCAACACTTTTGGACATGACTACAGATATAGTATTAGCTGGACCCTCCACGCAGGGGATAGGGGGAAGATTAACATGACACTGGAAAGGAGGGAGTGACCATATGGGAGAAGATGGGGGAGTGGGGGGGACTAAAGGTGATCCAAGGTGTAGTGGTCTGAAGGTAGGGAGAAAATGACATAGGTTGTAGTTGGGAACTCAGGGGAAAAAACATAAATAGGTTGACTAAGGTTGAGCGGCCCTCTTTGATCCTCAGACCACTGGTCAGCAAAGTCCCATGCGCCCTCCCTAAAAAAAAAAGAAATTCCAGTTCACAGTGGCGATGGTTGGTGGCATTACCATGTTCAATTACATCATTGCCATGAAGAGTTAATTTTGACATTTACCTACTAAGCCCAAAGTAAGGGCAATCCTTTAGCCATGGTTCCCTATACGTTATCTACACAGGGTTTTTTCTCCTGTCCTGAGCGCTGTAGGATGACTCTTTGTGAACTAAATTTAGTTTTCGTTGGCGAGTCCTCAAAGTTGGTTAAAAATTTGGGATTGGAGATTCATTAAATATGTGTATCCCCTTTATTGGATAGTCATTTGATGGTGGTCTGGTGAGATTTGGGTGATATCCGGCGATGGAACGTCGGGTTCATATTAACCGTATTGGAAGATAACCTCTTCCCTTGGCTTCACGGTGCTTCCGAGCAGGTGAACACAGCTAGGAGTAAGTCTTGGGAGGGGAAAGGCAATGTCATGGGAAAAATCACCAGATATTTTGTAGCTTCGAGGACCTCACCAATTGTTTTAATTGTATGATTTTCTTATATTGTCAATAAATTGGCTGCTGTGGCCATTTTTATCCAAAGACAAATGGATTGTTGTCTGAGCTTTTATTCATGGGATGGGGTTGGGGGAACATCCAAGGAGAGTTAGGATTGGTGTTAGTGGTCAGGTTACAAGGATCAACCTTACAAGAGTCATGAACCTGAATGGGGTTCCACATTTATCCCAGTAAAAACATTTATCATCTAACAGCAGAATAGGTGACAGATGTCACCCCACCTCCACGGAAGAAATCCACATAGATGACTAGAACAGGTGTTCCAAGCCACATATTCCTCCTTATTTATCGACTACTTTGTGGCTATGTGGTGATGTTGCCTGCAGATTTTATTTGTCACATCTATTTTGGTGTGGGAAATTGCCGTTTGTAATGTGCCAATCAAAATTATGATGAAAATTCATTGAAATAAAATAAAAAAATACATTTTCATTTTCAGCCCTTCCTGTTCTGCTCTTGGGAATGTTGCAAACACTGATCTCTACAAAGATTTGAAAATTTACAAAAATGTAAGTATTTCATATCACAGCTTTAGGACACAGAAAACAGCTCTAAATGTCACAAATCATTAACAAATTGTACTTTACAGCTTACTGAGCCTGACGGAGTTAAAATTATCCGCTTCTCAAGTGGCATTTTCTATGGCAATATACAAGGACTGAAGAGTGGCATTACAAAAATTGTAAGTAGACAGATCTATGATGGCTAAACATGACTAAGTTCCCTTGTTTCCCTATATTTCTCTTGGAGCTTTGAAAACAGGATAGCTCATCTGATTGATCAATGCAGTTATTTTCCTTAGTCATGAAAGGATGAGATGGAAATAAGGAACAATCTTCTCCATGTCATACAGTTCCATTGTTAGAAATGATTTCCTGCTCTTTGGACTTCCAGTTATCACAGTAAGGCTAGCTTATGGTTTGTGGGATCCTGTTATGTCCTGTTTTAACAGGACAGAACAGGATTCGGTTTTGCCTCACCTTGTATCCCTATGGTGGCAGATTGATCATATATGGTCATCCGGTTTTGCGTATTCAGCACAAAATTCGTTTCTGTCCTGTTTTTTACCGTCCACAAACCTGCACTGGGGATAATTCAAACTCCTGTGCAATACTAAGGAAATCCTGAAAACACGACGTGTTGGTGGGTCCGGAGGACTGGAGTTGAAAAACACTGGTCTACAGGGTGGGCCATTTTTATGGATGCATTTAAATAAAATGGGAATGGTTGGTGATATCAACTTCCAGTTTGTGGCACATTAGTATATGGGAGGGGGAAAACTTTTCCAGATGGGTGGGGACCATGGCACCATTTTGAAGTCAGCCATTTTGGATCCAACTTTATTTTTTTCAATGGGAAGAGGGTCATGTTACACATCAAACTTATTGTGAATTTCATAAAAAAATAGTGTGCTTGGTTTTAATGTAACTTTATTCTTTCATGAGTTATTTACAAGTTTATGACCACTTACAGTTGTGGCCAAAAGTATTGACACCCCTCCAATTCTGTCAGATAATACTCAATTTCTTCCATTTGATTTGTCTTCAATGAAAAAACACAAAAGAGAATGAAGCAAAAAGCAAAACATTAATCATTTCACACAACTCCAAAAATGGGCCAGACAAAAGTATTGGCACCCTCAGCCTAATACTTGGTTGCACAACCTTTAGCCAAAATACTGTGATCAACCGCTTCAGGTAACCATCAGTGAGTTTTTACAATGCTCTGCTGGAATTTTAGACCATTCTTCTTTGGCAAACTGCTCCAGGTCCCTGATATTTGAAGGGTGCCTTCTCCAAACTGCCATTTTTACATCTCTCCACAGGTGTTCTATGGGATTCAGGTCTGGACTCATTGCTGGCCACCTTAGAAGTCTCCAGTGCTTTCTCTCAAACCATTTTCTAGTGCTTTTTGAAGTGTGTTTTGGGTCATTGTCCTGCTGGAAGACCCATGACCTCTGAGGGAGACCCGCTTTCTCACTGGACCCTACATTATGCTGCAAAATTTGTTGGTAGTTTTCAGACTTCATAATGCCATGCACACGGTCAAGCAGTCCAGTGCCAGAGGCAGCAAAGTAACCCCAAAACATCAGGGAACCTCCGCCATGTTTGACTGTAGGGACCGTGTTCTTTTCTTTGAATGCCTCTTTTTTTTCCTGTAAACTCTATGTTGCTCCCTTTGCCCAAAAAGCTCTACTTTTGTCTCATGTGACCAGAGAACATTCTTCCAAAACGTTTTAGGCTTTCTTAGGTAAGTTTTGACAAACTCCATCCTCGCTTTTTTATGTCTCGGGATAAGAAGTGGGGTCTTCCTGGGTCTCCTACATACAGTCCCTTTTCATTCAGACGCCGACGGACACTGTTGTACCCTCGGACTGCAGGGCGGCTTGAACTTGTTTGGATGTTAGTCGAGTTTCTTTATCCACCATCCGCACAATCTTTCGATGAAATTTCTCGTCAATTTTTCTTTTCTGTCCACATCTAGGGAGGTTAGCCACAGTGCCATGGGCTTTAAACTTCTTGATGACACTGCGCACGGTAGACACAGGAACATTCAGGTCTTTGGAGATGGACTTGTAGCCTTGAGATTGCTCATGCTTCCTCACAATTTGGTTTCTCAAGTCCTCAGACAGTTCTTTGGTCTTCTTTCTTTTCTCAATACTCAATGTGGTACACACAAGGCTACAGGACAGAGGTTGATTCAACTTTAATCCATCTCAACTGGCTACAAATGTGATTTAGTTATTGCCAACACCTGTTAGGTGCCACAGGTAAGTTACAGGTGCTGTTAATTACCCAAATTAGAGAAGCATCACATGATTTTTCTAACAGTGGCAATACTTTTGTCCACCCACTTTTTTATGTTTGGTGTGGAATTATATCCAATTTGGCTTTAGGACAATTCTTTTTGTGTTTTTTTCATTGAAGACAAATTAAATGAAGATAATAATACCAAAGAATTTGTGATTGCAATCATTTTCAGGAAGAAACTGAGTATTAGCTGACAGAATTGCAGGGGTGTCAATACTTTTGGCCACAACTGTTTAAAATGTGTTCAAAGTGCTGCCCATTGTGTTGGATTGTCAATGCAACCCTCTTCTCCCACTGTTAACACACTAATAGCAACACCGCAGAAGAAATGCTAGCACAGGCTTCCAGTATCCATTGTTTCAGATGCTGCACATCTCGTATCTTCACAGCATAGACAATTGCCTTCAGAAGAGTGATGAGGCAAACTTTTTTGTGAATGGTGAAGTTATCAAACAAAATCACCACTACTGGTCTGACACTAACCCACAGTGGATAGATCCCTCCAAGACTGTTGAAACACAAAACTTGATGGTATGGTGTGGTGTATGGGGTACAAAGATAGTGGGGCCATTTTTCATCAATGGCAAACTTAATGCCACTGGATATCTGAAATTGCTACATGATTCACATATGAGGCATAAAGCAGAGCATTTGTGGAGATAGACTTCTGGAAAACATCTGTTTTCAGATAGCCATGATGATCTTTAAAAATGGCTATATCCAAGAAGTCCGCTTTCACTTTATCAAATGTATGCGTGAGTTTAATGTTGTATTCATTAGCATTTAGTCGTTCTAAAAACCTACAGAGGGTAAGGTTGTCACTGAAATAGAATGTCATCTATGTAGCGATACCACAAGATCACGGCGTCAAAGTCACTCATGTTATAGACCACGTCACGTTCCCACAACCCCTGGAACAAATTAGTGTATGAGGGCGCACAAGTCACCCCCATTGCTGTGCCCTGCAACTATAGGTAGTGATGGTCTTTGAATAAAAAGTACCATATATACTCGTGTATAAGCCGACCCGTGTATAAGCCGACCCCCCTACTTTTGCCCCAAAAATCTGGAAAAACCTATTGACTCGTGTATAAGCCGAGGGTGGACCCCAGCACAGGTATGCAGACCCCAGCAGTGTGGTATACAGGCCTCCCCAGTGGTAGTATACAGCAGCCCCAGTGGTAGTATACAGATTCCCCAGCAGCCCCAGTGGTAGTATACAGATTCCCCAGCAGCCCCAGTGGTAGTATACAGGAGCCCCAGCAGCCCCAGTGGTAGTATACAGGAGCCCCAGCAGCCCCAGTGATAGTATACAGGAGCCCCAGCAGCCCCAGTGGTAGTATACAGGATCCCCAGCAGCCCCAGTGGTAGTATACAGGAGCCCAGCAGCCCAGTGGTATATACAGGAGCCCAGCAGCCCAGTGGTAGTATACAGGAGCCCCAGCAGCCCAGTGGTAGTATACAGGAGCCCCAGCAGCCCCAGTGGTAGTATACAGGAGCCCCAGCAGCCCCAGTGGTAGTATACAGGACCCCAGCAGCCCCAGTGGTAGTATACAGAGCCCCAGCAGCCCCAGTGGTAGTATACAGGAGCCCCAGCAGCCCCAGTGGTAGTATACAGGAGCCCCAGCAGCCCCAGTGGTAGTATACAGGAGCCCAGCAGCCCCAGTGTAGTATACAGATTCCCCAGCAGCCCCAGTGGTAGTATACAGATTCCCCAGCAGCCCCAGTGGTAGTATACAGGAGCCCCAGCAGCCCCAGTGGTAGTATACAGCAGCCCCAGTGGTATACAGCAGGCCCCCAGGGGTACATATAGCAGCCCCCAGGGGGTACCCAGCAGCCCCCTGGGGGTACCAACAGCCCCCAGGGGGTACCCAGCAGCCCCCTGGGGGTACCAACAGCCCCCTGGGGGTACCAACAGCCCCCTGGGGGTACCAGCAGCCCCCTGGGGGTACCAACAGCCCCCTGGGGGTACCAGCAGCCCCGTGGGGGTACCAATAGCCCCCTGGGGGTACCAGCAGCCCCCAGGGGGTACCAACAGCCCCATGGGGGTACCATTAGCCCCCAGGGGGTACCCAGCAGCCCCCAGGGGGTCCCCAGCAGCCCCCAGGGGGTACCCCAGCAGCCCCCAGGGGGTACCCAGCAGCCCCTGGGGGTACACAGCGGCCCCCAGGGGGTCCCCAGCAGCCCCCAAATGCTGTCACTCGCCCCCCCTTGCAAGGGCCCCCCCCCCGCTTCTCTTACCATTCTGGACTTCTGATCCGCGCCGCTCCTCGCTGCTCCTCGCTGCTCCGTCCGTCCGTCTTCTACATCCGGGATCCCCGCCGTCGCGCGATGACGTCACATGCCTGCGACGGCCGGAGATCCGGGATGTAGAAGACGGACGGACGGAGCAGCGAGGAGCAGCGAGGAGAGGCGCGGATCAGAAGTCCGGAATGGTAATATAACCATCGGGGGAGGGGTGTCCCTTACAAGGGGGGCGAGTGCCAGCATTTGGGGGCTATATGCACTGCTTCCCCCTGCCACTGATTGACAGGGGAAAGCAGTGCATATATAATGAGCGGCCCCACGTGACGGGGCCGCTCATACAGCAGCCCCCCCCCCCGCCTCCTACAGCCTCCACAGCCCCGGACACAGCCCCCCCCGTATTGACTCGTGTATAAGCCGAGGGGGAGACTTTTCAGCCCAAATTTTGGGCTGAAAAACTCGGCTTATACACGAGTATATACGGTAGTTGTGTTTGAGCTCAAAATCCAACAGCTGGATGATAAAAGCTGTTAGATCTGCACTAAAATTTGTCATTGATAGGAATGACCTTGATGCCATGTTTATGTTTTATGAATGTATGCACTTATCCCACATCACAGGTGACTATATACACATCCTTCTGTATGTGGATACCCTCCAAATGGCGCAACATATTGTTAGTGTCCTTGATATATGATGTCAAAAACACAACACACGCCTGCAGATAGAAATCGACATAACAAACAATGCTCTCACACAAACCCCCAATTCTGGAGACTGTTGGTCTCCCTGGCGGGTTCACGATGTTTTTTGTGAACCTTGGGGGTTAAATAAAATGTAGCCACCACCGGATGCTCCGCTCTAAATCCATCCCACATTTTGGATGTAATAATAACCTGTCTCATAGCTTCATTTAAAATTGAGTCCAAAGTTTTTTTTTTAACTCAACTGTGGGATTATGATCCAACTTTCTATAGCAGCTCCTGTTGTTAAGCTGTCTATACGCTTCATGCTCATACATATCTGTGGGCCAAATCACGACATTTCCCCTCTTATCCACTGGCTTGATGACCACTTGTTTAATCTGTTGCAATTCCATGATGGCTATCCGTTGTTTATAAGTGAGATTGTAATTCACTGTGGTTTCTGGTATGGACATATCTTTTTTAACAACATCAAGGAATATATCAACAGTTGGAAAAATACTTTTGAGGCAAAATGTGGCAATCGGTCACACAGATACATAGGAGCGTCATGACATGATCCTTCATCGTGTTCTTCAAGCAATGATTCAAGGTCTTCCAGGGCATTTAATTTTGCAGACATGGAGAAGATGTATTGTCACCTTTAGTAAAATATTTTTTTTATGCAAGTTTTCTGGCAAACAATTCAAGATCCTTTATAATAGTAAAGCGATCAAATTTACTGGAAGGAGAAAATGAAAGACCCTTTTCTAGGACCACCATTTAAGGCCTAGTCAGGGCTACTGTCAAAAGATTAATTACCTTCAGTGTCTCCTTTACTTCTTTCTTCCCCACTAGGATCGCTTGTTTCTGAGCGAATATCTTGGGGAGGGTGAGTGTGGTGGCAGATCGACCCCACCTAGAGCATCCTGCCCTCCAGGTCTGCCTTAAAAACCTTCTCCACATGATTCCCTAGAGATTGAAATGGTAGTGGCCACTGATGGTAGTTTTGATGTTTTTGATGACCTCCTTAACCTGTTGCCACCGATATACTCTACAATTCTGAAAATCCTGCAAATCTCTTTGAAAATGAAAATCGGACAGCATCAGATGCACTAAATCGGATGCCATCGGTCCAATTTTCTAAGGCTGGTTTCACATCATGTTTTCCCGCAATCTGAGTCTGTCCATTGTAAATCGGACAGCATCGGATCCGATTTTGGCCCCATGTTATCGTATGGGGATGGATCGGATTTGCCTTTAATGGCATCCGATTTGCCTCTGATCTGATCCTGTTCGATTTTCTGCAGCAGCCAAAATCGTAGACTGCTGCGATTTTGGACTCCACTGCAAAAATCGGATCGCATAATAATAATAATATGGGAGTGTACGGGATCTGATCGGATGGAAAATCGGATCAGATATCGGATCCAATTTCTGTATTGAGCATGTTCAAACTCCAAGAGCTCCCACAGCCCTCCCCCATTTAAATCTGATCCATTAAAAAATCGGATCGGATTGGATGCCATTAGATGCCACCGGTCCGATTTTTTTATCAGATCTGTTAAACGGATCCGATAAAAAAATCGGAACGGTGGCATCCAATTTTGAGCATCCGATCCGATCCGATCTGATTTACAACGGACAGCATCGGATTGCGGGAAAACGTGATGTGAAACCAGCCTAACGGATCTTGTTGATCGGATCCGATAGAAAATCGGACCGATGGCATCCGACTTTGTCCGATTTTCTATCGAATCCGATTTTTGGGATCTGGAGCATGCTCAATACAATATTCCGATATCGGATCCGATTTTCCATCCAATCCGATCCCCTTAGACTACCATTTTATTTTAATCGGAACGAATCAGATCCGATTTGATCAGATTTTTCACTCAGAAACCAAAATCGCAGCAGTCTACGATTTTGGCTACTGAAAAAAATCGGACAGAATCGTATTGGAGGCAAATCTGATGCCATTAAGTGCAAATCCGATCCAATCCGATCCCTATTGGAGAACATGGGGGCTAAATTGGATCCGATGCTGTCCGATTTTCATCGGACAGCATCTGATTTAACAAAATTGCAATGTGAAACCAGCCTTAGCTGAAGCTCTGAGCTCTTCATGCATCATGTGTATGAGACATATGTGCAGTGTGTGCAGTTCTATGTGATTACAAGAACAGTTGATCATTTGCTCAGCAGATACACACATTATATTTATGCAGGAAAACCAATGTTTTTATAATAGAAATCTCTTACACAGTGCAGACAGTTCAGGACAAAACACCTTCCCCTCCCAGCACAGTGCACAGAGGGAAAGGGACAGAACACCAGCTTGAGTGGGTGTGGATATGTAAATAACACTTATACAGCAGCCACACTAATCCTATGTAAAAGTAATGGATAGGACTAATGTAACAGCTCCCTGCAGGGTCTGAAAGTGCTTATAGCAAGGAAACTACAAATGTTACAATAATGATTTTGCATGTTTTTAAAAGGTCTTTCCAGGCACTATTCAAGGCTAATATTAGTATCACTAAATGGCGGCCCGATTCTAAAGAATCGGGTATTCTAGCCTATGGTTATTAGGGTATACAGCGGCTGAGTGGTTAACAGAGTATACGGAGGCTCAGTGGCTAATAGTCTGCTTTAGGGCAGAGTGCAGTGGTCAGGGGCAGAGTGCAGTGGTCAGGGGCAGAGTGCAGTGGTCAGGGGCCCGATGCAATTGCATCGGGAGCGCGGTGAAATGAATTGTGTGTATAGAGGCGGGTCAGTGGGTAGCAGAGTATACAGGGGGCTCTGAGGGTAGCAGATTATACAGGCAGCTCTGTGGGTAGCAAAGTATACAGGCGGCTCTGTAGATAGCAGAGTATAATGTGGCGGGAGGCTGGAGGGGTGAGGAGAGGTGGGGATGAAGGGGTGAGGAGAGGTGAGGCAGGAGGGGTGAGGAGAGATGCGGCTGGAGGGGTGAGGAGAGAGGAGGCTGGAGCGGCGACATGAGTGTTCGGCACACCTCTGCTCCTCTAGGCTGCACACATCACGGCGGTCGACTCCCGCCCATGATGTGTGTTTTAGGCAGTCTATAGGCGGCCGTAAGCGTGGAGGGGCTGCCTGAGTCCCACTTCGCTTAGGGCCGGCATGTTGGTCCACTGTGGACAGGTGTAGCGCTGTGGTGACGTCACTTTGACGATGACAAAGTGACAGAAGTGCTGGCTAAAATGACAGAAGTGAGCCTTCGGGTTTTATATATTAGATATAGCAGTACTATATATGGCGGTACAGTATAGCAGATGTATAGCAGCACTATAGTATATGGCAATATATTACAGTATATGTACAGGTGGACTATAGTATATGGGGGTATTTTATAGCACATGTATAGCAGCGCTATGGTATATGGCGGTACATTACAGTACATGTATAGCAGCGCTATGGTATATGGTGGTACATTACATTACATGTATAGCAGCGCTATAGTATATGGCGATACATTACAGTACATGTATAGCAGCACTATAGTATATGAAAGTATATTAGAGTATATGTAGAGTTTTACTATAGTATATGGTGGAATTTTATACCACATGTATAGCAGCACTATAGTATATGGCCATACTCTGATCCCCCTCGCTCCTCCCTTCAAAAAATAAAAAAATCCACAGTGAGGATACTCATGTGTCTGCCGGCTCGCTCCACCTTCATCTTCTAGGTCCTACAGGGGTTTAGGACCCGTCGTTGCCTGGGAAACCGTTTAGCTCATTGGTCACATGACCGCTAACTGGCAGGGGGGCAGGATGGATTAGGGGCAGGATGGTGACGGGGGGTGGAGTGGTGGCAGGATGGAGCGAGCGGGGCAGGATGGAGGTGGCGGGGTGGCAGGATGGTGCTGGCGGGGCAGGATGGTGGCAGGGGGGCAGGATGAAGCGAGCAGGGCAGGATGGAGGGAGCAGGACAGGATGGTGGCGGGGGAGCAGGATGGAGCGAGCGGGGCAGGATGGAGGCGGCGGGGGGGCAGGATGCAGGCAGGGGGCAGGATGCAGCCGAGGGGGGGGGGCAGGATGGAGGCGGCGGGGGGGGGCAGGATGGAAGCGGCGGGGGGGCAGGATACAGCCGAGGGGGGGGCAGGATGGAGGCGGCGGGGGGCAGGATGATGGCAATGTGGGGGGGGGGGGCAGGATGGAGCTGGTGTGGGGGGGTTAGGATGGAGCCGGCGGGGGGGCAGGATGGAGGTGGGGGGTCAGGATGGTGCTGGGGGGCAGGATGGAGGCGGCGGGGGGGCAGGATGGAGCTGGCGTGTGTGTGGGGTAGCAGGATGGAGCGGGCGGGGGGTAGGATGGGAGAGGGGGGCAGGATGGAGGTGGCGTGGGGGGGACAGGATGGAGCCGGTGGGTGGGCAGGATGGAGCTGGTGTGGGGGGGGGCAGGATGGAGCTAGGGTGGGGGAGTTAGGATGGAGCCGGGCGGGGTAGGATGGAGCGGGCGGGGGGGCAGGATGGAGCTGGTGGGGGGGGGGTCAGGATGGAGGCGGTGGGGGGGTAGGATGGTGCGGGCGGGGGGTGCAGGATGGAGCCGGTGGGGGGGCAGGATGGAGCTGGGGGGGGCAGGATGAAGTGGGGGGAGGACTATGGAGGGGAGCGGGGGGGCAGGTTGCAGCCGGTGGGGGTAGGGGCAGGATGGTGGTGGCAGGGGGAGGGGCAGGATGGATGAGAGGATACACAGGCATGTGCCGGCTCGCAGGACCTGTTAGTGCCTGGGAAACCAATCAGGTGATCCCAGGCAACCACAGGTCCTCAAGGCATGGAGCTAGAGGAGGTAGATGGAGGGCGCCGGCGGATGGGTGAGTATCCCCTATGAGTTTTTTTTTTTTTTTTATTAGACGCAAGCAGGGGGGGGGCCGCAGGACCCGCGGGGGGGCAGGACGACCCGCGGGGGGGGGGCAGGAGGACCCGTGAAGTGCGCGGGGGGGCAGGAGCAGCCGCGGGGGGCCCGGAGCAGTGGCGGGGACAGGACGACCCGCGGGGGGGCCCGCAGGAGCCATGGGGGGGGGGCAGAAACAGCGGCGGGGGGCCCGCAGGAGCCGCGGGGGGGGGCAGGAGCAGCCGCAGGGGGGCCGCAGGAGCGGGCGAAACTTCCGAGAGTGGAACGTTCTTCCGCCATTTCCTGTAACCGGGCGTCGCCCGGCTAGCCCGCAGCGGTGACGTCACTACCATGGTCCGGAGGCCATCACGGAAGTAACCTTTGGGGTTTCCGGAAGTGGCCTTCGGCTTTTATATATTAGATACACACACACACGTATACAGTATACACACACAGTATACACACACAATATACAGTATACAGACACACACACACAGTATACACACACACACATATACAGTACAAACAGTATACACACACATACAGTATACACACATATACAGTATACTCACACACACATACAGTATACACACACATACAGAATACACACATATATAGTATATACAGACATATACAGTATACACACACAGTATACACACACACAGTATACACACATATTCAGTATACAGACACATACAGTATACACACACATACACAGTACACACATACAGTATACACACATACAGTATACACACATATACAGTATACACAAACATACAGTACACACACACATATACAGTATACACACACATACAGTATACACACACATACAGTATACACACATATACAGTATACTCACACACATATATACAGTATACACACATATAAAGTATACTCACACACACATACAGTATACACACATATACAGTATACTCACACACACATACAGTATACACACACATATCCAGTAGACACACACATATCCAGTAGACACACACATAAAGTATACACACACATACAGTATACACACATATACAGTATATACACACATATACAGTATACACACACATATAGAGTATACACAAACATACAGTATACACACATACAGTAAACACACACACAATATACAGTATACACACAGTATACAGAAACATATATACAGTATACACACACATATAGAGTAAACACAAGCATACAGTATAGAGACATATACGTATACACACACATACAGTATACAGACACACATACAGTATACAGACACACATATACAGCATACAACACATTATACACAGACATACAGTATACACACACACATATATCAGTATACACACACATACAGTATACAACACATATACAGTACAAACAACACGTATACAGTATACACACATACAGAATACACACATATAGTATATACACACATATACAGTATACACACACAGTATACACACACACACAGTATACCACACACATACAGTATACACAGACACATACAGTATACACACACATAGAGTATACACACACATAGAGTATACACACATATTCAGTATACACATATATTTAGTATACACACAGACAGTATACACACACAGACAGTATAACACATACAGTATACACACATATAAGTATACATTATACACACATATACAGTATACAGAAAATACAGTATAACACATATACAGTATACACACATACATATACACACAGACATACAGTATACACACAACACATATATACAGTATACACATATATAGAGTATACACACACATATACAGTATACACACATACAGTATACACTATATACAGTATACGACACACACATATACAGTATACACACAATATACAGTATAACACACATATACAGTATACACACACATATACAGTATACACAACATACAGTATACACACACATACAGTAACACACATACAGTAAACAATACAGTATACACACATATACAGATACACACACATACAGTTATACACAACATATCAGTATACACACACACACATACAGTATACACGAACATATACAGTATACACACACATACAGTATACAACACACATACAGTATACCAACACACAGTATCACAGCATTACACACACATACAGTATACACAACATACAGTATACACACACACATATATTCAGTATACACACAATACAGTATACACACACAATACAGTTACAACACACATACAGTATACACACAATTACAGTATACACATATACAGTATAACACACATATACAGTATACACACATACAGTATAACAACACACATATAACACACACATATACAGTATACACAACACATTACAGTTATACACACACATTACAGTATACACACACATACAGTATACACACCATATATTCAGTTATACACCCTATACATTATTATACACACCATACAGTATACAACACCACATACAGTATACACACACATACAGTATCACACACATATACAGTATACACACATCAGTATAACACACATATACAGTATACAACAAATACAGTATACACACATTATACAGTATACACACAACAATACAATATACACACAACATATACAGTATACAACACACAACACATATACAGTATACACACATATATAAATATACACACATATACAGTATACACACAACATATACACATGTCATATACAACACACTATACAGTATACACAATTACAGTTACACACACATATACAGTATACACACAATACAGTATACACACACATACAGTATACACACACTACAGTAACAGATATACGTATACACACACATATACAGTATACACACACATACAGTATATACACACACATACAGTATACCACACATACAGTATACACAGACATATAACACACATATACAGTATACACACACATATACAGTATACACAATATACAGTATACACACACATACAGTATACACACAATATAGAGTATACAAACACAACATATACAGTATACACATATATACAGTATACACACACAATAACAGTATACACACAACATATACAGTATAGACACACACACATATATAGTATACACACCAGACACATACAGTATACACACACATACAGTATACACACACATTACAGTATACACACACAGATACAGTATACACACACATATAATTCACTCTAGTGAGGAGACTGTGTATGAAAAGCCGAAGATCTCCTCTCTATCTGTGTGTGATCAGAGCTGTCTCCTCAGTCTGCAGCATTTCGGTCCCCTGAAGATACATCTCCATCATGACGCAGTTCCTCCTTGTGACGCCATGATCCTGGAGCAGTGAGGATTTAAGGGGGAGGTGGCATCCAGCTATTATTGTGTGATTGGGGTGGTCCCTTGGCTTGTTCGGCACCCTGGCTCAGCAGACACATAATGATGCGGCTGGGGCGGTGTGTGGTGCGGACACGCCCTAGTTACTGACGCAGCTTGGTTACCAAGCTCTCCGGGGAGCGTGGAGGGGAGACCGGGGAGCGTGGAGGGACCGTGGAGCGTGGAGCGTGGAGGGAGACGGGGAGCGTGGAGGGAGACGGGGAGCGTGGAGCGTGGAGGGAGATGACCTAACGCACTTCCGTAAGTTTGGCAGCCACGTCCACGACGACGGAAGTAGCGCCGAAAATGACGGAAGTGCGTTACGGCAATTATATATTAGATACTGAAAAATTAGCTGACAGTCACTTTAACCTCTGACAATATTTACTTCAGATAGACTCAGCCTAAGCGTGTGTTCTCATCTGTGGAAAAACTTGGCAAGTGCAATCCGATAAAACATCGGATTGCACTCACCCCAATGTTACATAATAGTGACATGCATGTCATTGAGTTTTGTCTCAGCGAGAAACAGGCTGAGGAAAAAATTGCAGCATGCAGTGTATGGCTGCAGAGCTCGCCGAGATTCCACCAATGCAAGTGTATGAGTGCGATAAAAACATTGCACACCACATGCACAGCATTCGGACCACGAATTTAGTATGGTCATTTACATGCAGTAAAATATAAGAAAAGACAGACAGACAGGCAGGCAGACAGACACAGATAGCATAGACACTGTACTAGTACATCTCAATGAATTAGAACATCATCAAAAATCAGTGTAATACTATCATATTTCAGGGTGCTTCTGGGTGCCCTGAAACACATTGACTAATAAATCAATATTATATTCACCCTTTGATGTCTCGTGGAATATGGCAGTGCGGTTTTTAACCCTTCATCCTCCCTTTTGAGATAATGATTGGGTTTTCTTTGTCTGTAAGCCATAATTATCAACATGACCAGAAATAAACACTACAAATAGATCACTCTGTAATGACTCTAGATAATATGTGTTCACTTTTTGTATTGAATTACTGAAATAAATTAACTTTTTGATGATATTCTAATTCATTGTCATGCACTAGTATATAGATAAATAGATACCGTATTTTTTGGACCAAAAGACACACTTTTTTTCCCCCAAATTGTGGGGAAAAGTTGGGTGCATCTTATGGTCCAGATATATGGACCTGTGCTGGGGGAGCAGCGGCTCTGGAGTGGGCTGGAGGATGCTGATGCGGGCTGCAGCTGCAGCCCATGGTCACGTGGGCCCATTCATCTGACTCATGTAATAATCACTCCATCCCCCTGTCCATCACCTCAGTGCTAAAGCCGGCGGTGTGAGTTGGGCCGAGGGCGGCACATATTACATGTACCTAGGTATACTGACTACCCTATTCTGGATATGGCCCCCACATCATGGTATATGCCCCTCTGCTGGCGTACATATAAAAATATTAAACAATGTTAACTTACCTCTCCATAGCTCCCTGCCTGCAGCATTGCCTATCTTCCTTCCAGTCTGTGCCCAACATCCAATATTCTGATGAGTGCAGCACAGTGATGTCATTGATGCGCACCCTCGTCACATGATCTAATGGCCGATACAGACAGGATGATCGGAGGATGGTGCACTGCTGCGAGAGAGCAACATCGTTTATTATCTATGTGTGTGCACCAGCAGGGTAGCCATATAGCAGTAAGGGGGAGCTATATCCATGATGGAAGGCCAAATAAAGTATGAGGGGGCTATATCCATGATGGGGGACCATATACAGGATGAAGAGCTATATCCATGATGGGGGGCCATATACAGGATGGAAGGCTATATCCATGATGCGGGGCCATATACAGGATAGAGAGCTATATCCATGATGGGGGGCCATATACAGGATGGAAGCCTATATCCATGATGGGGGGCCATATACAGGACGGGGGACAATATACATGATGGGGTTCATATCCAGCATGGCAATGCTATGTACCGGGAAAAGGGGGTTATGTACCAGGATAAGGAGGCTATGCACCAGGATGGGGGACCTTATTCAGGATGGGGGCACCATATCTAGGATGGAGGCGTATCTCAAAAAATTTTTTATATGGAGTCTCAATAAGTTCACAAAATTTATTGTTGTCTTTGTATGTAAAAATTACAGAGAATATTTTTGTATTCAACATTTTGGCTTTTATAGCCTTGTTCACGAATTTCTTTCAATATTTACATGTAATAAAACAGACAAAGAGTAATCATAATCAAAACAAATAATACAAGATACTCATTTAATAACGTAACTCATTGTTGCACCATAACAATGTATTATATAAGCAAAATTAAATGAGCGGATTTGGGAAAAACATACAAAAGTTTATGATAAGAATTTTAATTCGTCTGAAATCTTATCTAATGTAGTTTTCAAAACTAGAACAAACAAATAATTACCTCTGAAGGGTAAATGCACAAATAGGGCAAAGGGACAATTGATTCAGGTTCCTTCTAATGGTCAAATGGCTAAAGAAAAAATTAATAAAGAAACGGTGTAAAGAGCAAATAATATCAGCCTCAATTGGTAATATCTATGTGATTACACGGTGAGACATAGTATCTTATGGGCAAATGACTGTAAAGTGCATCACGTAAACCAGTGACCATATGTGAACAAATCATCTCATGTGTTCTATGAGCTCTTATAGTGTTTACATGGATATAGTCCATGTCTTGATAAGTAAGTGCCAGCTATCATAACTTAATATACCATTGAGGCTATGAAGAGGTCCAATCCCGGACATTAAGGGTTAAGCCTTAGGCCATCAGAACTTAAATTACATTAAATTACATTAGGATTATAGTTAAAGAGCTATCAAGCCTGTAGGAACAAATAACCGCGGTGAACCGATTACTTTACCTGTGTGGAGCAATGTCAAGTGCTGGGCAAGCTGTGCGGTGTCTAGCGGTGGGCGCCGCCATCTTTTTATCATGTGACACTGAAGCGTGTGACGTAATTATATAAGTGCGCATGTGCAGTGTTTCAGAGGCGGGCGTCCGGACAGAGCCGCAGATTCCCGATATCTAGTGAGGCAGGGGATGACGTCAAGGTCAGAGCCAGGAAACCGGCAAATCAATGTGCATGGATTCACGGGGAAAGTGGAAGGAATCATGATTCTGGAATCTAAAATGAGAAATATGGAAAATTACATTATGTGATTAATTATATGTCCAAATGAAGGAACATAATATAAATACGATAAAGATACCATTATAATAACAAAATTGTAATAAAGGCACAGTTAAAGCAGAATTATAGATATGCCAACCAGATTGGTTAGATGTATAAATGATATATATACAATATGCATGATCAAAGGGTTCAATAGGAGAATGTACATCACAATGACAACAAATTGAATCATTTAATATATGACTTCATATTCCCTATTAAGACCCTTTGGTTCCAGTGTATCCAACACATGAATCCAATAACTCTCGCGTTCTTTCAGTCGTTTGACCCTGTCACCTCCTCGTCTAGCTGGGGGTACATGGTTTATGACCTGAAAGTTTAATTGAGACACGTATGGGAAGCAGGTTTCCTGGTAGATTGCGTATTGTGTATGGCAACCAAGCACAATCACTGTCCACATTGTGGAAATGCAGTCTGATTGCACAGTCAATCACAGATGCTCTCACAGACTGAGTGTTTGTGATTGGCTGTTGCCGGTCAGAGCAGTGAATATGCATGGAACTTAATAGGCAGCACTGGAAGCAAGCACTGGGACACTGGTAAACCCGATCTGTCTATCCTAGCATCTATCTATCCTTTCTATGTATCTGATTTTCTATATTTGTCTGTCTACTCTAACTTTACAACGGGAAAGACCATGATAAAAAAGCATGTCATATGCATGTCATTATTATGACATGCGCATGATGTATGGATGCTAGGTGCGGGGAAACCTCACACTGGCATGGCATACCTATGTCATACGCATGTCATCCTCATGATATCTACATAACATCCGCATATCGTACGGGTCTCAAAATGCATGACACCTGCATGACATTCTGTTACTTTTCTCACCAAGATACGTGAGAAAAGATACGTAGATATGACCGTAATCCTTATACACAGTTATATGACTTAGCTGAATATTGACTTTTCAGCTGTCTTTCTTGAGTACCACTTCATCCAAAATCTGTGGATAAAATCCGTAGTGTAAAGTAAATGGTGCTGTGGATTTACATTGGCAGTATTTCAATTTATGCTGTAGCATTTTCATAGCAGAATATGCAGATTTTGGAGGTGATTTTTCTCTTTTTGGATTCAGTGCAATTTGTCTCATGTGGGCTTGCACTGTCAAGAGTGTATAATTTCTTTTCAAATATTTTTCTCTTCAAAGGTTGGATTTGATTCTGTCAAGGTTTTTACAAAAAGGACAAAAGCCTTGGGAAAAATCCATAAGCTTATAAAGAAAGGAAAGCTGACAACTACAAAGGTGAGTTTGCTGTTCATGTTTTTCTACTCAATGGCAACTATGTAGATAACAACCCTCATGTCTCAAAAACTATCTGAGAAGTTCTCCAGTTTTCAAACTGCAATGTCTGATAAGTTGATTGGCAGCGAGACTCCTGAAAAATGGCTTTTATGATTATATATTAGTGTTCACTATATTGGCACTTTCAGGAACAAAAATGTAGGTACAATGGTGCCGGACAACTCTACTAATAGAGCATACGACTGATTGAACACTGAGACTGCTTGACACCTTCTAAACATTGTTAGTATTTTTGCTTTGTTGGTTAAGACAAATTCATACTTATTTAATTGAAGAAGAATTTACTTTATAGAATAAGAATTATAACATGCAAAAATGTTGTCATTGATACACTGTTGATTTACTGAAATACCTCACAAAAGCAGCACTTAGAGATCTCTTTGCATTGAGTTGCACCTGGGAAACTCTAGTTCAAGTACATTCTGTACAACCTCAGTGAAAGAAGACCATGCATCTCCCCCGCTTCGGTCACTGAGTCTTTGAAGTGTGGATCTTTCAAGAGTCCTCTCATTTAAAGACTGTCAAAAATAAACGCCGTTAGCTTCTCAATGGTCAGCAATGGAAATTTTCTGCAGCTGTAGTCGAAGCATCTTCCCTCATACTTCTAGCTTTCTCTGAGTCTAATGTTTTCTCACCTAGTGCTCATTTATTAATCTACTATCCTCAAGACAGATAAAACGGGAATACCTAGTGTATCCACTATGTTTCCCCAGGTGAGTATCCATCATCTTTAGATCCATACCGATTGGCCACTGATGATCGTGGTATGATATTTTCCTGGAGAAAGTGTTTTGCTCTTCGGTCATCTTAGTTGAGTGACCTATTGGGATGGAATATCCTCTATGCTAGTGTAGACACCAACATTTCTGTTGATTTCTTATGGAGATTTTGCTCTCTATGAAGGTCATTGAGCTCTCGCTGATTAAAATCTTTTGGCACAGATAACTTTACTTCAAGATCTTATTCATCATGACTACTGTTTATAGGTAATGTAAGGTAGCGGTTAGGATCGGCACGACGGAAGGCAGTGACTCAGGCAACTGTTCACACAACACACAGTTTAATGGTACAGTTCAGGTATATTACAGACCTCCAGGTTCTGGGGCACAGCTGGTACAACTCTGTTCATCCAACACACACAGTACCTCTGTACCTAGGACAGGCTCTGTCCTGGCCGGCTCCACTGGTGAGGGCCAGGTCCTCACTGCTAGGCTGTGTTATCAGCACACAACCACCCTCTCTCTGCACCGTCCGCTCACTAGTCTCCTGAACGTCTCTCTCTGAGAGAGCTCCCAGCTTCACACAGCAGATCCTCCTGTTCTGATCTACTCCTCAGCCCAGGGCAGCTCATATCATCTCCTATCCCATCACAGGTGGGCTGAGTGCTTTCCATCAGCACTTAGCTCAGATCTCACTTCTGTTAACCCTGTGAGTGCTGCCACAGAGCAAAAGATACAATCCCCCATGTGCTGTGCACCGGTCAGGGGACACATCGGGGTCGCATCACCACATACCTCCCCCCTCTGTTCAAGCCCGTGGGCCTCGAGACAGGGGCTCCCCGTCCTCGGAGCCCACCGGTCGGGGACCGTCGACCAGGGCCGTCCTCGTCTGACACGCGGTCCCGTACCGGCACCAACTGTTTCCTTGTGTACCAAGACCAATCGGACCCAGTCACTCTATGTCTCAAAGGCATATCTGTGGGAGGTCTCCCCCTCCCCCAACGGCCAGTGTGGTAGCGCGGTCCACCTATCCTTTTGGCTATGTGGAGTCCTGACGCTATGTCATCTGCTACACGATTGGGCAGGTCATCTGAGTCCCGTAGCCCTAAGTCCACAGTGGAGTCACTGTCTGTACCGTGAGTACATCTACGGGTCTTGGGACATTGTGGTTGGCGCTTCTGCACCTGTATGCGGCGGTTGTACGCTCTGAAACCTCCTGCCTTTACCTCTAGGGAACACCTATCGGAATTACACTCTTTCCCTATAGTGGTGACCCCTATGGCAGGTGTCCCAGAGTCGGGATCTTTGGGCTCAGGGCCTGGACCATTCACTACCTGAGGATTAGTTTGCCTCTCCCACAGAGTCCAGAACAGAAGAAAATCCCTCCCCAAAATCATATCGAAAGGCAGTGTCTTCACCACCCCCACTTCATGTCGAACCAGGCAGGGTAGTGATAGTGACCCTCCTTGTTGGATACCTACGGTGGTCCCCATGGACCCCAAGCACTTGCACCGTACGGCCGGTGGGTTGGGATCTAGAGGCCAAGGAGGCACACACAAGGGTCACACTCCCTGAGTCCAACAGGGCCATAGCGTCATATCCATTGAGCCGAACCTGGCACAAAACACTCCTTTTAGCCCAGTCCCATAGCGTCCTGCCCTGGCAGATTGGGCGAACATGGACATCCGGCGGGTATACCCACAGTCCATGGACTCCGTGTTGAGGGGACACTGCGCCATTGCGTGTCCTGACTCCTGGCAACGCCAACACCTTATGGCGGGGAAAAAATTATTTACGGTGCCCCGCTTAGGAGACCCGGGTTTCCGTCTCACTTCTGGGCGGTGCACCTTCTCTGCTTGTGGTGAGGTTGAACCCAGCAGAGGCCCGGGTTGGGGGTCCCTAATTGCCGGTTTGGTGGATGCGGTCCGCCGTGCTGCACGCAGTGTCCCAGAGTCCCGAATCAAGTCTTGTGTAGCCACATGCCGCTCCACCACACTCACTACCTGATCTAGGGTACCCGGGTCACCTTGTCCCACCCACTGTTGGATGGAGACAGGCAGAGTGCTCACAAACCGGTCAACAACCACCCTCTCTATCATTTGTGCGGGGCTCAGGCTTTCAGGCTGCAGCCACTTCTTTACCAGGTGCAACAAGTCATAGGCCTGAGACCGGACGGGTTTACCCTCCTCAAAGGACCACTGGCTTACCCGTTGAGCCCTTACATACGTATTAACCCCCATTCTGGCAAGGATCTCACCTTTCAGAGTCCCATAGTCCATGGCGTCCTCAGTGCAGAGGTCTAGGTAGGCTTTTTGGGACTCTCCGGTTAAGTAAGGCGCCAACATTTCAGCCCACTGCTCTGGCGGAAGTTTCTCTCACTCTGCAACCCTCTCAAATACCACGAGGAAAGCTTCCACATCATCTCCCGGGGTCATCTTTTGCATTGCACGCCTTACCGCCTTCCGGACGCTGCTGTCATCTCCTTGACCTGGGGATGGAGCCGCTGGCTTTGCACGGATTGCCTCCGTCAGAAAATGCAACTGTCGCTGCTGATGCTCCTGTTGGCGCTGCTGATGCTCCTGTTGCTGCTGCATTTGCCTGATCAAGAGCTGATTAGCCTCCTGTTGTGCGACCTGCTGTTGCTGGTGCATTTGCTGCTGTTGTTGCTGTGCTTGCACCAGGTGCTTAAGCAGGTCCTCCATGCTGGCTGCTGGTTTGTACTGTAGCGTAGCAGGTTTCACCACTGACATGTGTGAACTGAGTTTGCCTTTTTTTTTTTCTTTCACCAAGTCATTGCCGTCAGCAACCAGTTTGCTGTGCCCGCATTCTCCACCACATGTAAGGTAGCGGTTAGGATCGGCACGACGGAAGGCAGTGACTCAGGCAACTGTTCACACAACACATAGTTTAATGGTACAGTTCAGGTATATTACAGACCTCCAGGTTCTGGGGCACAGCTGGTACAACTCTGTTCATCCAACACGCACAGTACCTCTGTACCTAGGACAGGCTCTGTCCTGGCCGGCTCCACTGGTGAGGGCCAGGTCCTCACTGCTAGGCTGTGTTATCAGCACACAACCACTCTCTCTCTGCACCGTCCGCTCACTAGTCTCCTGAACGTCTCTCTCTGAGAGAGCTCCCAGCTTCACACAGCAGATCCTCCTGTTCTGATCTACTCCTCAGCCCAGGGCAGCTCATATCATCTCCTATCCCATCACAGGTGGGCTGAGTGCTTTCCATCAGCACTTAGCTCAGATCTCACTTCTGTTAACCCTGTGAGTGCTGAGACAGAGCAAAAGATACAATCCCCCATGTGCTGTGGACCGGTCAGGGGACACATCGGGGTCGCATCACCACAGTAATAAACAAGATTCTTCAGGGAGTTCTAGCTTATTGAATAATAACTGGTGTTTCATTAGAGTGTAAAACAGGTCTATGTTATCTAGATACATCCATTTACTCAGATTACATCCATTAATACCTTTTATGTTAACCACACAGAAGTAACAATCAATGTGTGATTAATCTGTTCTCTCCGAGCCATAGGTATGCCGTATTTCAGATATTTCCTTGTTCCATGTGTCCACTTCCGGAGGTGCTATACATAAATTTTACAGACAATGTGTGCACATTATCTCAAAAAGTAGAGTTGCTACAGAAAATGAATAACTAAATATATCTGAAATCTCCAGTGTTGTCTTCCCTTTGCCGGGGGAAAAGAGAATGTTACTGAGCTGGACCCCTGAATTTAACCCCTGTAGGTGTGGCCTGACGCCCCTTCCCCTTAGACACCATTGGCTACTTCGCAGCCAAATTCCTGCAATCACCTGGGGAATGGTGGAAGGGGGGAATTGGGCACTGAACTGTATTTTACTTTAGCTGTAGTCAGATGGGCTCCACAGTCAGAGACACGTTCCTTAGTCAGTACCGTGCCTGCCAGGATTTTAATAATAAAAATACAAGTCCCACTAAATCTTTTCTGACATATCATCCTGCTCAGCTTCTCTATACTATGCTATCCACAGATCAAACTACATGTACAACATGACAGGTTCCTTTTGAGGGTGAAGTATAGACATGTATAGACAGGATTAAAACAAAGCAATTGGACTTGAGTGGTGGGGGTTATAATGAGTAAATATAGATTTTTTTAATTTTATTACATTGTCTGATTTTATTTCAATTTAATATAAACTCAAAAACAATATGTCTGCTTTTTATTTTGCTATAAGTATATAACTATTAGATTAAGCAGATTTGCTAAAGAAAAACCTTTTTTTAATCATTGGATGGTACATATTTTCTATACTAGTCACATCCACTACTGTGCATGTCTTTTTCAGAATGGTGTAATCAGTCCAGCGGGTGTAGACAACCTGGGATATGAATCAGGAGATGACCTTGAGGATCCTTATGGACCTGAGAATGACGGCATTCAAACAAAAGAAGTTGAGATCCAAGTAGATTGGAATGCAGAGCTGCCAGTTACAGTCTCTGTCCCAAAAGTGTCCATCCACAGCGTTATTTTAGATTTTAGTCAGATAACGTTTCTAGATGTGGTGGCTGTGAAAGTCCTAAAGCTGGTAAGTACATTTATTGTCTTTTTTTTTTTTAATGTTAATTGATCACTTCAAGCAATGTATTTTCTTCTCCAGATATTTAAAGAATTTAAAAGAATTGATGTAGATACTTACATTGCTGCTTGTGATGGTAAGTAGAAACAGCCTTTTCCTGCATTTCAAATGTTTTGTTCTTTGTTGTTGTTAAAGGGAACCAACCCCAAGGATTTAGTGCTATGCAGTAGGTGATTGATGTGTGCTGTATGATGTCACTATTTTGGATTTTTTTTTATGAGAATGAGGACATACATACCAGGATGGGGAGCATATACACCAGGAAGAGGACATATTTACAAGGAAGGGTTTAGGAGGGGAAACATATACCAGGAAGAGGACATATATACTGAGATAGGGACATATATACCAGGATGGGAGAGATTTTTATCAGGATGGAGGGCATATACACCAGGATGGGCCCAGGATATGGACATATACAGTATGCCAAGATGGGAGAGATATAAATCAGGATATAT
Source organism: Allobates femoralis (assembly GCA_033576535.1). Lineage (NCBI taxonomy): Eukaryota > Metazoa > Chordata > Amphibia > Anura > Aromobatidae > Allobates > Allobates femoralis. The sequence continues at coordinate 215,512,507 of JARQOC010000006.1, read as the reverse complement.
GGATATGGATATTTTGAACCAGAACACATTAGACTCTAGTTATGCCATATAAATATGATTAATCAAAACTATAAAAAAAATTGCCTTGTATACTACACGGGACAACAACCTAATGAAACATGTAGGAGCACATTGATGTTAACTTGGTTTTCAGATGAGTACAAGTGACTTTTCTGGAGGTATGTAGATGTGTCAAAAGTATAAGCTATCGTCTATAAAGTAAAAATAATTTCCTAGTTTGATTATTCCTTCACCACTATTCTCATGGATTCCATATTGAGGTTTATCTTGCGATTACTGTCAGCAGAACAGGAAACTAAGTCATACTGTTCAATAGCACAGAATAATAACTTACACATAATAAATGGCTAAATTATCCATCGTTAAGCAAACAATAAACAATAAACCTCTGTGGGACAACTATGGTGACAAATCTCTAGATTGGTTCTAGGTGGCAGCAGAAACTTGGAGAAGGCAAAATGTGCCAATATGGCAGCAGTTGGCCATAGAAATATTGGTTAATATGTATGAATGTCCAGGTGTTAATATTTTACTAGCTCAATCAGCTGCAAAAAAAGATGTGCAAAATCATTTGAAGCAGTGTCTGTGGTTCAAGCACTATCCTGGTATACAGTTACTCAGAGCAGCTTCCCTCAGAGAAGGAATCTGTTTTGCTTTTGAAACATGTTGGATTGCCATCTGCACCTGCTGTAAGACACTACACACTGCTTGCCAGCATGAGAACACTCATGAAGGAGAGTGTAAGTGTGCGAACGCTACTCCCTAGGGCACCACTCTGAATAATGGTATATCAGAATAGTGCTTGAACTACGAACACCACTTCAACCACGCACATAATTCTAATTATTTATTACCGGAAACCACCTGAAACACAAAGGGATTGTTTGGACCTCAATATTGGATTATGAGGTATTCTATACTACCGACTTGATTAGACATTATGATATTCACCCTCCAACTTTGCAATTATGGATTACCTTGTCAAGCAGACATATGAGTATTTTAAGTGTGGTACAGTAGCATGCAAAAGTTTTTAAAACACCTGGTCAAAAGACATTTTATTGTGAACAGTTAAAGGGAACCAACCACCTCAGATGACGACTATAAGCAGTTAATACATGTCCCTGCACCCTACCTACACCATTCCACCTATGTTTTTGCTAAGAATATTGATAAATGCAAACCGAAAGAAACACTTTGTAAACTTACATTCCTGCGTACTTGAGGGCGTCTCCTTCGGGCTCTCGTACTAGAGGGCTGTGCTCATCATGCCTGCTCTCCCCCTCCCTTATGCACGCCCCCTCTCAGCCTGCTATACTGTGTGAGGCTGATTGCGTCATAAAGGGGCGGGGCTAAATCGCGGCATCCCGTAGCCCCGCCCCTTTATGACGCAATCAGCCTCACATCACTATAGCAGGCTGAGAGGGGGCGTGCATAAGGGAGGGGGAGAGCAGACATGATGAGCACAGCCCTCTAGTACGAGAGCCCGAAGGAGACGCCCTCAAGTACGCAGGAATGTAAGTTTACAAAGTGTATATTTCGGTTTGCATTTATCAATATTCTTAGCAAAAACATAGCTGGAACGGTGTAGGTAGGGTGCAGGGACATGTATTAACTGCTTATAGTCGTCATCTGAGGTGGTTGGTTCCCTTTAAGCAAGCTAAAGATAAAATGTTCTTTAAAAGGCATAAAGTTAAAAATAACACATTTCCTTTGTATTTTAGGCAAAGAATAATAAATAAAAAATAAATAAATATATCTACATACATAATTGCCTTGGGACCGGAAGTCGAGATATCTTCTTTTATTCACCATCTGATTGGTCAGAAAAAAAAATGGATGCCGTATTTGCACACCCAAGTGAAGGATGTGCCAATATGCCGGCCACATGCAGATGCTCAACCCTTGGTTTCTCCTCCACTGCAGCCTACTTTTAATTCTCAGTTGAACGCACTGCTGCGCTGCTTCAGTGATTGCCACATCCACTCACCGCTGTATGTGTGGGGACTCGCCATGTCACGTGAGCAGCCATGTCACTTGAGCTGCAGCATTACGCAGGTCCTTTCAGTGCACACATACACACATACATATACACACATATACACGTAAATATACATACATAGGTACACACACACCTACACACATATACAGATACATAGGTCCTTGTGCTGAAAGGATCTGCGTGATGCAGCAGCTCAAGTAATGCGGCGTGTCCCCACACACACAGCGGTGTGCAGACGTGGCGGGCACACACATATGCATCATACACATATACACTTACACAATATACACATACACAAACACATATATACACACAATGCTTACACATATACATACATGACACGCCCACTCCAGGGTTGGGGAAGACTCGGGAACTGGGCGGTTACTCGTTCTCTTCACCTCTTTCGGTTCTTTTCCTCCCGTGGACGAGCGTGGTCATGGTGCAGCCCACGGGAGTTGGCACTGCACCGCCGCTACCCTCTCGACTTCCACTCCACTCTCTGTCTCCTACTCTATGTCCCCCTTTTCTGACCTGGGTCCTCCCTCGGGGTCCACCCACTGTCCCAGTGGCCTACGGTTGTGTGTGTTTTTGGGCTCAACTGCACCGCCCGGCAGCTGGGGAGCAGAGGCACTACTCCCCTTAACCGCAGGAGTGCAGTACCTCTGGTGGCGGCCTACCCGGTGGGACGCCACATTCCCCCCTTAGCAAAGGTCAGCTCATCCCCGAACGACCCGGTTCGCAGACACTCACAAAAAAGTTTTTTTCTTTTATGCATGTATTTAAACAATAACATGAACATCACTCAGCATTTTTCTTCCCTTTCGGGAGGCTCTGGTACTTGAACGTTGCTTAACTCAGTCCAGTCATATCAAAAATAAAGTGTCTGTAAAAATCAGTGTCCTATAAAAAAAAGTGCTCATATTAAACATTAGCAGATAAAAGAAAGGAGGGGAACAAGAGGCGCAATAGTGCCCTTATCACTAGACACTTATTCACATTATCATTAATCATGAAAAAGTAGTGTCGCGGCAGATAACCTACTGTAAGTATATTATTATTTTCTGCCAGCACCTACGCTTGTGGTGATGCCGTCCTAATCTGATATATATATTGTTTATTTGTGACTGAGCTCCCACTGTAATTATTCCCCTTTCAACATTCCTTAATTTGGTATCCACACTTGGACACCATTGTGAAGGCCCTACACACACCTATTCATTATTTCCAATTATCCTTGGGCATATAAACCCGTTCACAATTCACAATTTTATCAGGGTTAGTGATAGAACTTGGCAGTGGAGGCTCCTTGTAAGTGGATGCCAAGCTTACTCTCTAGTGATCACTATTGAAAACCAAGATCTCCGTTTTATTACATTTAGCATAAGGCAGTTTCTGCAATTCACCTTACATTATATCCAATGGATCCTCTTGCTTCTAGTGACACTCATTGATTCACATTATCATTAATCATGAAAAAGTAGTGTCGCGGCAGATAACCTACTGTAAGTATATTATTATTTTCTGCCAGCACCTACGCTTGTAGTGATGCCGTCCTAATCTGATATATACTAATCCTGTTGTGAGACCTACAACTGGTTTGAAGGCTTGTTAGTAATAACGTCCTGATGGCTGCTGCTGGACTTCCACCGGCCACTCACAAGTGGAGATGCATCAAGGTGCTTTGAAAAGAAAGGTGTACAACAGTCCGCGCTGCCAGGATTACTCACTTCAAAGAATACACGAGTGGGTGATGTTTAACCAGATCCTTCTTTATTTTCCGACACGTTTCAGTGCCCTCCTGGCACCTTCATCAGGCAAATCCCTGATGAAGGTGCCAGGAGGGCACTGAAACGCGTCGGAGAGAATAAAGAAGGATCTGGTTAAACATCACCCACTCGTGTATTCTTTGAAGTGAGTAATCCTGGCAGCGCGGACTGTTGTACACCTTTCTTTCCCAAGCACCTTGATGCATATTAAACATTAAGTCCACAGTCTCATGAGCAGCATCCCCTACTGGGGCTCAAAAACAGATGTTTACAGGTACAAAAAACAGAAGATATAGGGGGTGACGTACATAAAAAAAGAGGCAAAACTAAGAGATTTATTCAAGCCCCTGGGAGTCATTGTCCCAAGGGTTACAATCCAGCATGTTTCACGTTTGGCAAGGATCCTTTAATATTACCACCGTGGATCCCACCATGAACAACCTCAATTCCTCTGATTTTTAGGGAAACAGGGTCGCAATCATGGTGGGTCCTGAAGTGACGGGGCAATGTTTTTAATGTAGAAAGATCATCCACAGCAATATCCCTCACATGCTCCCTCACATGTTTGCGCAACTCCCTTGACTTAATCCAACATCTATAAATTGGCTCCCGCGAGTGGCATAATATACTACATTGCAGGTGCCATAATTCACGTATTCCTTGATGTCATACACTTAAGTTCTGTCCGCCGACATGAAGGAAGCAGTGCAAAGAACATTGCTGTAGTTCAAACAGTGTCCACACTGGAAACATCCCTTCAAAGATCTAGGGAGGTGCCCTAGAGAGGACCCACTGGGCCATGGTATCGAACTCCCCTGTATGATCTGGTCCTAGTTTAATCAACCCTATACAGGAATTGTCAGGGGCAAGCCCATGGGGTCTAAGTACCACAGCTGCTAGTACTAGGGGGTGGCTCGTAGGGTTAGCCTATACTACGGTAAGGCTAGGAAGGATCTGAGGCACCAGAACCCTGGGCTAGAAGAGCTGGAATTGGTTCCACTGGAGGAGAGCAAAAGGTGGGCCTGACTAATAGCCAGAGAAGCAGAAGCTTATTAACACAATAATCAGGCACCTCCCAGCAGTAGAGGCGGCCTGATATACCGGAGGATGGACAGCTATTGGCCAAGGGGAGTATCAAGCTAAGCTGTGCTGACCCTAGATTCACAGGGGAGGGGCACTGTGCACTGCTCATTACTTTGTAGTGTGCTGGTGTGTGAACCCGGTGACCGGCAGACAGGATGGGGACCCGGCGATGGCTTTGATACACATCATGGCTGGACGCCGGATGCCCAACCGGTAGAGCAGCAGAGGATGCAGAGCCAGGGAAGGTGAGCTGGGGAATGGTGCCAGGCGACCTGACAAATGGCTCTGAACAAGCATGTCACGCAAATTTTTAGACCTACGAGCTGTAATTAATTAGTAGTCCAAAAATGAGGCCCTCAGGTGAGAGTCAGTCTGGAGGATGGACCAATGGCGCTTTAATATGGACCTCATGTTCTCCCACTCGTGGTTATAAGTTGCAGTGACTATAACTTAGATTGGTTAGTGGTCTTACCCCTGGTAACCTTAGTACGAAGCAGCTCAGCATGGGATGTATGCTTTGCCCTGAGATACCCCTTCTTAACACTCCGGTTACTGTAGCCTCTCTCTCTGAACCATGACGCGAAATCAGCCACCTGCTTCTCGAATTTTGAATCCAAGGAGCAGATGCGTCTCATACACAAGAACTGACTGGTTGGGACAGTGCAAATTGTAGCCCTGTCATAGGCAGATGATGTATGTAAGAGGGCAACAACAGAGGTGGGTTTACGATACACATCAGTTGTAATCAGACGACCCGGGCCCACCTCTATCAAGATATCCAAGAACTCAATTTTATTGTTATCAAATGTATAAGTCAATTTGATATTAAATGGGTTAATGCCCAATCTGCTCATGAACAAGTCAAGCTCCTCCGCTGTGCCTTGCCAAAAAAAAAGTAAATCATCAATATAACAAAACCAGCACTGCACATATTTGCAACCCCCCACATCCTCATCGCAAAAAAGCCTTTGTTCCCAGTAACCCAGAAAGAGGTTGGCGTACGAACCTGAGGGACTCCTTCTCGGAATACCCATTAATGACAGCTCGTAGGTCTAAAAATTTGTGCAGCATGCTTGTTTGGACCATTATGTGCCCCAAAAACCATCTTTGTTCAGATATACTCCCGAATGGTGGGGGATCTTTCTACAATAAAAAAATTGACCCTTCACTTAAGGATCCACCATCTTTGTAACCCCATTTCCCTAAAAATCAGAGGAATGGAGGTTGTTCATGGTGGGATCCGCGGTGGTAATATTTGAAGGATCCTTGCCCAGCGTGAAACAAGCTGGATTGTAACCCTTGGGAATATTACTTACTTTTGCCCCTTTTTTGTGAGCGTTGCCGCCCAAGTCTACTATTTTTTGTACCTGTACACATTTTAATTTTGTTTACTTTTCATTTATATTTTTTTTAGTTTTTTTGATGATACCTCTCTCCCCGGCCCCGACTTGATTTTGCTGCGAATGGATACTATACTCCGGACAGACCTAGCATGGTGGTCAAGTGTTGATTCCTACAATGGCTGGACAATTGGACCTGTGACTGGACCTTTTGAATTAACCTTACTGTCATAGACTCATTTTGTGTCCTATTTATCTTTGATGTAATTAATGTTTTCATATCATAGGTGTCTGACCATCACTGAACTATTCTATTTAGCTTATATGTCCTTACTTTGGTTAAAATCCGTTCCTGCCCTGTTTACATTCTTATTGCAGTCACTTGCGCTCCCTCTCTTCCCTCCTTCCTCTTCTGGGAGGTGTGGCGTCTCTAACCGTGGGTGCACATGTCTGGGAGTCATGGTGACGTGTCCTTGCTCCTGGAGATGCACACATCTATTGCCGCAGTAACGTCATTTCTGGTCTGGATGGTAGGGGCCAAAAGTGATGTAGCGCTACTGTGGTGCTCAGTACATGGCGGTATACACGCCATACAGTCCCTATTAATACCTGAATGCCTACTCTTGTGTCTATCTACAATGTGGTCTTTTTGTGCTGTGGTTTTACTACAGCACTTGTAATCTATAGAGGATCATGTCTAACTGGATTAGGATTAACAGCACTACGTATCTGATGTGTATTATTACAATGCACTTGCACTTTATTTTATAATGTCTGTACTATATCCTGCATCTGTGGAGTGTTGTTCACTCAAATGTACTAAAGGAAGGAAGCAAGCGCAGATAGGGTCTTATCTTTTTAACAATCAGCGGCTTAAGAGCCGTAATGAACACTGCTCACCTGGTCTAGTTGTGTGACACACAACCAGTATGAAAAACATGCGGCTGCTGCTGGACCCACACCTCCACGTGCTATGTGGTCGAATTCCAGAATTTTCCCAGGGACAATGTGTCGTCGGTCCGCGTTGCCACAAATAACTGAATCAAAAGTTCACTCTATACATTTATTTGGATCCATCCAGCACGTTTCGGAGCCTGCTATGCTCCTTCATCAGGGAGTGTGTACCATCTCCTTGAGCCTCCTTAGCTCGCTTCTTCCATCCTCCAGATGGGTTGAGCTTCCATCACTCGTGGAGGTATCTGCTTCAGACTTCACTTACGCTGTGATTTTTGCACCCTCGGTCTTCACCTGGGTCTCAGCAACGGCAGCTTCAGCCTTCTCTTGGGTCTCGGCAATGTCACCTTTTACCCTCTCTTGGGTCTCAGAAGTGTCACTTTCGGAGGGTTTTACTCCCTCAAACTCTTCACCTTCAGGGGCTTTGGAGTATTCAACCTTCTCCACTACTGCAGTTACCTGCCCCTCTTGGGGACTGGCAGCACCCCTGGCAATCCTCAGCCACATCATCTTGTGACTGTCCAGGGTCTCCAGTTCTGCATTCGCCACTCCCTCTTGGGGTCTGGCAGTACCTTGTGCCTGTCCAGGTGTCTCCAGTTCTTCACCTGTGACCTCTGCCATGTCACACAACTCTTCAGCATCAGCAGCCCTATCTCTCATACTCCCCTGGGCAACAACATCCTCAACTTCATAAGGCATCAGACCTTCCCTCTCTTCATTCTCTGGTCTTGGGAGTCGTCTACCCTTTCGGACCTAGCACTACCCTTTTCCGTGAGGTGACCTGCTGAACAACCAATGGTTACTCATTCAGACCCTGGAGAGGACACACACACCATCTTCTTGGCTTGCTCTGTCTCCCTGACTTCATCTTGTGGAGTATTGTCGTTACCCTGAGTCAGTTCCTCTGGTAGCACAAGAACTGTCTCAGCCCCAGCGCAGGGGCGTAACTAGAACTGGCAGGGCCTTATAGCAAACTTTTGAACGGGGTCCCCTCCAAGACACGCCCCCAATGACATGCCCCTTCAAGACACACCCCCTTACCGAATCGGTGTTAACAGTCTGACGCCACCCAGTTTACTGTATATACTCGTGTATAAGCCGACCCCCCTACTTTTGCCCCCAAAACCTGGGAAAACCTATTGACTCGTGTATAAGCCGAGGGTGGACCCCAGCACAGGTATTCAGCCCCCAGCAGAGTGGTATACAGGCCTCCCCAGTGTTAGTATACAGCAGCCTCCCCAGTGGTGGTATACAGCAGCCTCCCCAGTGGTAGTATACAGCAGCCTCCCCAGTGGTATATACAGCAGCCCCAGTGGTATACATCACCCTCCCCAGTGGTATATACAGGCCCCAGCAGTATACGCAGCAGGCCCAGTGATATACAGCAGCCTCCCCAGTGGTATATGCAGCAGCCCCAGTGGTATACATCAGCCTCCCAGTGGTATATACAGGCCCCAGCAGTATATACAGCAGCCTCCCCAGTGGTATATACAGGCCCCAGCAGTATTACAGCAGCCTCCCCAGTGGTAAATACAGCAGCCCCAGTGGTATACAGCAGCCTCCCCAGTGGTATATACAGGCCCCAGCAGTATATACAGCAGCCCCATTGGTATACAGCAGCCTCCCCAGTGGTATATACAGGCCCACAGTAATACAGCAGCCCCAGTGGTATACAGCAGCCTCCCCAGTGGTATATACAGCAGCCCCAGTGGTATACAGCAGCCTCCCCAGTGGTACATACGGCCCCAGCAGTATATACAGGCCCCAGTGGTGGTATATACAGGCCCCAGTGGTGGTATATACAGGCCCCAGGTGGTATACAGGGTATACAGCTCCCATCACAGGTATACAGCTCCCATCACAGGGTATACAGCTCCCAGGACAGGGTATACACAGCTCCAGCACAGGGGGTATACAGCTCCCAGAGCCCCACACAGGGTATAACAGCTCCCAGAAGTCCCAGCACAGGGTATACAGCTCCCAGAGTCCCAGCACAGGGTATACAGCTCCCAGAGTCCCAGCACAGGGTATACAGCTCCAGAGTCCCAGCACAGGGGTATACAGCCTCCCAGAGTCCCAGCACAGGGTAACAGCTCCCAGAGTCCCAGCACAGGGTACACAGCTCCCAGAGTCCCAGCACAGGGTACACACAGCTCCCAGAGTCCCAGCACAGGGTACACAGCTCCCAGAGTCCCAGCACAGGGTACACAGCTCCAGAGTCCCAGCACAGGGTATACAGCTCCCAGAGTCCCAGCACAGGGTATACAGCTCCCAGAGTCCCAGCACAGGGTATACAGCTCCCAGAGTCCCAGCACAGGGTATACAGCTCCCAGAGTCCCAGCACAGGGTATACAGCTCCCAGAGTCCCAGCACAGGGTATACAGCTCCCAGAGTCCCAGCACAGGGTATACAGCTCCCAGAGTCCCAGCACAGGGTAACAGCTCCCAGAGTCCCAGCACAGGGTATACAGCTCCCAGAGTCCCAGCACAGGGTATACAGCTCCCAGAGTCCCAGCACAGGGTATACAGCTCCCAGAGTCCCAGCACAGGGTATACAGCTCCCAGAGTCCCAGCACAGGGTATACAGCTCCCAGAGTCCCAGCACAGGGTATACAGCTCCCAGAGTCCCAGCACAGGGTATACAGCTCCCAGAGTCCCAGCACAGGGTATACAGCTCCCAGAGTCCCAGCACAGGGTATACAGCTCCCAGAGTCCCAGCACAGGGTATACAGCTCCCAGAGTCCCAGCACAGGGTATACAGCTCCCAGAGTCCCAGCACAGGGTATACAGCTCCAGAGTCCCACACAGGGTATACAGCTCCCAGAGTCCCAGCACAGGGTATAGAGCTCCACCCAACAGAAAGTCCCAGACAGCAAGGTATAGAGCTCCCAGAGTCCCAGCACAGGGTATAGAGCTCCCAGAGTCCCAGCACAGGGTATAGAGCTCCCAGAGTCCCAGCACAGGGTATAGAGCTCCCAGAGTCCCAGCACAGGGTATAGAGCTCCCAGAGTCCCAGCACAGGGTATAGAGCTCCCAGAGTCCCAGCACAGGGTATAGAGCTCCCAGAGTCCCAGCACAGGGTATAGAGCCCCAGAGTCCCAGCACAGGGTATAGAGCTCCCAGAGTCCCAGCACAGGGTATAGAGCTCCCAGAGTCCCAGCACAGGGTATAGAGCTCCCAGAGTCCCAGCACAGGGGTAGTACAGCTCCCAGAGTCCCAGCACAGGGTGTACAGCTCCCAGAGTCCCAGCACAGGGTACACAAGCTCCCAGAGTCCCAGCACAGGGTACAAAGCTCCCAGAGTCCCAGCACAGGGTACAAAGCTCCCAGAGTCCCAGCACAGGGTACAAGCTCCCAGAGTCCCAGCACAGGGTACACAGCTCCCACAGTCCCAGCACAGGGTACACAGCTCCCACAGTCCCAGCACAGGGTACACAGCTCCCAGAGTCCCAGCACAGGGTACAGAGCTCCCACAAGTCCCAGCACAGGGTAATACAGCTCCCAGAGTCCCAGCCAGGGTATAGAGCTCCCAGATCCCAGCACAGGGTATAGAGCTCCCAGAGTCCCAGCACAGGGTACACAGCTCCCAGAGTCCCAGCACAGGGTACACAGCTCCCAGAGTCCCAGCACAGGGTACACAGCTCCCAGAGTCCCAGCACAGGGTACACAGCTCCCAGAGTCCCAGCACAAGGGTACACAGCTCCCAGAGTCCCAGCACAGGGTACACAGCTCCCAGAGTCCCAGCACAGGGTACACAGCTCCCAGAGTCCCAGCACAGGGTACACAGCTCCCAGAGTCCCAGCACAGGGTACACAGCTCCCAGAGTCCCAGCACAGGGTACACAGCTCCCAGAGTCCCAGCACAGGGTACACAGCTCCCAGAGTCCCAGCACAGGGTACACAGCTCCCAGAGTCCCAGCACAGGGTACACCAGCTCCCAGAGGTCCCAGCACAGGGTACACAGCTCCCAGAGTCCCAGCACAGGGTATACAGCTCCCAGAGTCCCAGCACAGGGTATACAGCTCCCAGAGTCCCAGCACAGGGTATACAGCTCCCAGAGTCCGAGCACAGGGTATACAGCTTCCAATGTCCCTGGCCGTCTCAATGACAACTCTGGACACTGGATAGTCTTTAGTGTCCCCATGAATGCAGGTGACTTCAATCCTCCATCCGGGTATCAGGTAGACATCAGGCGCAGCCCTCACTAGGGTCACCAGGCTCACAGAGTCTACAAGTCCAGTCACAGATTCTGCATTGAATTCAATGAGACACACGCGTGAAACCTCTCCTAGTAGGTAGTCCATATGGCAAACTGGACACACATAGTACGAACACACTTGTCCCTGGCCACAGTCAGTCTGCGCCACCTCTTTACCTTTAGGAGAGTCCGCCCCCTTTTGGGCAACTACCCCCTTTTTGAACACCGCTCCCTTTTGGGAAACCCAGTCTATAAGGATACTTTCTGGGGACACACCATAACATGTTTTGGTGCTGCTGCTGCTGCAGTCTCTGCAGCAGGTGTTTCCAGAGCTCCTCCATGCTGCCAGGCTTCTCTAGCTGCAATGAGACAAAAACACAGGAGGGGCGCTTCAATGGGGTTCTAGGGGGAAGGAGGGGGGTAGATTAGCACTAACCTTTCCTGGCTGTACCGCCCGTGCAACCAGGATCTCCAGCCTGTGGTGTATTACTGCTCACCAAGCAGAGCCCACGTCTCACAGCCAGTCTCTTGACTCCTCCATGTGCACCTGGGTCGAGAGTGGTGACAAACTTCGTGACCCCGCCGATCCACAAAACCAAAAACCAGACTTGAGTGTGACGGCCTGGAGTTTTCGTCGCCCTACCGAGCCACCAGTCAGATGCTTGTATCCCTGCTTGTAGTGTGGTTGCTCCTAGCAACCAGGCTGCACCACTGCCGCAATCCACACACATGCCACTGGATCTAGTTGCTCCCCAGCAACCGAACTTGTAGGCCTCGTCTGTTGCCTCCAGCAACAAGGCTGGTACAGTGCCCGCATTCTCCACCACATGTGATGTAGCGATCACGGACCAAATCAGGGTATCCTCGCTTGGCAGTAATATTCAGCATTCAGTATACCAGTCACTATATAATAGGGTACAGGGACGTATCCTCAACCAAGGCTTCAGGGGCGACGGGGATAAAAGCTGACAGCACCCCCCCAGCCGCTCCTCAACCAAGGCTGCAGGGGCGGCGGGGCTGAAAGCTGACAGCAACCTCCCTGCTCAGCACCTAAGGCTGCAGGGGCAGCGGCGCTGAAAGCTGACAGCACCGCCCTCCCCCCCCCGTGGCTCCTCAACCAAGGCTGCAGGGGTGGCGGGGCTGAAACCTGACAGCACCCTCCCTCCCTCCGCTCCTCAACCAACCCTGGGGGGGCACCAAAATAGATCTTTGCCCTGGGCGCCATGAAACCTAGTTACATTGCTGATAGGTTACTCACTCGCTGGCTGCAGGATATCAGTACACAGGCACAGGTTTCACATAAGAAGTCCATTCGATTTATTTTGCTTCATAAACCAACTCAAGATGTATGCCTTCCTTAGCTTTACAGGCAATGCAATACACCACAGTGTTACAGACCATTAACTCTTGGTTTGGATACACTTCTCCAGACGTATTCCAGCCTCTATTCACTCAAGGTAATGTGTCCTGTTGTCAGTCCACACAGGGCCTGGGAGACTGCTTGTTACACAATGGCGGGTTTCTGCTCCCAGCCCTGCACCCTGCAGGTCCTCTATATCTCACTCTCTGTCAGTCTCCTACATGTCAAACAGAGACTCCATTAAACATCCTGAGAAACACCCACATCTCCAGCAAATTGTAAGCTTAACTCTTGCAATGCTGTTAGGCAGACTGTGGTTTCAGGTACTGGTGAGACATTCATAAATACATTGCAGCAGACTTCTGTCTGTGCGAAACATACTGGCCATGTATAATGCCGCCATTCACTACATCACAATATACATACACACCTACGCACATATACACACATACATGCACATAAAGTGTTGGCCAAAAGTATTGACACCCCTGAATTCTGTCAGATAATACTCAGTTTCTTCCTGAAAACGATTGCAATCACAAATTCTTTGGTATTATTATCTTCATTTAATTTGTCTTCAATGAAAATACACAAAAGAGAATGAAGCAAAACATTGATCTTTTCAGAAGAAAAAAGGTATTTTCCAGGGCCACTGGACCATACTGACAGCAACTTTATTAGAACATATTTAAAAACACTTACATCCCGCCGGACGCGTTTCGGACAAGGTCCTTACTCATCGCCGATGAGTAAGGACCTTGTCCGAAACGCGTCCGGCGGGATGTAAGTGTTAATATGTTCTAATAAAATTGCTGTCAGTATGGTCCAGTGGCCCTGGAAAATACCTTTTTTCTTCTGAACTGATTGGTGGAGCCAGCCACTGTTCCAGGTGCCTGGGAATCCGACGAGTGTTGAGGTGAATAGCTTGATATTCCCCACCCCCATCAGCTATGCATTGATCATTTCACACAAAACTCCAAAAATGGGCCAGACAAAAGTATTGGCACCCTCAGCCTAATACTTGGTAGCACAACCTTTAGCCAAAATAACTGCAATCAACTGCTTCCGGTAACTATCAATGAGTTTCTTACAATGCTCTGCTGGAATTTTAGACCATTCTTCTTTGGCAAACTGCTCCAGGTCCCTGATATTTGAAGGGTGCCAACTCCAAACTGCCATTTTTAGATCTCTCCACAGGTGTTCTATGGGATTCAGGTCTGGACTCATTGCTGGCCACCTTAGAAGTCTCCAGTGCTTTCTCTCAAACCATTTTCTAGTGCTTTTTGAATGTGTTTTGGGTCATTGTCCTGCTGGAAGACTATGACCTCTGAGGGAGACCCAGCTTTCTCACACTGGGCCCTACATTATGCTGCAAAATTTGTTTGTAGTCTTCAGACTTTATAATGCCATGTACATGGTCAAGCAGTCGAGTACCAGAGGAAGCAAAGCAACCCCAAAACATCAGGGAACCTCCGCCATGTTTGATTGTAGAGACCATGTTCTTTTCTTTGAATGCCTCTATTTTTCTCCTGTAAACTCTATGTTGATGCCTTTGCCTAAAAAGAGAGAACATTCTTCCAAAACGTTTTAGGCTTTCTCAGGTAAGTTTTGGCAAACTCCAGCCTGGCTTTTTTATGTCTCGGGTAAGATGTGGCGTCTTCCTGGGTCTCCTACCATACACTCCGTTTTCATTCAGATGCCGACGGATAGTACGGGTTGACACTGTTGTACCCTCGGACTGCAGGGCAGCTTGAACTTGTTTGGATGTCAGTCAAGGTTCTTTATCCACCATCCGCACAATCTTGCGTTGAAATTTCTTCTCAATTTTTCTTTCCATCCACATCTAGGGAGATTAGCCACAGTGCCATGGGCTTTAAACTTCTTGATGACACTGCGCACGGTAGACACAGGAACATTCAGGTCTTTGGAGATGGACTTGTAGCCTTGAGATTGCTCATGCTTCCTCACAATTTGTTTTCTCAAGTCCTCAGACAGTTCTTTGGTCTTCTTTCTTTTCTCCATGCTCAATGTGGTACACACAAGGACACAGGACAGAGGTTGAGTCAACTTTAATTTATGTCAACTGGCTGCAAGTGTGATTTAGTTATTGCCAACACCTATTAGGTGCCACAGGTAAGTTACAGGTGCTGTTAATTACACAAATTGAGAAGCATCACATGATTTTTCTAACCGTGCCAATACTTTTGTCCACTCCCTTTTTTATGTTTGGTGTGGAACTATATCCAATTTGGCTTTAGGACAATTCTATTTGCGTTTTTTTTTATGAAGACAAATTAAATGAAGATAATAAGTATCAAAGAAAATTTTATTGCAATATTTGCAGGGGAGAAACTTGAGTATTATTATAAAATATGAGGGTTAAATACTTTAACACTGTAATATATAATACATACATAAAAAATATATATATATCATATATATATATATATAACATAAATCACTTCGCCCCCTTGCCTCCAAACTGCTGGAAAACCACGTCCACCTCGAGCTGTCCTCTCACCTCTCCTCCTCCTCCTCCTACCTCTTTTACCGCTTACAATCTGGCTTCCGACCGCATCACTCCACCGAAACAGCCCTAACAAAGGTTACCACAACTTAATAACCACTAAGAGAAATTGACACTACTCTATCCTACTCCTCTTTGACTTATCTTCCGCCTTCGACACTGTAGACCACTGTCACGCCAACACAGGCGGAGGGAACGAAGAGACCCACTGGACCACAGAACTGTGGATGCCGACACCAGAAACACGCTGAGACAGACGGCTGGTAAAGGAGTTTTATTTATAACTACAAAGGAGACACGGAGCCCCTGGAGAGGGCCTCAGGGTCAGAGCCACCAGATCCTCCCACCGGAACCCCGCGACCTTGACCCGTGTACAGGAATATGACTCAGCGCAACGTGGGCGGACCGATGACCCCGTAGCCTGTTGACCGACTGCCAGGCGGCACCCAGAAAGAAGGAAGGCAAGAGAGGTGGAGGGATCCTCAGGCAGCAGCTGGCGACGTCTGAAGCTGGAGATGCGAGTAACAGGCAGAACAGGATCCCTCTGAAAGAAAACAAAACACAGTGTAAGCAAAATGCAAGGGAATACTGAAGCTAGCCAGGCCTGGACAAGAGCTCAAGGAGCACAATAGAACGCCCAGGCACTGGCTAAATGCAGGGATTGATCTTAAGAATCCACCCCTTATCAGCGATTGGCTGAGAGGGGTGATTGGGAGAAGGACACACACTGGCCCTTTAAGAGAGTGCACGAGTGGGCGCCCGCCCCCTATGTGCACTACCAGGAAGACAGGAGGACAGAGAAGGGCTGGAATCTGCAGCAGCTGGAGGGGAGGACAGGGGAACACGACCCAGACCAGCATGGCGGAACACAGAGCGGGACCCCCGGGGCAGCCGGTGAGTAGCAGAAGCAGGAGCTGGCACCAACCGAGCAGCAGCAGGCGCAGGCTGGGAAGGGACAGTGACAACCACTCCCTCCTGCTATAGATCCTTGAATCTCTTGGTGTCATTGACTCGGTCCTCTCCTGGATATCTTCATACCTATCAGACTGAACATTCAGCATCTCCCTCCCCCACTCAACCTCTTCACCTTACCCCCTATCTGTTGGTGTCCCTCAAGGCTCAGTTCTTGGAACCCTACTTTTCTCTGTCTACACCCTCAATCTGGGACAGCTCATTGAGTCCCTCCGTCTTCAGAATCACCTCTATGCTGATGACACCAAGGTCTATCTCTCCAGACCTAACATCTCCTCCTTGTTATCCAAAATTCACACTCTCTGCTATCTCATCCTTCTTTTCTGCTCATTCCTGAAAGTGAACATGGACAAAACTGAATTCATCATCTTTCCCCCAACCAAACCTCCCCCTCCACCTGACCTATCCATCACAGCTGCTCAATTTTCCCAGTCCCCCACGCGCAGTGCCTCGGGGTAATCCTCTCCGTTAATCCTAGGCCTTGCCACCTCCTGCCGACTCCAACTCAAAAATTATTTCCTGGATCCGTTTATTCCTCGACCTCGACACACACTGCAAAAACACTTGTTCATGCCCTCGTTATCTCCCACCTCGATTACTGTAACCTCCTGCTTATTGGCCTCTCCTCCAGCTCTCTCACTCCCCTCCAATCTATCCTAAACTCTGCAGCCCGACTAATCCACCTGTCTGCCGCTATTTCCCAGTCTCTCCGCTCTGTCAAGCCCTTAACTGGCTCCCCATTTCTCTGAGGCCCCAGTTTAAAATCCTAACTATGACTTACAAAGCTGTTCACAACTTGTCTCCTACGTACATCTGTGACATGGTCTCCCATTACCTACCCTCACGCAACCTGCGTTCCTCCCAAGATCTCCTTCTCTACTCCCTCCTTATCTCTTCTTCACACAACCGCATACAAGACTTCTCCCGTGCCTCCGCTATACTCTGGAATGCTCTGCCTCAACACATCAGGCTCGCACCTATTCTGGCAACCTTCAAAAGAAACCTGAAGACTCACCCCTTCCAACAAGCTTACAACCTACTGTTAGCCTTGGTCCACAAAACCACCGCAGGACCAACGCTACCCTATCCTATTGTATCCCCTCCCACCCCCTTGCAGATTGTGAGCTACCGCGGACAGGGTCTTCCTTCCTTCTGTATCTGTGTGCCTCATATTGTCATTGTTCTTCGTACTTGTCTATGTATACCATTTCTATATGTAAAGTGCCATGAAATTAATGGTGCTATAATAATAAATAATACACACACATACATACATACACAAACATACATATATACACACATATACACATATATACACATATATATACATACACAACATACATAAACACACATGTACATACACAAATATACACACTTACATTCACATATACATACTGTGAGACAAGGGATATAGCTCAGCCTGGATCCTTGCTTCGGTTCAAGCAAGTGGCCATGGAATCACAGTGGACAATGGCAGACTGGCAGGCTTCACACAAGAATGGTCGCAGCCAGGTTTTTTGTGCACACTTATCACTCAGTGTTACACAGGTAAAACATGAAAATAAATGTCTAAGGCTGTCTGGCCACTAACTAAACAACAGAGTACTAACTACAAAATAAACTTAAGCAACAAACAAAGGAAAGGTATCTTACTGTGTCAGCTCCTCGGCCCAGCAGACAGGGGAGGGGGATCCCCCAACCTCTCCTGATTATGTCAGCTGATCCATAGAGGAACAAAACCTGGACTGAATGTGTAGAGTGGAACATTTAGTTCAACAGAGTAATCCAGAAAACCAGGCCCAGATTACACTGAAATAACCAGGCGTCAGTGAATTAACAACTGCTGGGATAAATCTGACTTCCCCAGTTTTCTATGTACATGGACTGACTATTCCACAATCAATACAGAATATGTAATTAAACAGAAAAAGATGCGCAATAGGTACACCTGTATAAACAATTTCTTTCCCTAACTAGTAAAAAAGCTGCTCCCCTTGGAGGGCTGTGCACTGCCCTGCACAGCCCCGGTATAGCACTTGAAGTGTGGAGCTTAATTGCTCTCCCTGGAACCTCCGTGTGCTGCTGCCTGTGAGCTGCCTCCTCCGGCCCCCCAGCTCTGATCACATGACCGCTCATACAGGAAAGGTCCTGTAGCTCCAGGCCTTCACCTCACACCACACAGGTCCTTTTGTTAATGTGCCTTCCAAGCTGCTCCTGCTGCTGATCCTCACAAGGGAGAAACTGGAACATATGATTAATGCAAAGCAGTCTGTGGAGCGCTCAGGAAAGGCAGGCAGGATGAATTGTTGATAAAACTTAGCTTTTTATTATTCTCCTTCACAGCCACAACGCGTTTCCACTGACACAGCAGTCTTCCTCAGGTGGACTCCACCTGAGGAAGACTGCTGTGTCAGTGGAAATGCATTGTGGCTGTGAAGGAGAATAATAAAAAGCTAAGTTTTATCAATAATTCACCCTGCCTGCCTTTCCTGAGCGCTCCACAGACTGCTTTGCATTAATCATACAATCAATACAGAGAGCCATATGAAATGAAACGAGGGGTAACATACCTATTTTCTAGTACCTCTCCCCTTGGCACCTCACACACTCCCCCCCTCTGTTCGAGCCCATAGGGTCGGACACAGCGAGCCACCAAGCAGTGCATACTAGATAACGCATCCGCGTTCCCTTGTGCGGTGTCTGCTCTGTGCGACACAGAAAATTTAATGTTTTGCAATGCCAAGAACCAGCGCGTCACCTGCGCATTTGCCTCTTTTGCTCGGGACATCCATGCCAGGGGCGAATGGTCCGTCACTAGCCTGAATCGGCGAACTAGTAAATAACATTGCAAGGTTTCCAGGGCTTACTTCACCGCCAAGGACTCCCACTCGAAAACACTGTAGTTCTTTTCTGCCTCTGTAAGATTTCTGCTTAGATAGCCCACTGGGTACTCCTGACCATTCATGACTTGTGAAAACACTGCGCCGAGGCCAACACCCGAGGCATCCGTTTGAACAATAAATTCCTGTTTAAAGTCCAGTGTACCCAACACTGGTTGGTAACATAAAACCGCTTTCAACTGTTGAAAGGCCTTCTCTGCTTCTGCGTTCCAGTTTACTGTGACCGATTTCGACCCCTGGTAAGATCTGTGAGTGGGGCTGCGATTGTTGCAACATTTTTGGCAAACCGCCGGTAATAACCAATGATCCCCAAAAAGGCACTAACTTGTCTTTTATTGACCGGTTGCGGCCAGTTCCGAATGGCGTCCACTTTATTCGCCTGAGGCTTTATGACTCCCCTCACTATGATGTATCCCAGATAGCGAGCCTCTTCGAACCCCAATGTACATTTCTTGGGATTGGCCATCAACCCAGCAGTTCTTAGGGAGTCTAAGATGGCTTGTACCTTTGGCAAATGAGTGTCCCAGTATCAGTAAAGACAATGATATCGTCCAAGTATGTGGATGCATATTGGAGATGGGGCTTTAGGATGATATCCATTAGTCGTTGGAAGGTGGCAGGGGCTCCATGCAACCCAAGTGGCATATCCTGGTACTGGAACAGTCCCTGTGGCATAACAAAGGCAGTTTTCTCTTTGGGCAAGTCAGTGAGGGGAATCTGCCAATAACCTTTTGTTAAATCAATAGTGGATATGTATCTGGCCGAACCCATTCTCTCGATAAGTTCATCAACTGTCGGCATGGGGTAGGCATCGAATTTTGATACCTCATTTAATTTGCGTAAATCATTACAAGATCGGATAGTTCCATCGGGCTTAGGCACTAGCACGATGGGACTAGCCCACTCACTCCGGGACTCCTCAATAACTCAGAGCGCCAGCATTTTCTCTACTTCCTGGGCAATGGCTTGTCTCTGGGCCTCAGGAATTTTATAGTGTTTCAACCGAACCCGCGTCTGAGGGTCTCTTGTATTTGGCAATGAGACAGCGTGTCTGCAATACCCACCTCTGGCAGTACTTTCAGGGGCTTAGTTTCCCTAGATGTTGGTGCTCCTCAAGGCCCACTATCAATGGTAGCCCCTGCTGCTAGACTCTCTCTGTCCCGCCAGAGCTTGAGTAAGTTTATGTGGTAGATTTATTTGGGCTTTCTCTTGTCTGGTTGATGTATCCTATAATTCACTTCACCTATTCTATCCAGCACCTCATATGGGCCCTGCCATTTTTCAAGAAATGTATTTTCTACAGTAGGTACCAACACTAACACCCGGTCTCTGGGTTGAAAGACTCGTGTTTTACCCGCCCGATTGCACACCCTGCTTTGGGTGTGTTGTGAACGCTCTAAACATTCTTTCACTAATGGCATAACCGCCGCAATTCTGTCCCACATAAGTGTTATGTGTTCGATTACACTGTTCTGGTACCCTCGCTCTGTACTCCGGAAGAATGAGTTGACAGACAGCTAAACTCTTTCCCATCAATGCATTGACATGGACGCTGGGGGTCCTTTTCAACTTTTATTAATGGGTTAAGTGTAAAACTAGAAAAAACAAATAGAAATTCTCAGTACAACATAAGCATATATGAAGTGCAAAACATTACATTGTTACAGGTCACACAATGTGATTGCATGATACGGCGAATACACAATATGTATAATGGCAGAAGAATGATAAGATGATAATCAGCAGTGTAGCTACATTGTATATAGGTGGGCAGCAACATATTAAACTCACGGACTGTGCTATGTTGAGGGAAACATGCAGATAAGCTGAAATCTAGGGAGAGAAGGATCAGCATACCAGGATGTCAGCTTGTATATGGCTGTAATGGCTTCTGGAGGAGAAGGGGCAGAGTCTAGAGCACGGCCTCATGGGATTACATAGGCATGGAGGGACCAAAATTAGACTATGCAGTAAACATAATGTAATGTGGGAACATTGTCAACAGATGGCGCTATGGGATAAGTCATCGCTGAACAAGCAAACAATATATTGTCTCAAGCAAACTAAATGCACATATTTTTAAGAAAGGCACGACACTCCCCGTCTGGTATCCGGGGGATGCCACATAGAGTTCAGCTAGAGCAATAGAATAAGTTCACATTAAACTTCTGGGTAAGGAGAGTTGAGGAGTAAGCAGAAATGAGTCATCAGGATCGTTGATTGCGGACAGGACGCCTCATCATGTGAAGGGTTTTTTCTCTAGGTTGACTTGAAAAGTTAAACCATCAGACTCTGAGTCCCAATTAAACCCTAGACTGCATTGTACAGGAAGAGAGACTGTGGATGAGTGTAGGACTTTTGATTCAGTGGCGTTGTCTTCTCTGCCATTTAATTGTGCCGAGTTGGTGTGCTTCTCCTTCACAAGGAATTTGTTGGGGCAGGGTAGGAAAAAGGATGGATTGCCACTCTCCAACGTGTTTGTGTAGAGAGAGTGAATGTTGTTTGACTTGTGAGCGTCTCTGAGGCAAACGCCCCCTATATCTACCCATCCCAGGTCTAGCTTCTGAGCGTAGGGCGAGTTATGAGGAAAGTTTATCTGTTTCCTCACCTTGTGGACTCTGATGATGTCTCTCCCTAGCAAAAGGACTAACTTGGCTTGGGGATTGAGTGCGGGAATAATATGCGCTATGCTTCTCAAATGAGGGTGATGTAGTGCCGCTTCTGGTGTGGGGATTTCTTCTCTATTGTTTGGGATAGAATTACACTCGATTAATGTAGGAAGGGCTAAGGATGTCTTCCCATCCAGGGATTCGATTTGATAACCTGTAGCTCTCCTCCCAGATTCTTCACTCACTCCTGTGCATGTTTTTAGTGAGTAGGACGAGCTGAGTCCCTCGATTTTAAAGATGTCAAAGAAAACTGAGCTGGCAAGTGATCTATTACTCTGGTCATCGAGTATAGCGTAGAGTTTAACCGCCTTTTCTCTGTGGCCAATAGGGTAAACTGTAACCAAACAGATCTTTGAGCAGGATTTGTTAATAAGACCTTCTCCGCAGACTTGAGTGCACTGGGGTGACACTTCAGGAGGTGTACTGTCTTTCTCCTCCCCTCCGTGCTTTGTAAGTCGGTCTATGGATGAGGGGGTCTGCAGGGCTGGCCTTGGGTGTAGAGCTGTGCTGTGCTCTTGGCTGTTACACTCCGAACAAACAATACCGGCTTTGCAGTCTTTAGCTAAATGAGATGTGGATGCGCAACATCTGTAGCATATGTTGTTCTCTTTGAGGAAGAGTCTACGGTCTTGAAGGGATTTTCCCCTAAAACTCCTGCACTCTTGTAGTGGGTGAGGCCTTTTATGTAGGGGCACTCCCTTTCCGGGTCTATTGTACTGTGGGTCTTGTGTGATGAGTGTGCAGAAGACACATTAGTTTTGTGTACGGTGACAGGTGAGTCTATGGGGTTGCGAACTGGAACAGGTTTACTTGTTCTTGGGTTGACAAAATCTACGGCAGAAAGGTTGAAGCTGGGATCGTTCCTTATCTTGGCCTGCTGGCGGACAAAATCTACAAAGATGTGGAATGGAGGGAACACCACGTTGTGACGCTGCTTTGTAATCTGAACCCCAGTTCAACCATTTCTCTTGCAAATTGTAAGGTAGTTTCTTCACTATGGGTGTGATGGCTCTGGCTGTGTCTAGGAATGCGAGGCCTGGCAGGTCTCCTTCAGTCTTGGCGACTTGGAGTTCTACTAAGAGGTCACTCAATTCTCTTAGTATGTGAAAGTTCTTGTTAGAGATTATAGGAAAGTCTTCCAAACTTTTGAAGAGGGATTCTTCTATCATTTCTGAGGAGCCATAGCACTCGTCAAGTCTCTCCCATAACATGCACAAACCTTTCCTCGGGTTGTTGATGCGGAGATCTCTGATGCGTTTCGCATGTTCTACCGATTCATTTCCTAGCCACTTAACCAAGAGGTCGATCTCTTCACTGGCAGAGATGTCTAGGTCAGCGGTGGCGTTTCTGAAGAAAGCTCTCGACGCTCTGAAACTTTCGGACGGTCGTTAAACTTTAAGAGACCTTTGATGAGTAACTCACGACGTGCAAAGAACTTGAGGAAAACTGGTAGCTCTTGATCTCTGAGAAGGCGGTCCGGGTGCCTGTTGCTGTGATGAGGTCTCCGTGAGCTATCGTTGCCGTAAAATGCATCTTCGCACGATAGTCACCGTCGGGGTTCTCTATCTTGAAAGTGTTCTCTGTGTAGTAGGGATCTACAGGTTCGGGTGCTGGTCTCACTGATGATGGAAGGTGGACAGAATTACTTTCATGCTTAATGTGGGATGATTGGTGAATGAAGGTTGATGGCTGAATGACAGGATTCGGTCTCTCTCTTGGAGCTGAATGTAGATGGTCATCTAATGAGGCATGCTGTAGCACGTAGTCTGAAGTGCGTTGTGAGATGTCACGATGATTAAGTTCAGGTCCTAGCCTTAAGCTGAAACTTTCACTATCGCAGCGTGCTGCTTCTTCTAAAACCTGTACCTCAGCTTCTGCTGCCGCTGCTTCTGTATCTATGGCGAGTTTTGCGAGGTCGGCTTCCAGACGTGCCTTTTCTTTCTTTAATAACCACTCCTGTTCAGCGTAAGCAGCTCTCACTTTGGCGGCTTCCGCCTTCGCCCTGGCGATGGCAATTGCAGCGCTGCTTACAGACTTCCGTGAAGATGCGCTTACATGGGAGCGTGTCACATAAACTTCAGATCCTATATCTGACATTGTGTCTGTATGCGGCTTGACTGTTCTCTGCTAGAAGTCAGTTTCTGTGCTTCGACCCCGTTTATAGTACCGTATATACTCGTGTATAAGCCGAGTTTTTCAGCCCAAAAATTGGGCTGAAAAGTACCCCCCTCGGCTTATACGCGAGTCAATACGGCAGCCCCAGCAGCCTCAGTAATCCAGGGCCCCCCCAGCCTTGCTCCGGTAACCTGTAAAGTAAAATATACTTATCACTGTCCCGCTGCCGTCCGCGCCCGCCGCTGCCGACATCTCGATCCTCCATCTTCATGCATCTTCTTCCGGTTTCCTCTGTTCATCGCAGGCAATGACGTCAATGATGTCGGCAGCGGCGGGCGCGGACGGCAGCGGGACAGTGATAAGTATATTTTACTTTACAGGTTACCGGAGCAAGGCTGGGGGGGCCCTGGATTACTGGGGCTGCTGTATACTACCGCTGGGGCTGATATATACTACAACTGGGGCTGCTGGGGCTGCTATATACTACCTCAACCTGGGCGGGGCTGCTATATACTACCCACTGGGGCTGCTGGGGCTGCTATATACTACTACTGGGGCTGCTGGGGCTGCTATATACTACCACTGGGGCTGCTGGGGCTGCTATATACTACCACTGGGGCTGCTGGGGCTGCTGTATACTACCACTGGGGCTGCTGGGGATGCTGTATACTACCACTGGGGCTGCTGGGGCTGCTGTATACTACCACTGGGGCTGCTGGGTTGCTATATACTACCACTGGGGCTGCTGAGGCTGCTATATACTACCACTGGGGCTGCTGGGATGCTATATACTACCACTGGGGCTGCTGTATACTACCACTGCACTGGGGCTGCTGGCTGCTATATACTACCACTGGGTGCTGGGGTGATATACTACCACTGGGCTGCTGGGGATGCTATATACTACCACTGGTGCTGCTGGGGCTGCTGTATACTACCACTGGGGCTGCTGTATACTACCACTGGGGAGGCCTGTATACCACTGGGGGAGCCTGTATACCACACTGCTGGGGGCTGTATACCTGTGCTGGGGTCCACCCTCGGCTTATACACGAGTCAATAGGTTTTTCCAGATTTTTGGGGCAAAAGTAGGGGGGTCGGCTTATACACGGGTCGGCTTATACACGAGTATATACGGTAGTCGTTTTACTGTTCTGGCACCCTCGCTCTGTACTCCGGAAGAATGAGTTGACAGACAGCTAAACTCTTTCCCATCAATGCATTGACATGGACGCTTGGGGTCCTTTTCAACTTTTATTAATGGGTTAAGTGTAAAACTAGAAAAAACAAATAGAAATTCTCAGTACAACATAAGCATATATGAAGTGCAAAACATTACATTGTTACAGGTCACACAATGTGATTGCATGAGACGGCGAATACACAATATGTATAATGGCAGAAGAATGATAAGATGATAATCAGCAGTGTAGCTACATTGTACATATAGGTGGGCAGCAGCATATTAAACTCACCGACTGGGCTATGTTGAGGGAAACATGCAGATAAGCTGAAATCTAGGGAGAGAAGGATCAGCATACCAGGATGTCAGCTTGTATGAGGCTGTAATGGCTTCTGGAGGAGAAGGGGCAGAGTCTAGAGCACGGCCTCATGGGATTACATAGGCATGGAGGGACCAAAATTAGACTATGCAGTAAACATAATGTAATGTGGGAACATTGTCAACAGATGGCGCTATGGGATAAGTCATCGCTGAACAAGCAAACAATATATTGTCTCAAGCAAACTAAATGCACTTATTTCTAAGAAAGGCACGACATACACTGCGGTAAGGAGTTACCTCTTGCTCCCAAGTCTCCTTGGCAATATTAACAGGCCTCTGGGACACCGCCCATAAATTAACTCAAACGGTGAAAAGTCCGTGGAGGATTGGGGTACCTCTCGTATGGCGAACAAGAGATATGGCAGGAATGCATCCCAATCCCTCCCGTCTTTATCCACCACCCTTTTCAACATCCCCTTTAGAGTTTTATTAAAGCGCTCCACCAGCCCGTTGATCTGAGAGTGATACACTGAAGTACGCAGGTGCGAGATTTTTTGTAGTCTATGCAGGTCATTGAGTTTCCGAGACATAAAGGGGGTCCTCTGGTCCGTAAGTATCTCTTTCGGAATGCCTGTGCCAGAAAACATGTTAACAAGCTCCTTTGAAATTGCCTTCGCATTGACATTCCGCAAGGGTACGGCCTCAGGATAATGGGTGGCATAATCCAGGACCGACTATATTCATTGCTATCCTCTTAAAGGGCACCTCTATTATTGGTAAGGACATCGGGGGGCTTCTAAAATGGGACACAGGTGCAGTCAACTGGAACGTAGGACATGACTGACAGTATTGGGCTATAATTCCCACCAGGCCCGGTCAAAAGAAACATTGCAGAATACGGTCTTTTGTCTTTTCTCCAGCCATGTGACGCCCCAGGAGATGTTTGTGCGCCAGATCCAAGACCACCTGACGGAAGACTTTGGGCCCCACTAGCTGTTCCACCACCATTCCTCTCACTTTGTCTATGTGATATAGCATGCACCGTTGCATAGTTGCACCGCCACATGTTGGATCTAATTTTCAGCCCCTGGGTACAATGGGGTTCCCTCAGAAAGCTTCACATTTTCCCATGTCCTTGTTAGAGTACGTTCCTGGTGTTGAGCGGTCCTGAAACTATTGCGGGCCACTTCAAGACCTGGCATCTCTATAACATCCTCTAGCTCATCTAAGGAGAGTCCACAGACTCTGGAGCTACCCCTGAGGTGGCCCCCCTCCCCGTCGTCTTGCTCCAACGGCTCAGGGGCCAGCCTCAGAGTTTTATTCACAGGTTTATTCTCAACTATATTGTTCAGGCCATTTTTGAAGTTCCACAAGTCCCAGAATAACGGAAAATCTCTCCCCAGGATTACACTATGCCACATAGACTGTACGACCGCTGCCTGATGTCTTTTGGCCCCCAATGGCATGGCAAGAGTGACCCAAGCAGTGGGGTAGTTTTTAGTATCGCCATGTATGCAGCTAATGCCTACGGTTGAGTCTCGGAGTACTCCAGGTTCCACCAAACTGGCATGTACCAAAGTTACTTTACTGCCAGAGTCTAGGACAGCATTCACCACACTACAGCCATCGACCTTGACGCGATGCACATGTTATTCAGATCCTGTGAGGACCTCCGCAGCACAGACTGACCGTGCATATAACGACAGTCGCCTTGTAGCATTACAGCCCATTGGCTCCATAGTCATAGGACAGTTAGCGGCTACGTGGCCAAGCCCATGGCATCGCCAACACTGGCTAGGCCCTTACCTCCCAGTTGGGGACATTAGCTTGGGTCTGCTGACTTGCTGAGAGACCATATCGCTGCCATAGTCCTTTGTGGACCTCATTCTCTTCTTTTCAAGAAAGACGTTTTTGCAGGACTTTCAGGCGACTTCCTGCGTCCCCATGAGGTGGTAGCGTCCCCTGGAGTAGGTTTTCAGAGGCGCTATAACACTTGACCATATTCAGCAAGTGATCAGCGCTAGTTGGGTCCTCCTGTCCGACACATCTCTGGATCTTAGCAGATAAGGATCGCAGGTACTTGTTTAGAACAACCTGTTCCACCATCTGTGCGGGCGTCAGAGTCTCTGGTTGCAGCTATTTTTTTACCAGATGGATGAGGTCATGCAATTGTGACCGGGCTGGCTAATGTTCCACAAATGTCCATAAATATACACTCTGTGCCCGTACATAGGTGTTTACGTCCAGCCTTGCCAGGATTTCACCTTTTAGTTTTACTTAGTCCATAACATCAGCTCCACATAGATCATAATTGGACTTTTGTGGACCCCCGACCAGGAATGGAGCAACCACTTCAGCCCATTTGTCCACCGGTAAGCGCTCACGTTCTGCAATTCATTCAAAGACAGCCAGTTATGATTCCACATCATCGTCAGCAGTCATTTTAAGTAAAGTCTTTTGTATGGCTTTCCGCGCACTAGCAGCAGTTTGTGCATGGTCCTCCACATCCCGTGGATGCCCAACCAATGCCTCCTTTATTGCACTTAACTGCTCTTGCTGCATTTGGTGCTGCTGCTCCAGCGCCTTCTGGAAGTAAGTATTATTCTGCTGTTATTGGATATTTGCCTGCAGCAACTGTTTCACCAGGTCCTCCATATTGCTAGTCTCTTGGCTCTTCAGTAGCACAGAAGCTTTCAGCCAGGAGTTAAACAAGACACAATGCACACAGAGCGCTTCTCTGCAGTCACAGTCCAACAGCCACTGGTGCCCACATACGAAACACCATTTGTGAGACAAGGGATATAGCTCAGCCGGGATCCTTGCTTCAGTTTAAGCGAGCGGCCGTGGAATCACGGTGGACAATGGCGGACAGGCAGGCTTCACACAGGTATGGTCACAGCCAGATTTATTGTACACACTTGTCACTCAGTGTTACACAGGCAAAACATGAAAATAAATGTCTAAGGCCATCTGGCCACTAACTAAACAACAGTGTACTAACTACAAAATAAACCTAAGCAACAAACAAAGGAAAGGTATCTGTGTCAGTTCCTAAGCCCAGCAGACAGGGGAGGGGGATCCTCCAACCTCTCCTGATTATATCAGCTGATTCATAGAGGAACAAAACCTGGCCTGAATGTGTAGAGTGGAACATTTAGTTCCACAGAGTAATCCAGAAAACCGGGCCCAGATTACACTGAAATAACCAGGCATCAGTGACTTAACAACTGCTAGGATAAATCTGACTTCCCCAGCTTTCTATGTGCTGGGCTGACTATTCCACAATCAATACAGAGAGGCATATGAAATGAAACGAGGGGAAATATACCTATTTTGTAGTACCTCTCCCCTTGGCACCTCAAAATACATATATACACATACACACATGTATACACACATATATACACACACCTACCACCATATCCACACATATAGACACAGATACACCCATATACACACACAGATATATACACAAATACAAACACATGCAAAAATGCATGCATACATACACAAAATATATGCACACACATAAACACTTATACACACATACACATATACATAAATACACATATACACAAATGCACGTACAATACATATACATAGAAACACATACATAATTACACACACACCTACACACATATATACATATACATACATATACATACACACATACACATATGACTCACCGTTGCCGGATTCTCACGTCTCAGGCAATGATTCCCTCGTCACGGTTCCGTGCCTGAGGCTGTGGGACCCGGTGTTCAGATAAAAAGGGGATTTATAGGATGGGGATGATTCTTGTTTGCCGTGACGCCACCTGTAGGAGTCCGGTGGTTGCACCAGCGCTGCTTGGGCCTCCGGGGGATGTGTGTCAGCTAGATGGGATGCTCCCCACAGGATGAGCAGGAGTCCCCGGGCCAGGAGCTGCACCAGATGCAATATGGCAGCTCAGTAGTTCTGAGTGTTCAGAGTTAACAACAGTTCTGAAGAAAAGCACAGACACCAGCTTCCTCTGTAATGGGTCTTTACTGTAACGGTTGTGTGGTACAGAGTATACAGTCTTAGGTAACGGACCGGGTGGTCCCAGCGATGACGGGTCTTAGTCCAGAGCTCCACGGTGTCCCTCCTTGTATACCTGTCCTTTCTAGTTGCCGTTGTCGCCTTAGTGTACCAGTTCAGGGTACTAGGGAAACTTGTAATGGATTCTCTAGCTTAACTATGAACGGCTGTAAGGTCCTGTGTCCCAGTGGTGGGTACCCTGCTGGCAAGACAGCTTGGTTGCGGCTGCAGTGAGGTGATCCTAAGAAGCGGTTCCTTCACTCACTTTCTGCAGAACAGTGGTAGACATCTGTTCGCCTCGGACCCGGCGTCCGGTGAGGTGGGGCACGGGTATGTTTGAACCCGCTCTGGTTGCCCGTATTCCGGTCTGGGTTACCGCTTAATGGTGCCCAGCCGGTAAGTTTAGTTTCACGGCTGCACGGCACTGTGCAAGTCCCTGCTCCTTCTTCTCCTACGTTACTCCAACTCCTACACATTTCCTAACTTCCCCCACACACTACTCCTTTCACTCCTCCCACCAGGACCTGATTGGCCCTCTACTTCTAGTGTGTTGTGTGGTGTATGGAGCTCTGGGTTTAACCATGTCATCACTGAGGCGGAAGATATTACATCTTCAGTCAGGGATGCAATACCTTCCTTTGACGCACTCGTTGCGGGGCCTCACACATACACCTACAAACATATACACATTATGATGTATCAACTAGGTGTATCGTAAGAGACGGGTATGTATCGCACAGACAGAGGTCTGCAATCTAAATACATAACAGTTTGCTGAGTCTTGTTGTCCCACAAACCTGTATATTTGTTTAGGGCTGGGTTCAGGCATGATGTGGGAGTAGCTGCCCACATCCCCTCCTCCTCCAGGGGTGTGGTCAAGGTTGATATCATGTCACTTCTGCCTGGTCACAGGATGTGATGTCAGCCTCGGTCCTAGAGGCTGCACAGTGGCTGCTTGAGCACATGGAAAGAGAAAGGCCTGAAGCCGTGGACTGACAAGAGTAAGTGAGTGGAGTCTGAGAGTGCTCCATTGGGACATTTCTGGAAAAGTATCCGGACCTGTGCGGGTGTACCAGTGTGTGAGGTAAACTGACTTTATACCGTATATTATGTTCCTGTAATGCCAAAGGAAGGCTCAAGTTTAGTTTATTTTCTGGAGTGCATTTTATGAAGCATAATAAACCAACAGTATGATCATACACTGCTGTGAATTGTTTTGCGCTGCCAAGCAAGTATACCCCTACCCGCTCGGTGAATGCTACGTTACATTTGGTGTAGCAGCTTTGTTGTTGGGGTAATGGACGAGCTGCACGTCTCTGGATTCTACAGCAGTGCAGCCGGGTTGCTGTGGGCAATAATATAGCCACAGCAGCACATGCAAAAGCAAGCACCTGGCTGTGGCTCGGCGGGGCCACAAAGATTAAAGCGTCTGGCTGTAACTCGGCAGGGTTATGGAGCTGGTCAACACACTCAACCCAGGTTTGCTGTGGACGAGCGCACCAGGACGAAGAGCAATCAAAGCAGGAGCTGTGCAGAGTTCCCGGCATGGATCGTGTGCAGGGGTCCGATAACTGGCGGTGCCAGGAGGTCCAGCGACAGCCACGGGAAGCGAAGCAGCAATTTGTGAGGTGGCTTACAGTGACTCTCTTGAGGAGTTCTATCACTATGTGATCTGTGAGCATCCGCAGGAGCTGGTGGTCTGCCCACAGAAACTATCCCCTATAGACTGGGTGGCCCTAAAGGAGGTGGAGTAGCAAAAGAGGGCAGTATCCAAAAAGGGGGTAGTTGCCCAAAAGGGTGTGGAGTCCCAAAAGGGAGCAATATCCCAAAAGAGGGTGGAGTCCCAAAAAATGGTGGTCACCCAAAAGGGGACGGAGCATCCCAAAGTCAAAGGGGTGGTGCAGACGAACTGTAGCTGGGATAAGTGAACTATATGTGTCCAGTCTGCCATATGAACTACCCACTCGGCAAGGGGCTACGTGGGTGTTCCCTGCAGATGAATGCAGAGGGCGTATTCAGACTGGTCGATGCTGAGAGCTCGGTGACCCTAGTGAGAGCTACGCCCAATGTATATTAGATATTCAAAATGAACATTTTGGTCGTCTGCATCCATGGAGGCACTAAAGACAATCCGGTATCCAGGGTAGTCCTCAAGATGGCCAGGGACGTTGCAAGCCATGATGTCGCTATAGTCCCGAACTTAACCTGTCCGTCGATAATAGGTTGGGACTCTAGACTGTTCTCAGACTTGTGGGAGAAGGGAGCTCCTCTACAGCAGGAGGATGAAGGGCTCTCTGCTGAGGGGGTTGTGTCCGACAAGGAAGTAGTACCTCCCAAAATTGATAGTTCTGAGGTAGGGGTGACCATAGAAAGGTATGCGTCTGCCCAACTTGACCTGACGTCCCCTGAAGTGTACCACGGCACGACTGGTAGTGAAATGTTAGCTCAAAAGAATGGAGCCAACACCAAGTTAGAAAGCGACTTGGGGGTTCACCATGATGTGGGGGTGTGACACAAACTGCCAGGATGACTGTGACCCTGAGAAAGAAAGGGAAAACAGTAAGGAAGTGCTAAGCAAAGATGGCAAATTCTCCCATCGCCAAAGGAGCAAGCACCACAAAGAAGCTGCCCATGTGACCCTTGCTAATAACATAATGTTGTGTGCTTCTATTCCACGAGTGAGTTCTCTTCCAGACACTGAGGAGATCTAGAACGAAGAGGAGGTGACAAACAACAATGTGATGGAGGTGAAAGTGACACAGTGTGACGACAATGCTCCACAAGATGAAGTCGGGGAGAAGGAGCCAGTTAAAAAGATGGTGTGTCCTCTCCAGGTTCTGAGCAAGCAGCTTATGGTCAGTCAGTTGGTGGCAGTAAAAGAGAAAAAATTCTAAAAAGTTCTAGTGAAGCAGGAGTCCACAATGGTCAGGAAGAGCAGACAATAATGGATTCACCTCTGGAGAGGCTGGAAGCAAAAACAGCGCCATGGGTGAAGTAGTGGAGAAGGTTGAAGACTCTAAAGACCATGAAGGTGAAGAGTTGGAGGGAACAAAAACCTCTGAAGGTGACACTACTGAGACCCAAGAGAGAGTTAAAGCTGACACTGCCAAGACCCACGAGAAAGCTGAAGCTGCCGCTGCTGAGACGCGGGTGCAGACAGAGGGTGCAAATGTGGAAGAAGCCATGGAGGAAGTGAGGTGTTTGAAGCAGATACATCCTCGAGTGATGGAAGCTCAACCAATCTGGAGGATGGGAGGAGCAAGCTAAGGAGGCTTAAGGAGAGTGAAAAGCCCATGTAAAGTAGGAGAGGCTTTGGAGACAGGCTATCGAGAGCCAAGTAAATGCACTGGAGAGAGAGATGTCTGAAAGGACTCTGCTAATAAAAGAGCAGTTGAAGCAAGAAGAGCTTCGGAGACAGGCTGCTGAGTGCCGAGTAAGTGTGCTGGAGAGAGAGATGTCCAAGCTCAGCGGTTGCCTGGCAGAAATCCAGACAGAGAATAAGGCAGGAGAAGATGGAGCGGCAGGTGTCCATTCTGATAAACCGTCTCGAAGTGGTGGAAGTCCGGAGAGAGCCAATTCCGAAAACTGAGCAAGGCGATCATGTCCGGAAACTGAGCAAGGTGATCATCTTGTGGCAGTAGAGAAGGGTGAGGCTTCTTTGTTCTAGTGCCTGGTAGAGGTTTCTGAAAACTTGAGAGAAGAGTGTGCCAGAGAGTCTGTTCATTACGACTTTTAGAAGGCCGTTGAAGCCTATAAGGTGTACTGGTCCCCAGAAGTTAAACAGATGGTGGTTCTGTCCACATCCGAAGTCACTGTGGATCGGGTGGCTATCCTGAGGTATATCCATTTGAGGTGTGCTCGCATGAAGTGGTTGATCTGGTTGAAGAACGAAGAAGCAACTAGGTGGCTGGGGCTTATGAGGAAAGCCTGAAGTTTACTGGAAATTGTTGTTCGGCTGCCTAGTGCTCTGCTGAAAGAAGTAATTGAGAAGAATGGAGGAAATAGTGTATAAGTCTGGAGTGATGAGAGTAAGAATTTCCAATACTAGCAAAATTAAGATACCCAGGGAAGTGGTATGGTTCCGTTCCTCATGGTGGGAACAGTGAAAAATCTTTTCAATATGCAAATTATTGTCATGTCTAGGGTGACTCGCCTAAAAAAAACTACAACAGTTAAGGCTGGAAAGAGCAAAAATCGAGAGACAGCGTCGCTGCCAAAGATGGAGGCCATCTTTAAATTATGGTACCCAACAAAATGGGAGTTCTTCCAGTAATAGAAGGGCCATGGCATACGCTAGAGACAAATGGTGCAATGGGTCTCTAGGCGATGAAGGAACTGAGAGCTTGCTGAAGATGTCCTGAGGATAGGGGCATAATGGGTTGAGGAGTAGTGAATCTCCTGTTAAACTAATGCTGAGGGTCCTAGGCAAGAGAGCTAATAGTGTATCTGATGATACCGAGTCAGACCTGACCATAGATACAGGGGAAAGTGAATCGCTCTGCTAAACTGACTGCCAGAGCCAGGGAAGGTCTGACCAAGTTGTGTCTTGTGATTGTGAGATGATAAAGTCTGATGCCGAATTTCTCACAGAAAGGAAGTTGGTGATAGTGACACTGTAGCTCTCTAAGGAATGAGATGGCGATGAGGGATCATGTTCCATGAGCAACCGCTCATAGTAGATGAAGAGAATCCCCTCAACTGGTAGGTCAAGACGACAGGGACGCCTTTTTCGGGGACCTGGATCATGGTCATGTGTTAATCCCCACTGGTTTGACCAGAGGGGGAGGGTATGTGATGTGCCAACTAGGTGTATTGGCAGAGATGGGTATGTATCGCACAGACAGAGGTCTGTGATCTAAATCCAGGACAGTTTGCTGGGTCTTGTTGTCCCACAAACCTGTATATTTATTTAGTGTTGTTTTTTTTTTTCTCTTTTCTCTTTAGTGTTGGGTTTAGGGATGGCCAGATGTGTGGGAGGGGCTTGCCATCCACATACGCCTCCTCCAGAGGTGTGGTCAGGGCTGATATCATGTGACTTCTGCCTGGTCACACGATTTGACCTCAGCTCCGGTCCTATAGGCCACACAGTGGCTGCTGGAGCAAAAGGGAAGAGACAAGGCCTGGAGCTGTGGACTGACATGAGGTCAGTGAGTCGAGTCTGAGAGTGCTCCTTTGGGACATTTCTGGAAAAGTATCCGAACCTGTGTGGGTGTACCCGTGTGTGAGGTAAACATATTATATATTGTATATTATGTCCCTGTAAAGCGAAAGGAAGGCTCATCTTTAGTTCTGGAGGGTGTTTTATGAAGCATAATAAACTGACAGTGGACTATTATGGTCATACACCGGTGCGGTATATTATTTTGTACTGCCAAGTGAGTATACCCCAACCCACTCGGTGATCGCTACATCGCAACACATATACACACATACTGTATACAGGATGGGCCATTTATATAGATACACCTAAATAAAATGGAAATGGTTGGTGATATCAACTTCCTGTTTGTGGCACATTAGTACATGGAGGGGAAAAACTTTTCCAGATGGGTGGTGACCATGGCGGCCGTTTTGAAGTTGGCCATTTTGGATCCAACTTTATTTTTTCAATGCGAAGAGGGTCATGTCACACATCAAACCTTTTGAGAATTTCATAAGAAAAACAATGGTGTGCTTGGTTTTAATGTAACTTTATTCTTTCATGAGTTATTTACAAGTTTATGATCACTTATAAAATGTGTTCAAAGTGCTGCCCATTGTGTTGGATTGTCAATGCAACCCTCTTCTCCAACTCTTGACACACTGAAGAAATGCTATCACAGGATTTCTGTATTCATTGTTTCAGATGCTGCACATATCGTATCTTCACACCATAGACAATTGTCTTCAGATGACAAAAATAAAAGTCTAAGAGGGTCAGATCGGGAGATCTTGATCGTCATTCATCCCACGACGATCAATCCACTTTCCAGGAAACTGTTCATGTAGGAATGCTCGGACCTGACACCCATAATGTGGTGGCGCACCATCTTGTTGGAAAAACTTGGGAAACGTGCCATCTTCAGTGCATAAAGAGGGCAACACATCAACATGTAGCTATTTCAGATATCCAGTGGCATTAAGGTTTCCATTGATGACAAATGGCCCCACTATCTTGGTACCCCATATACCACACCGCACCATCAATTTTTGTGTTTCAACAGTCATGGAGGGAACTATCCACTGTGGGTTACTGTCAGACCAATAGCGGTGGTTTTGTTTGTTAACTTCACCATTCACAAAACAGTTTGCCTTATCACTGAACATAATGTTCTGTGTAAACTGAGGGTCCCGTTCCAATTTTTAGTTTTGTCCATTCTGCAAATTCAGTGCGCCAATCTAGGTCATCCTGGTTGAGATGCTGCAGCAGCTGGATTTTGTAAGGGTGCCATTTGTGAGTAGCTAATATCCAAAAAAAGGGATATTCGACTAATGCAACTCTCCAGTGATATGCGGCGAGTGCTACGCTGTGGAGTCTTGCTGAATGAAGCTAAGACAGTCACTGATGTTTCTTCATTAGTGACAGTTTTCTTGCGTCCACATTTTGGCAAATCCAACACTGAACCTGTTTCACAAAATCTGGTAAGAAGTTTGCTAACTGTAGCAAGGGAGATGGGTGGTCTCGTAGGGTGTCTTCAATTGAAATCTGCTGCAATGACCCGGGTACTGCGTTCACCAGACATCAACACAATTTCTATCCGCTCCTCACGTGTTAACCTCTTCGTATTTCAATGGCTGTAAAACAAAGAGAAACTTGCAAGTAACTCAAGAAAGAATAAAGTTACATTAAAGCCAACCACACCATTGTTTTTCTTATGAAATTCTCATTATGTTTTATGTATCACATGACCCTTT
This sequence comes from Allobates femoralis, assembly GCA_033576535.1. Classification (NCBI taxonomy): domain Eukaryota; kingdom Metazoa; phylum Chordata; class Amphibia; order Anura; family Aromobatidae; genus Allobates; species Allobates femoralis. Next base: position 215,476,146 of record JARQOC010000006.1, on the reverse strand, counting down.
TCGCATTGAAAAAATACATTTGGATCCAAAATGGAAAACTTCAAAATGGCTGTGATGGTAACCACGCATATGAATATGATTTCCCTCTCCCATAAACTAATGTGCCACAAACAGGAAGTTGATATCACCAACCATTCCCATTTTATGTAGGTGAATCTATATAAATAGCCCACCCATTATATACATACAGTATATACTGTGAGGTACCGCCGGCATGGTCCCCATGGCCGGGGCGCATCACATACAGGATTAGGGTATTATCCTGTTCACACTGGCCGGTTTTCCTGTGATGATGCTGTGTGAACCTACCCGGAACACAAGGTGTTAAATGTGAGAGTGACTGCTGTAGATCCGATACATTCATGAGCCTAATGAGCGACTGTGATTGGCTCCTGAGATCGATGAGGCCCTGAGGAAAGGAATGGGTGTTGATTGCTGACAACTCAGGTGGGTGTGTCAGGTGGGTGTGTCCTGAGGAATAGCAGCCCAGCTGGATGAGTCAGTGTGGGAGTGGCAGGCACGATAAGAGCCTGCCAGCTGAGAGTCTGGGAGATCATTATCAGCCAGAGATCAGCCTGAGAGGATGGTGATTCATTTTAGCAGCCAGAGTGCAGAGCAGTCCAGGGCTCTGTGTGAAATGATGGGAGCATGCTAGCTCCATACCGATGGCCAGGACCGGTGTTGTTACAGCTCCTGGAGTGGTGAAGCCGGGGCTGATCCAGGTGGAGACTGGTCCGGACGGGGGTGTGAAACACGTCCAGGAAAGGAGCTCTTGGGGACGCTTGGTGGACCCGTGACCCAGGCAGCGAGAACCGGATCCGTGCCCGGTAAGAAAGCAGTTCCTGTATGCTTGTGTGAACTGTGCACCTGGTACGTGAAATGTGCCAGGCGGGCATAGCCGCCCTGAGGTCCGACTAGATAGTCAGTGAGGGACCTGTTTAACTGTATATGTAAGTTATGGCTTAGGTAGAAAGGCCATGTACGGTGTCTGTGGGAGAGACCCAGCTTGAGTGGTTGGTATTGGAGGCGTTCCGTCCCTGTGGGACGAGAGGGAGGCTTGGCCTGCTGCTTGCAGCGGGTACCTGTCCCTCAATCACGGCCTCTAATGGTGTGGGTGAGCCTGTGGCCAGACAAAGGGGTACTAGAGCTCCTAGTAGGTAGCGAATGAGTTTCCCGGGTACTAAGGTTTGCCAATCCCTGTAATGGACCCAGAAGAGCCACAGTCCATGGATGTTTATATGATGGGCTGTGAGCGTGTGTAAGGATGCGTGTGATCCATGGATGTTTGTATGATGGATCACCTGCAGTGTGTAAGAACCCGGTCAGGCTGGAGTCCTGATTCCGGGGTAGTGTGGAGCTGGGGAAGTAAAGCCAGGCGGCTGGTTCCGCCATTGGGACCCACAGGGCAGGTTGATACGTATAGATAGTAACTTATGTCCGTTAAATGTATATGGAACGTGTAGATAGGCCGGAGGCCGTAGCCACCACGGGAGCTGTTAGTAGAGCTCCAATGGGGACAGAGATGGTTACAAGTCCCGGGTTACTATAAGACGTTATGTGCAATAAGTGTTATGTAATGTTATATGTAAATGTATGGTGTATTTATGTAAAGTGTTTATAATCAATGTGCAGTGTGTCTAAACATGCTACCCGGGTTATGTTGTGATATGTGAAAAATAAACGGGTAGACATTGGTTAAATTATAAACACGTGTATTTTGTCGTTATGCAAGCGGGTTCCCCGGGTGCTACCTCACAATACACACGCATCTACATATATATATACACATACATACATACATACACACACATACATATATATACACAAATATAAACACATACAGTACAGACCAAAAGTTTGACACACCTTCTCATTTTTCTGTATTTTCATGACTATGAAAATTGTAGAGTCACACTGAAGGCATCAAAACTATGAATTAACACATGTGGAATTACGTATATACTCGTGTATAAGCCGACCCGTGTATAAGCCGACCCCCCTACTTTTGCCCCAAAAACCTGGGAAAACCTATTGACTCGTGTATAAGCTGAGGGTGGACCCCAGCACAGGTATACAGCCCCCAGCAGTGTGGTATACAGCATCCTCCCCAGTGGTATATACAGCAGCAGCCCCAGTGGTAGTATACAGCAGCAGCCCCAGTGGTATATACAGCAGCAGCCCCAGTGGTAGTATACAGCAGCAGCCCCAGTGGTATATACAGTAGCAGCCCCAGTGTTGTAAGCAGCAGCCCCAGTGGTATATACAGTAGCAGCCCCAGTGGTAGTATACAGCAGCCCCAGAGGTATATACAGCAGCCCCAGAGGTAGTATACAGCAGCCCCAGAGGTATATACAGCAGCCCCAGTGGTAGTATACAGCAGCCCCAGAGGTATATACAGCAGCCCCAGTGGTAGTATACAGCAGCCCCAGAAATATATACAGCAGCCCCAGTGGTAGTATACAGCAGCCCAGAGGTATATACAGCAGCCAGTGGTAGTATACAGCAGCCCCAGAGGTATATACAGTCCCCCCCCCTTCAGTATACAGGCCCCCCCCTTGCTGCCGCAATCCTGTAAAGCAAGAGATCATTATACTTATCCCTGCCACTGTCCCACCGTCGCCATCGCGCTCCTCCGGCTTCATCGGTTCTTACTGCTTCCTCCTCTGGTCGGCGCAGGCAATGACGTCATTGCCTGCGCCCACCAGAGGAGGCCGGAAGAATCCAGATGAAGCCGGAGGAGCGCGATGGCGGCGGCGGGACAGTGGCAGGGATAAGTATAATGATCTCTTGCTTTACAGGATTGCGGCAGCAAGGGGGGGGCCTGTATACTGATGGGGGGGACAGTATACTGTATACAATGTATACAGTATACAGTGACTCGCGTATAAGCCGAGGGGGGGACTTTTCAGCCCAATTTTTGGGCTGAAAAACTCGGCTTATACGCGAGTATATACTTTACATAAATGTGTGAAACAACTGAAAATATGTCTTATATTCTAGGTTCTTCAAAGTGCCAACTTTTGCTTTGATTACTGCTTTGCACACTCTTGGCATTCTCTTGAATGAGCTTCAAGAGGTAGTCACTGAAAATGGTTTTCCCTTCACAGGTGTGCCCTGTCAGGTTTAATAAAAGTGGTATTTCTTGCCTGATAAATGGGGTTGGGACCATCAGTTGTGTTGTGCAGATGTCTGGTGGATACACAGCTGATAGTCCTACTGAATAGACTGTTAAAATTTGTATTATGGCAAGAAAAAAGCAGCTAAGTAAGGAAAAATGACTGGCCATCATTACTTTAAGAAATGAAGGTCAGTCAGTCCGAAAAATTGGGAAAACTTTGAAAGTGTCCCCAAGTGCAGTTGCAAAAACCATCAAGTGCTACAAAGAAACTGGCTTACATGAGGACCATCCCAGGACAGGAAGACCAAGAGTCACCTCTGCTGCGGAGGATAAGTTCATCTGAGTCACCAGCGTCAGAAATCGCAGGTTAACAGCAGCTCAGATTAGAGACCAGGTCAATGCCACACAAAGGTCTAGCAGCAGACACATCTCTACAACAACTGTTAAGAGGAGACTCTGTGCAGCAGGCTGTCATGGTAAAATAGCTGCTAGGAAACCACTGCTAAGGACAGGCAACAAGCAGAAGAGACTTGTTTAGGCTAAAAACACAAGGAATGGACATTAGACCAGTGGAAATCTGTGCTTTGGTCTGATGAGTCCAAATTTGAGATCTTTGGTTCCAACCACCGTGTGTTTGTTCGAGGCAGAAAAGGTGAACAGATGTACTCTACATGCCTGGTTCCCACCGTGAAGCATGGATGAGGAGGTGTGATGGTGTGGGGGTGCTTTGCTGCTTTGAAGCTCATCAAGAGAATGCCAAGAGTGTGCAAAGCAGCAATCAAAGCAAAAGGTGGCTACTTTGAAGAACTTAGAGTATAAGACATATTTTCATTTTTTTCACACTTTTTTGTTAAGTATATAATTCCACATGTGTTAATTCATAGTTTTGATGCCTTCAGTGTGAATCTACAATTTTCATAGTCATGAAAATACAGAAAAATCTTGAAAATACAGAAAAATGAGAAGGTGTGTCCAAACTTTTGGTCTGTAATGTACATACACATATATATACATATACACATATAAATACACACATACACATTCGTACACACATATACACACATATATACACACGTATACACACATCTACAAACACACATATACTGTATTTACACACACATATACAGTACTGACCAAAAGTTTGGACACACCTTCTCATTCAAAGAGTTTTCTGTATTTTCATGACTGTGAAAATAGAAGATTCATACTGAAGGCATCAAAACTATGAATTAACACATGTGGAATTATATACTTAACAAAAAAATGTGAAACAACTGAAAATATGTCTTATATTCTAGGTTCTTCAAAGTAGCCACCTTTTGCTTTGATTACTGCTTTGCACACTCTTGGCATTCTCTTGATGAGCTTCAAGAGGTAGTCACCGGAAATGGTTTTCACTTCACAGGTGTGCCCTGTCAGGTTTAATAAGTGTGATTTCTTGCCTTATAATTGGGGTTGGGATCATCAGTGGTGTTGTGCAGAAGTCTGGTAGTCATACTGAATAGACTGTTAGAAATTGTATTATGTCAAGAAAAAAGCAGCTAAGTAAAGAAAAAACGAGTGTCCATCATTACTTTAAGAAATGAAGGTCAGTCAGTCCGAAAAATTGGGAAAACTTTGAAAGTGTCCCCAAGTGCAGTTGCAAAAACCATCAAGCGCTACAATGAAACTAGCTCACATGAGGACTGCCCCAGGAAAGGAAGACCAAGAGGCACCTCTGCTGCAAAGGATAAGTTTATCCGAGTCACCAGCCTCAGAAATCACAGGTTAACAGCAGCTCAGTTTAGAGATCAGGTCAATGCCACACAGAGTTGTAGCAGCAAACACATCTCCACAACAACTGTTAAGAGGAGACTCTGTGCAGCAAGCCTTCATGGTAAAATAGCTGCTAGGAAACCACTGCTAAGGACAGGCAACAAGCAGAAGAGACTTGTTTAGGCTAAAGAACACAAGGAATGCACATTAGACCAGTGAAAATCTGTGCTTTGGTCTGATGAGTCCAAATTTGAGATCTTTGGTTCCAACCACCGTGTTTTTGTGTGACGCAGAAAAGGTGAACAGATGGACTCTACATGCCTGGTTCCCACCGTGAAGCATGGTGGAGGATGTATGATGGTGTGCGGGTGCTTTGCTGGTGTCACTGTTGGGGATTTATTCAAAATTGAAGGCATACTGAACCAGCATGGCTACCACAGCATCTTTCAGCGGCATGCTATTTCATCCAGATGGCGTTTAGTTGGACCATCATTTATTTTTCAACAGGACAATGACCTCAAACACACCTCCATGCTGTGTAAGGGCTATTTGACCAAGAAAGAGAGTGATGGGGTGCTACGCCAGAGGACCTGGCCTCCACAGTCACCAGACCTGAACCCAATTGGGGTGAGCTGGACCACAGAGTGAAGGCAAAAAGGCCAACAAGTGCTAAGCATCTCTGGGAACTCCTTCAAGACTGTTGGAAGACCATTTCCGGTGACTACCTCTTGAAGCTCATCAAGAGTGTGCAAAGCAGTAATGAAAGCAAAAGGTGGCTACTTTGAAGAACCTAGAATATAAGACATATTTTCAGTTGTTTCACACTTTTTTGTAAAGTATATAATTCCACATGTGTTAATTCATAATTTTGATGTCTTCAGTGTGAATCTACAATTTTCATAGTCATGAAAATACAGAAAACTCTTTGAATGAAGAGGTGGGTTCAAACTTTTGCTCTGTACTGTACATACAGTTGTGGCCAAAAGTATTGACACCCCTGCAATTCTGTCATATAATACTCAGTTTCTTCCTGAAAATGATTGCAATCACAAATTCTTTGGTATTATTATCTTCATTTCATTTGTCTTCAATGAAAAAACACAAAAAGAATTGTCCTAAAGCCCCAGGAAGACCTCACTTCTTACCGCGAGACATAAAAAATCCAGGCTGGAGTTTGCCAAAACTTACCTGAGAAAGCCTACAACGCTTTGGAAGAATGTTCTTTGGTCAGATGAGAAAAAAGTAGAGCTTTTTGGGCAGAGGCATGAACATAGAGTTTACAGGAGAAAAAAAGGGGCATTCAAAGAAAAGAACACGGTCCCTACAGTCAAACATGGCGGAGGGTCCCTGATCTTTTGGGGTTGCTTTGCTGCCTCTGGCACTGGACTGCTTGACCGTGTGCATGGCATTAAGAAGTCTGAAGACTACCAACAAATTTTGCATCATAATGTAGGCCCCAGTGTGAGAAAGCTGTGTCTTCCTCAGAGGTCATGGGTCTTCCAGCAGGACAATGACCCAAAACACACTTCAAAAAGTACTAGAAAATGGTTTGAGAGAAAGCACTGGAGACTTCTAAGGTGGCCAGCAATGAGTCCAGACCTGAATCCCATAGAACACCTGTGGAGATATCTAAAAATGGCAGTTTGGAGAAGGCACCCTTCAAATATCAGGGACCTGGAGCAGTTTGCCAAAGAAGAATGGTCTAAAATTCCAGCAGAGCATTGTAAGAAACTCATTGGGTTACCAGAAGCGGTTGATCGCAGTTATTTTGGCTAAAGGTTGTGCAACCAAGTATTAGCTGAGGGTGCCAATACTTTTGTCTGGCCCATTTTTTTTTGTGTGAAATGATCATTGTTTTGCTTTTTGCTTCATTCTCTTTTGTGTTTTTTCATTTAAGACAAATTAAATTAAGATAATAATACCAAAGAATTTGTGATTGCAATCATTTTCAGGAAGAAACTGAGTATTATCTGACAGAATTGCAGGGGTGTCAATACTTGTAGCCACACTCTGTACATACAAATACATACACACGCACCTACACACATATACACACTTGCAAACACATATACATGAGCATACACAAATATACACATACATATTATATATATTATATATATATATATATTATATATATATATATACACACATATATTCACATACATACACACATACATACTGTGAGGTAACGCCCCTCGGGGACTCGCTTGGCAGCAGAATTGATGCAAACAGTCGTGTTCTTAAAACAACGCAATGTCCAGCAGTTTATTAATAAATGTCATAAACCGCTTGTAATGCAAAGTTCCCATGGTAATACACAGTTCACACTTTAATGGAACAATTCCAGCCTTTTTCCAATGGCAGATGCGCCTGCCCGGCAGTGTTTGCATAGTCCTTGCTAAATGGGACACTTGAGACCCTCCACATGGGCCATTACATCTAGTCAATGACAGTGCCACTGTGCCCACTGACCTTACTCCATCGGTTACAGAGGCTGCTGCCTCTCTAAGGCCACATAGACTCCAGACTGATCCAGGCCCAGACCAGGTTCCAGCCTCCTGAGCTCCGGGTTACTCGAGGCATCTCCCAGGTCTCCTTACCATGCTCATGAGCTCCCAACCCTCTGTGTCTGGCCACATGGCTCCTCTCAACACAACACAGGAACAGGACCTGTGCTGACCTCACCTTGTGACCAGGACGGAGTCAGCCTATGTGTAATCTGACACACCCACGGGAGGAACCCAGTTCTTCAGACACTCGCATGGGTTTTCCAACCTGAAGTCTAGCACCTGTGGAAGCTCCAGTCCCAGCATAGGTATTTGCAAGGCAGCCAGCCGCTGCACCACACACACACACACACACACACACACATATATATATATATATATAATATAAAGTGAAAAAATGGAGGCAGCACTTCCTTCAGTTCAGTTATATGGGCTTTATTCCCAGGACTACGACGTTTCGACTCAGTGGTCTTTTTCAAGCAGTGGACACTGCTTGAAAAGACCCCTGATCGAAAGTCGTAGTCCTGGGAATAAAGCCATATAACTGAACTGAAGGAAGTGCTGCCTCCATTTTTTCACTTGGATTTCTATCATCTGTATGGTAGGGGGGCTCTGCACCCGTCAAATAACAGTTGTGCTGTTTTGTTTTTCTTTTTTCTATATATATATATATATATATACATAAATATAACACATACATAATATACTTATGCACATATACAAACATACATGCACACACCTACAAACATACGCATATATACACAGACATATACATATATACACACACGTATATACAAATACATACACACACATATATACACACACATATACATACATAGACACATACACACATATACATAAACATATACACATGTATACACATGCATACACACACATACACACATATACATGCACAAATATACACATACTAGATGGTGGCCCAATTCTAACGCATCGTGTATTCTAGAATATAGAAATAGGGATTCAATGGGGAAGGTGGTGAGGGCTGAATAGGGAGGGACTTTGAGGACGGGGCGGCAGGGGGAGGACAGCGTGGCAGGGGGAGGAGGATGGAGGGGCACAGGTAGGGGAAGGACGGAGTGGTGGGGGGAGGAGGGAGGACGGAGGAGGTAGCAGCGGGGTGGGGGTGGATTGAGCAGCAGGGGGAGGACGGAGCACAGAGCGGCGGGGGACAGGTGGATGGAGGACGAAGCGGCGGGGTGGGGGAGGCCAGAGCAGCACAGGCAGGGGGAGGACGGAGGATGGCATGGCTGAGGACAAAGGAAGGAGGAGGAAGCGGTGGGGTGGGGGAGGATGGAGCGCCACAGGCAGGGGGAGGACGGAGCACAGAGCGGCGGGGGGAGGAGGACGGAGCAGCACAGGCAGGGGGAGGACGCAGGATGGAGCAGTGGAGAAGAGGAGGATAAAGGAAGGAGGAGGAAGCAGTGGGGTTGGGGAGGATGGAGCGGCACAGACAGGGGAGCATGGAGCACAGAGCAGCGGGGGAGAGGAGGATGGAGGACAAAGCAGCAGGGTTGGGGAGGCCGGAGCAGCACAGGCAGGGGGAGGACCGAGCACAGAGTGGCAGAGGATGGAGTGGCGGAGGGGAGGAGGACAAAGGAAGGAGGAGTAAGCGGTGGGGTGGGGGAGGATGGAGCAGCACAGTCAGGGGAAGGACGGAGCACAGAGGGGCGGGGAAGAGGAGGATAGAGGACGAAGGGGTGGGGGAGGACGGAGCAGCACAGGCAGGGGGAGGACGGAGGATGGAGTGGCAGAGGACAAAGGAAGGAGGAGGAAGCGGTGGGATGGGGGAGGATGCAGCGGCACAGGCAGGGGAGGACTGAGCGGCAGGGGGAGGACGGAGCACAGAGTGTCGGGGGAGAGGAGGATGGAGGACAAAGCAGCGGGGTAAGGAGGCTGGGCAGCACAGGCAGGGTGAGGACGGAGGATGGAGTGGCAGAGGGGAGGAGGACAAAGGAAGAGGAGGAAGCGGTGAGGTGGGGAGGATGGAGTGGCACAGACAGGGGAGGATGGAGCACAGAGTTGCGGGGAAGAGGAGGATGGAGGACGAAGGGGTGGGGGAGGCCAGAGCAGCACAGGCAGGGGGAGGACAGAGGATGGAGTGGCGGAGGGGAGGAGGACAAAGGAAGGAGGAGGAAGCGGTGGGTGGGGGAGGATGGAGCGGCACAGGCAGGGGGAGGACAGAGCACAGAGGGGGGGGGGGAGGAGGACAGAGGATGAAGCAGCGGGGTGGGGGAGGCTGGAGCAGCACAGCCAGGGGGAGGACGGAGGATGGAGTGGCAGAGGACAAAGGAAGGAGGAGGAAGCGGTGGGGTGGGGGAGGATTCAGCGGCACAGGCAGGGGGAGGACGGAGCGGAGGGGGAGGACGGAGCACAGAGTGGTGGGGGGAGAGGAGGATGGAGGACAAAGCAGCGGGGTGGGGGAGGCCAGAGCAGCACAGGCAGGGGGAGGATGGAGCGGCAGAGGGAGGACAGAGCACAGAGCAGCGGGGGAGAGGAGGTTGTGGGACGAAACAGCGGGGTTGGGGAGGCCGGAGCAGCACAGGCAGGGGGAGAACGGAGTGGCAGGGGGAAGACGGAGCACAGAGAGGTGGGGGGAGGAGGACTCAGGACAAAGTGGCGGGGTGGGGGAGGACGGAGCAGCACAGGCAGGGGGAGGACGGAGGATGGAGTGGCAGAGGACAAAGCAAGGAGGAGGAAGCTGTGGGATGGGGGAGGATGCAGCGGCACAGGCAGGGGGAGGACGGAGCGGCAGGAGGAGGACGGAGCACAGAGTGGTGGGGGAGAGGAGGATGGAGGACAAAGCAGTGGGGTGGGGGGAGGCTGGAGCAGCACAGGCAGGGGGAGGATGGAGCGGCAGAGGGAGGACAGAGCACAGAGCAGCGGGGGAGAGGAGGATGGAGGACGGAACAGCGGGGTTGGGGAGGCCGGAGCAGCACAGGCAGGGGGAGGACGAAGTGGCAGGGGGAGGATGGAGCACAGAGCGGTGGGGAGAGGAGGACTGAGGACAAAGCAGTGGGGTGGGGGAGGATGGAGCAGCACAGGCAGGGGGAGGACGGAGGATGGAGTGGCAGAGGACAAAGGAAGGAGGAGGAAGTGGTGGGGTGGGGGAGGATGCAGCGGCACACGCATGGGAAAACTGAGCACAGAGCAGTGGGGGGGTGGAGGATGGAGGAGGAAGCGGCGGGGTGGGGGAGGACAGAGCATCACAGGCAGGGGGAAGACGGAGGACGAAGCAGTGGGGTGGAGCAGGACGGAGCAGCACAGGCAGGGGGAGGATGGAGAATTGTGTGGCGGAGGGGAGGAGGACAAAAGGAAGGAGGAGGAAGTGGTGGGGGAGGACGGAGCGGCACAGGTAGGGGGAGGACGGAGCGGCACAGGCAGGGGGGAGGAGGAGGATGGAGTGGCACAGGCAGGGGGACGATGGAGCGGCGGGGTGGGGGAGGACAGAGGACGAAGTGGCAGGGGGGGAGAATAGAGGACGAAGCGGCATAGGCAGGGGGAGAAAGGAGCAGACTCACACCCACACAGACTCACCCACACACAGAGTCACACCTACACATACCCACACACGGATTCACACCTAGACACAGACTCACACCCACAGCCAGACACACACACCCAGACACACACACACACACACACATAGACTCACACTCATAAACACACACGCATGGGCTCTCACATCTCCGTCCCCTGGCGGTCCCAGTGCTGGCCCTCATGTCCCTGGTGCTGTGCGCGGTGTCAGCAGAGAGGTGTGGAGGAGGCGGGCGCAGAGGTGGCGGTGTACAGGATGATCCCGGGTTTCAGTACAGCTGTCACCCAGCTGCACGGACCGGAGGCATCCTATGGCCGCACAGTCTGTGACAGGCCATAGGAAGGAGAAGCCACACAATGTGCGCTCCCGTTGCTCCCTGCACCCTGAGAGCCCCCACCCTGGGAGCCCTGACCCCGGCAACCCCCAGTCCCCTGGCGGTGGTTACTGATGTGAGACTGCGGCGGGAGTCCGCTACGCCGCTCTAGCAGCCGCCATCTTTTGTTCTCTGTCTGTGTACAGAAATCGTGTGCTGGCGCTGATTGGTCCGCCCGGCCGGGCTCAACCAATAAGCGCTAGCGCGCGATTTCCGTGACAGACAGAGAACATTAGACAATTATATAGTAGATACATAAATATACATGCACCTACAAACATATACACGCACTTATACACATATACATACATGCACACACACACACAAATACATACACATATACTTACATACACACATATATACATACACACACATATACATACACAAATGTGGAGCCCACTTGGACGGGGTACTCGGTGCCGGACCGGGGTACTGCTGGGGGATGTCACGGCGGTCCTGGTCCGGACCATGTCCCGGGCCCGCACAATAAAATGGGGGTTATTTACAGGGGATTTGTCACTCGTGACGCCACCCACTATATGTGGCCAGTAATGGGGCCGCCGCTGCTGCTGCAGAACCTCCGGGGATGATGGGATAGCAGCTTGGATAGAATAGTTCCTGTGGGCAGAACTGGGTTCCCTGGGGCAGTGGTAGTAGTAGTTAAAGTCTGTAAGGATAGTTATTGATGCTGCAGGAGAGTAGGGGTAGCAGTAGAGATGATGAGAGTAGAGGTAATCGCAGTATATGAGGGCAAGTGGGGCTTCAGTATAAGGATCACACACACTCACGGTTTCTGTTGTTTTCCAAGTCTTTACTTGCAGATGGTATATCACAATATTGTCCACGGAGTTTGTACCAGGTTGCTCCCACCCTGACCTGGTCCTTGGCTTCCTGCTTAAGTGCTGTGTGTGGCCCTGCTGCTGCTTGTAGCTGTACTGCTGGCCCTGTCTCTGCTCACGGGTACCAATCTGCTGGGCAACTTGAGTCCTCTGTGTCACTGACTCCTCCGTGTTGCTTTGCTATGGTGCTGTGAAGATGGTGGACCTTCACTATGCCGGTGTTTACTGTCCTGTCTGTCTCAGGCACAGCCTCGGATCTGGTATCCGTCTTAAGCGCCTCCCCGGGGTCAGGTTTTTGGGGTAACTCTTTATCCCGGGTATGTTCCTCTATCCCTCTGTCTCCTCTCCTCAGACCTCTCAGGACCTCCACTTCTACTTGGCTCTGCTCCTGCTCCAGACTCAACTAAACTCCAACTCTGCTCTGAACTGAACTAACTGTCACTCCTCTCTGTGGTAAACAACTTAGCTCCTCCCACTAGTGCAGGTGCCACCTAAACTCCTCCCACTTTCTAGTGTAGTGTTGTGTGGGGAGTAAACCTGTGTTGATGTTTCTGTGGCACATTAACCCTTGGGGTGCCACATTCCCCCTTAGTTAAAGACAGTACTCCGGGACTGTGGAACAATAAAGAAACAAACAATTAATACAATTAATATTTACAAAGACTTAAAATTAAAAAATCACAAAAATCACTAAACTTCAAAAACAGTCCAAAAATTCAAAAAGCAGTCCTTCCGGGGGTTTAGTCTTTTGCCTCCGGGCTGATGAATGTATACAAGAAAGTTTATACCACAACCAGTCTGTGGTAGTATGGTCCATAAAAAATAAAATAAAAGGAAAAAGTTTGAAGAATATGCAAGAAGTTCATACAGGATAGTCTCTGTAGGTACTGGGCTTTTTTAACGTTGCATTAACTATGTACATTTCTTTACCAGGTTCAATATTATATTTGCACAAACATATTTATATTTTACAGTTAACTTGACCTTTTAATCCCTGTACCTATCTGGTAACTGACCTCTGGTACTACGCTCGGATCTGCGTAAAACGGGTATACTACTTGCATGTAGCCTATTGGTGCTGGTAGGCATGTACCTATTTGTAGTGTTTGGTACTATGTTAGATGAAGATCTGACTGTAGGACTGGAAAGCTCACTGGGACCAGGAATTGATTCTTCCTCTACAGGTTCTACTTCTAGTTCTTCAGGTCTTGGGACTTCTTCAGGTAACACGGGTTCTGGTAACACAGGTTCTGGTGTTGGTTCCACCATTGAAGGGAATGCAATCATTGGTACGACAACTGCTCCATGGTAATTTGGCCATGTTTTAGGGAAATCTCCTAGTACCGTGTGGAATACTTCTTCTTTTTCTTTAATAGGTTGGACCTGTACGGGTTCTGTTACTTCAGGTGTCTTCAGTGTTTCAGGACACAATTTTAGCTGATCACGAGATACGACTTGTAACGTTTTTCCTTCATCTTTGCTTATCAAACAGGTTTTAACATTGTCTAGGTTAGATGGTAAGACTGTGTATGGGACGGTTTCCCACTGACTATCCAGTTTGTCAGTGCGTCTCTTTCTCTTGAGAACTTGATCACCTTCTTGTAATGGCATTGCTTGAGCATGTTTGTTAAAAGTTTTCTCTTGTCTTGCTCTTGCTTGCTGAAGATTTCTCTCTACACATTCTTGAACTTGTTGATACTGTTTCTGACGTTGGGTATCCCAATCTGATTCTTCTTCTACTTCTGTATCTGGTTTTACGATTCCCATTTCTAGATCAATTGGTATTTACCGGGTCTTGCACGCATAAGGTATGCTGGAGTGCAGTTTGTAGACCTCACTGGTACATGGTTGTATAAGTCTACCAAATCAGGTAATTTATCTGGCCACTGGTTTCTTTCTGATTCTGGTATGGTCTTTAACAGTTCAATTACAATATGATTCATTTTCTCGCATAAACCATTTGTTTGGGGATGATACGTTGTTGTGCGGATCTTCTTACAACCGTACATATTGCAGAATTCCTTGAATAGTTCTGATTCAAAAGCTGGACCTTGGTCTGCAAGGACTTGTTCTGGGTAACCATGTGGTCTACAGAAATGCGTCTGGAATGCTTTTGCTGCCGTCTTCGCTGTCAGATCTTTGACTGGTACCACCACTAAGAAGCGTGAGTAATGGTCCACGATGGTTAAGGCATAGACATAGCCTGACCGGCTTGGTGACAACTTGACGTGGTCTAATGCGACTAGCTCGAGTGGCTGCTTGGTTACTATTGGTTGAAGCGGAGCTTTCTGTGGATCTTTCCTTCTAAGGTTGCATGCGGCACATCTTCTGCACCATAGTTCAATGGATTTTCTCATGCCAACCCAATAAAATCTTTCTCTCAGGATCGCTTCTAACTTCTTCCATCCAAAATGACCTGCACCGTCATGATAAGCTTCTAAGACCATTTGAGTGGCTCTCTTGGGCACGATTATCTGCCAGACTACTTCATGTGTTTTAGGATTGATATACGTTCTGCAGAGCTTTCCTTGATGTAGAAACAACTTACCTCTACTCTCATCATCTCTACTGCTACCCTACTCTTCTGCAGAATCAATAACTATCCTCACAGACTTTAACTACTACTACCACTGCCCCGGGGAACCCAGTTCTGCCACAGGAACTATTCTATACAAGCTACTATCCCATCATCCCCGGAGGTTCTGCAGCAGCGGCGGCCCCATTACTGGCCGCATATAGTGGGTGGCGTCACGAGTGACATATCCCCTGTAAATAAACCCCAGGACCGCCGTGACATCCCCCAGCAGTACCCCGGTCCGGCACCGAGTACCCTGTCCCAGTGGGCTCCACACAAACATGCGCACTTACTCACGCAGCCGCCATCTTTGGCCACTTGGGTATGCAAAGATGGGAGGGGCGTGATGCATCACACCACCCAACTGCAAGATTACAGTAATTAAAGGATTATGTCGAAGAGGAACTTTGGTGAGAGCTAATAAAGTGGATAATGAGATATCTGTGTCTATTTTGTATGTAATAATGGATTTCTCTCGGTGTTGTGTTTTTTTTCTCTTTACTGAAAGTATAGCTAATGACCGGCTATTGTACTAATGGTTGACATTAGCAATTGATGTCAGCTGCCAAAAAAACCTGACATCAACCACTTTAATACCCAGTGTTCCACCGCTACACAGCAGCTGTAAGAGCAGGGTAACTGGTAGTTTTCACATCTCTCATAGAGGCGCCAATTCTGGCTGCAATTTTCAACATGGGGGCTCAGAATGCTTGAGACGTACCACGCTGAAATGTTCGGCCTCAGCTGCCTGTGTTACCTTGGCTGGCAATAGAGAATGCAGCAAAGCCCACGCAAATTTTTTGAAAATTATTTACTTAAATAATTTTTAATAAATAGGGCTCCCCTGTATTTTTCATTGCCAGTGAAGGTAACACCAGGCAGCAGGAGTTGTCAGCCAGTAATTTTTTGATTTACCTGCGCTGGCAATAGAAAATACAACAAAGCTCTACACATTTTTTACTAGGAAATTAAACACTTTATTAATAAAAAAAAACACAAACAGGTTTTTAAGTAAAAATACATTTATTAACATAAATTACACACAGGGAGACGAGCACACAGGGGGAAGACAGCTCAAAGGCGAGAGCACAAGAAGGGAGAGAGAGTGGACAGGGGGCAGAGACGGCCACCACCCAGAGCGCCACTAGAGAAAGGGACAGGATCCCGAAACGTTGTCACCCCCCACCTGATGGCCGAATAAAGGCGGTTGTGTATATATATACACAGTAGATTACAGTATATATAACATATAAAGGAAAAGGGTGCAATGTGAAAGTTTGCACACCATGATTAGTATCTAGTAGCACCCCCTTTTGCAAGTATTACAGCTTATATTATTTTCATCCATTCTTCCTTGGACAGTTTTTCAAGTCTGTGAGATTTCTGGGTCCCCTTGCAAACACTACTCCTTAGAGGTCTAGCCAAAAATTTTCACTGATGTTCAGATCAGGAGACTGTGACGGCTATTGTAAAACCTTCAGCTTGTGCCTTTTGAGGTAGTCTGTTGTGGACTTTGACAAGTATTTAGGGTTATTATCCATTTGTAGAAGCCAACTTTAGTTTTTTTACAACTTCAGCTTTTTTACGCATGGTGTTATGTTTGCATCAAGAATTTGTTGAAATTTTAATGAATCCATTCTTCCATCTTCCTTTGAAATGTTCTGAGTTCCATTGGCTGCAACATAACCCTAACAAATTATTGATCCACCCCCATGCTTAATAGTTGGAGAGATGTTCTTTTCCTTAAATTCATGTGTCATTTTATCTTTGATCATTGTGGCTAATGAATTCTATTTTAATCTTATTGGTCCACAGGACTTTTTTTCAAAATGCATAAGACTTGTTTAGATGTTCATTTGCATACTTCTGTTGCTGAATTTTATGGAGAGGTTTTCTTGTAATGACTCTTCCGTGAAGCCATATTTCTGCAGGTGTCTCTGAACAGTAGAACAATGTACCACATCTCCAGAGTCTGCTAGATCTTCCTGAAGGTCTTTTGCAGTCAAGCAGGGGTTCTGATTTGCCTGTCTAGCAATTATACAAGCAGCTTTCACTGAAATTGCTTGGTCTTTATCTTGATCTTCACTGTTCCTGTTAACTGCCATTTCTTGGTTACATTTCAAACTGAGGAAAGGCCAACTTAAAAAAACACTTTGCCATCTTCTTATATCATTTTCCTGCTTTGTGGGCCTCCACCATTTTCATTTTCATGGTACCTTTACACGCCGCTACTGGATGGTGGCAACAACCGTGTACATGAGAGAAATGTATCTTGCACCGCCAATTCAACCCGAGGTAGCGGCGTGTGAAGACGGTTGTAGCCACCCGCCAGTGGTGGCACCTGTTTCAGAGCACAGCCCTAAAACAGGTGGTTACCCAGCCGATGGTAGCGACCTGTATCGGCGTGTAAAGAAGGAACAGAAGGGTTGTTTCTACACCATGCTATGTACCTGGTATGTATCTGGGGCGTGACACAGCCTCCGGGAAACCACCCCCCTTCAGCGATCATTGGAGGAAGCTCCTGCGTTACGATTGGTTGTTGCTGCATAGGGCGGCATATTTAAGGAGCTGACCAGTCACACTACACAATTGCTCGAGCGTCATGTATTAATCAGCCTCCTGCGCTGCCTGGCCAATCATGATGTTATTTCTTTGTCCTATCAGCGTACGGACGTCTCGTAATCCACAATTGTGGCACACCTATGTGTTGTCCCTGCTGCAGCAGGTCTGCCCATATTAGCTTGTTGTAGAGGTGTGTAAATGAGGTAAGGTGCTCTGCCGTAGCGCACCTTGTTGCGGCGTGTAAAGTTGGTGCGTTTATCGTTGGCAACCGTTTGTGCGTGCTAGTGCACGTGAAGCACCTGGTTGTTGCCACCATCCAGTAGCGGCGTGTAAAGGTACCATCAGAGTGCTAAGCAGCTGCTTAGAAGAACCCATAGCTGCTGTATTTTGGCACAAGGTTAGTGGAGGCTTGGTTATTTTCAAGTTGTGGCCTTTCCTAATGATAACACTGAACTGGCTAATTGGAGTCTGAAATCTTGGTCAAAGTTATCTGACCACACAAATTCCATAAACCCATTTTCCATTTTGTAATTTAAAAAATGTTAAACATAAAAATGTATATATTTTTTGGCCTAACATACAAAGAAAATGTCTCATATTTAACTTTATACCTTTTAAGGTGTCGTCACACACAGCAATTTTGCTAGGCAATTTCACAGGCAATTTGCTGGTTGCAATGAAATCATGGACATATTGTTCTATTTTGTTGCTGTGTAAAAATGAAACAATGTGTCCATGATTTCACTGCAACCAGCAAATTGCCAGTGAAATTGCCTAGCAAAATTGCTGTGTGTGAAGGTACCTTTAAAGGTCATTTCAACTTCAATTTGCTTCAATAACTGCTCAAGAACAGTAATTTTGCCCAGGGGCTCCCAAACATTTGCATACCACTTAATGTATGAATATTTCTTTTATTGGAGTCTGTTTTAATGTTTGATGTATACTCAAGTGTTTTAATATATAGCTTTTACTGTGAATTTACCCTACAGTCTACGTTACCTTTATTGTAATTGAGTGCAAATTGATTGTTTTTATTGAACATAGAAATATTGTCTGTTATATTCTATGGAATACATTAGTAAAGGTTTACCTCCTCTAATTAAATCGTATTATGGTTTTATAGTCATCTATTATATAATCACGAATGGATTTCGCGCACCACACTCGCATGCGACTCGCCGTGGTCATGTGGATACAAACGAAGCATTGGCCGCGCAGCGGCCATTGCGAGCAGCTCTAAGGCGACTCGCTATGCCCGCGCAGCGGGCATGGCGAGTCGCCTTAGCGGCGCGAAGCATTGGCCGCGAAGCGGCCATTGCGAGCAGTTCTAAGGCGACTCGCTATGCCCGCGCAGCGGGCATGGTGAGTCGCCTTAGCAGCGCGAAGCATTGGCCGCGAAGCGGCCATTGCGAATCAGAGACTCGCTCTGCTAGAATCCCGATGCATTGTGCATCGGGCACCCATCTAGTCTCCTAATAATAATAAATCTTTATTTAAATAGCGCCAACATATTCTTCAGCTCTTTACAATTCAGAGGTATATATACAAACAGTCATATGTAACCTAAGAATAAAAAATGCAATAATGAAAGCAAAAATCATGATGAGCCTGCTTGTAAGAGCTAGCATCTACAATGGGCCGGGGGTGACACAAAATACAGGTGCTTATTTACAATGATGGTCCAGCCATCTTGAAGAAATGGAGGATAAATAAAAGCCCACATGGACCAGTCATATTTGTAGTGCTGTTGGGTGCTGTGTAGATTGACTGAAAATTATGTTCAGAGAAATAGTGAATGGGCAATATTTAAAGGGCTTTGGTTAGGGAATGTGATAGGCTGCCCTAAAATAATGTGTTTTTAGGGAGCACCTAAAACTGTGTCAGGCTGGTTTCACACTGCACTGATCAGGTTCGATCAGGTTTGTGTGCCAAAACCAGGAGAGGAACTTGCAGAGAAAAACTATAATTGAAAGATTGACACCTGTTCTGGGTTTTGGAGTCACTCCTGGTTTTGAAACACAAAACCTAATCGAACCTGACCTGATCTGACCGCAGTGTGAAACCAGCCTAAGTTGTGCATAGTTCTAATTTCTTGGGGTAGAGCATTCAAGAAAACTGATGCAGCTTGGGAGACATCTTGGAGTCGGGAGTGGGAGGTTCTGATTATTGCGAATGTTAATCGAAAGTCACTTGCAGAGCATAGAGAATGGGTATGGTGAGAGACAGAGATAAGGGAGATGTAGCGGGGTGTTGTGGTGTAGAGAGCTTTGTAGGTGACAACAAGCAATGACTGGCACAGAGCGGGAGTGACCAAGTAACGATTAACTAAGTAAGAGATCCTGGCTGCTGCATTAAGGATGGACAGGACAGGGGAAAGCTAAGTGAGGTGAAGGCCAATTAATGGTGAATTACAATAATCAAGGCTTGAGTGGATCAGGGCAGCTACAGTGAGGATTTTTTTTGTTTCAACGGTGATAAAGTGGCGGATTCTAGAAATGTTCTTGGCGTTATCATGATGTCGCACACTGAGAGGGAGATGTCAGAATTAGTAAGGTTAGTCTAAGCAAGCTAGCAATTTGGAAATAATCACATCTTTCTTCTATTCAGATAACATGTTTAAGAAAATGGAGGTCTGCAATTTCTTTGATGATGCCATCAAGCCTGATGTATTTTTCCTCACTGTTCATGATGCTGTCTTGCACTTAGAACATACACAGCAATTAAGAAATGGACATGATCCACTGTTAGAAAAGGTAAGAAAAACAGACTGGAGAACCTCTTAAAAGGTTTAAATTATACTGGGATAATTCAACATAACTGATATCAGGGTGGTCCCACCCTGAAGTAGTTAGTTAGTTAGACACTACCTATTAATGGCATAATTAACTCTTCAAAATGTTGCTCTTAATTTTCCTTTCAAAGATTTCACTGATGAAAGAATCAAAAATTCCTATCAACGATCTGATTTATGATCCAGCATACAGGGATCTACAAGAACCAGATGAGGTGAGAAAATACTTTTTGTTTTGTTTGCTTCATTTTATTTCAAAGAATCATATAAAATATGTTTGAATCATAATCACTGATAGATTTTCACTTTTTTTTATTATCTCAATTAATTAATTTGCCTTCTCCATACCTTCCTAAAAGTACAACTACAATTTCAACAAAACACTACCCATTGAAGAGGATTCATTAAGTGGTGTGTGGAGATGAGCGATCTTTTTAAAGTTCGGGTTAGGTTCATCGAATTGGCATACTTGCTGAATTGTTTGACGAACTGTTAGCTGAACATTTGAACCCCATTGAAATCAATGGGAGGTAAAATGAAGGGCATAGAAAACACATTCAAAGAGACCCCTAAGCTGCCAAAAAACTCAAACTTGGGGCCGACACTAGGAAAAGTGCAATCTATTCCCCAGAGTTAAAATTTTTATCCTGGTGCATTATGGATGCATTGGACAAGGCCTGGCCCAGTATTTAAAGCTTCAACTTTGATCAGGAAAAGGGAGATGAGTTTCAGGTTTAGGCATTGTGATCAGAGAGCCCTACTAAATTCATGACACACACAACAAAGATACATCAAGAAAAGTCTCCACATTTCCAAATATTAGGGACAGACAACATGAAAGTGGCATCAATCCATCTAGAATAAAAATTGTATAATGACACAACCTGTGTGCATGGCACAGGGTCTGGAACAGGTCCTGGCCTAGTATTTCAAGATTAAATGTTGATCAGGAACACGGGAAAGTGAAAGACACATGTA
Source organism: Allobates femoralis (assembly GCA_033576535.1). Classification (NCBI taxonomy): domain Eukaryota; kingdom Metazoa; phylum Chordata; class Amphibia; order Anura; family Aromobatidae; genus Allobates; species Allobates femoralis. Next base: position 215,455,089 of record JARQOC010000006.1, on the reverse strand, counting down.
GGACTGTTGGGCTGTGGGCCCTCATACCTCATGCTACAGCGCCAATAAATCGTATGCTCCACCAAACTTAGGTGGCAGAAGTATTAGCTTCATTAGCTACTACAAAAAAATGATTCAGCTGGGTCAGTGACATGTATAACACCTAGTGAGCAGGGAGCCCGCATACCTTATTCAACCGCTCCAATAAATTTTATGCTCCACCACACTTCTGTGGTACAAGTAAAAGCTTCATAGACTACTACCAAAACATTGATTAAGGTGTGTCAGTGACATGTATAGGCCTAGTGGACTGGGGACCCTCCAACCTCGTGCAAAAGCTCCAAGAAATTTAATGCTCCACCACACTCAGGTAGCACAAGTATAAACGTCAGAGACTACTAACGAAAAAATATTTCAGGTGGGTCAGGGATATGTATAGGCATCGTGCTGAGAGAGCCCTGCTAAATTCATGAAACACAACCAAGAGACCCCAAAAAGAGTCCCCACATTTCAGAAAATTAGGGCCAGATAACATGAAATTGGCATCAAGTGACCCAGAATCAAAATTGTATAATGGCCAACCTGCATGCATTGCACAGAGTCTGGAACAGGGCCTGGCTTAGCATTTCAAGGTTAAACATTCATCAGGGACAGGGGGATCATTGACAGGTGTGGAACTGTAGGGCTGGGGACCTTCATATCTCATGCAACAGCTCCAATAAACTTTATGCACTACCACACTTTTGTGGCACAAATATTACTTTCTCTGACTACTACAGGAAGAATTATGGGTACAGGTGGGTAAGTGACATGTATAGGCCTAGTGGGCAGGGGGTCCTCATACCTCTTGCAACTGCTCCAATAAATGTTATGCTCCGCCAAACTGAGGTGGTACAAGTATAAGCTTCATGGACTACTACCAAAATAATTATTCAGGCTGGTTAGTGACATGTATAAGTTTAGTGGGCAGGGGTCCCTCATACCTCATGCAACAGTTACAATAAATTACATACTCCAGAACACTCAAGTGGCAGAAGTATAGGCTTCAAGGACTACTAACAAAAAATTATTCAGGTGAGTCAGTGACATGTATAGGCCTTGTGGGCTGGGGGCCATAATACCTCATGCAACCACTCCAATAAATGTTATGATCCACCACACTCAGGTGGTACAAGTATAAGCTTCATGGACTACTACCAAAAGGTGGGTTAGTGACAAGTGTAGGAATGGTGCTCAGAGAGCCTTGCTAAATTTAGGAAACACACAACAAAGAGACCCCCAAGAAGAGTCTGCACATTTCAAAAAATTAGGACTAGATACCACCAAAGTGGTATCAATTGACAAAATTGTATAATGGCACAACCTGCATGCATGGCACGGGAACTGGAACAGATTCCCGCCCTGCTATTTGAATACAACACAAGCACGGTGGGCTCAGCCTGTGACATCACACATGGCCGCTCTATGCTCTATACTCCAGTATGCGCATGTCCCTGTCCAGATTGGAAAGCATGTGGCTAAATTTACTCTTGTAATGCAGATCAAACAGTGTGGCAACCTAGTAGTCATCACTAATTTGAATCCTAACAATATGGGCATCATGTCGCAGATAATACAGCAAGAAGGTGCTCATGTGCTCAATTGGTTCTGAGGATGATACCTGGTCTCCACGATATCCTGACCCCTGAATGGAGGAGATGGTTTCGATTTTTATCTTTAATATTATCGACTGTCACTAGGGATGGGCGAATCTACTCGCTAGGACTCGTTACTCGGCGAGTAGTAAGGGACTCGCAGGACTCCGTACTCTGCGAGTTTCCCAGTGATTACTCGCACGAGTCCAATGCAAATCAATATCAATCCTAGTTTTGTCAGAAACGCTGACAAAACTAGGATTGCCATTGTTTGCATTAGACTCGCGAGTAATCACTGGCTACTGTGCCAGTGATAGCAGGGAAACTCGCAGATAACTGCTGTTTCTTTGCGAGCCAGTCCAGCTGTCTTCTCTGTGCAGCTCCAGGGTCCTAGAGCCCGCCTGCTGCCTGATGTAGCAGTGCTGAGATTGTTCTCAGTCTGCTCATTCCCTGTGTACAGACATGAATGTCTGTGCACAGAGAAATGTAATGTGTAGGCCAGTGGCTGAGTAGATTGTTCTCAGTCTGCTCATTCCCTGTGTACAGACATGAATGTCTGTGCACAGAGATGATGTAGCAGAGCTGAGATTGTTCTCAGTCTGCTTATTCCCTGTGCATAGACATCTATATTTATGCACAGGGGATGTAGCAGAAAGGACATCGCGTTTTGGACTGCGTCGGACGGAAGAGGATTTTTTTAATTAAAGATGGAGTCCCTAATGGCTTTTTTTTTTATTTCTAATAAAAAATTTTCCTTGTGTTGTGTTTTTTTTAAAACAATTTAATAGAAATTCATGGTGGTCATGTCTAATATTGGCGTGACCGCCATAAATTTCGGGCTTAGGGCCAGCTGATAATACAAAGCTGGCCCTAACCTCTTTATTACCCAGCGTGCCACCGCTACCAGGGCCGCTGGAAGAGCGGGGTTCAGCACCAGAGGATGGCGCTTCAATGAACGCGCCATCTTCTGGGGCGGCTGCGGGCTGCAATTTGCAGCGGGGGGTGCCCAGAAAGCTTGGGCATCCCTGCGCTGCGGATTCCAGCCCCCAGCTGCTTAGCTGTACCTGGCTAGACATAGAAATTGCGCGGAGCCCCACGCATTTTTTTTTAATTATTTCATGAATTTCAGAGTCAGAGTCTGAGTCTCAGAGTCAGAATCTCAGAATTTCATGAAATAATTAAAAAAAAATGCGTGGGGCTCCGCGCAATTTCTATGTCTAGCCAGGTACAGCTAAGCAGCTGGGGGCTGGAATCCGCAGCGCAGGGATGCCCAAGCTTTCTGGGCACCCCCCGCTGCAAATTGCAGCCCGCAGCCGCCCCAGAAGATGGCGCGTTCATTGAAGCGCCATCCTCTGGCGCTGAACCCCGCTTTTCCAGCGGCCCTGGTAGCGATGGCACGCTGGGTAATAAAGAGGTTAGGGCCAGCTTTGTATTATCAGCTGGCCCTAAGCCCGAAATTTATGGCGGTCACGCCAATATTAGACATGACCGCCATGAATTTCTATTAAATTGTTTTAAAAAAAACACAACACAAGGAAAATTTTTTATTAGAAATAAAAAAAAAAGCCATTAGGGACTCCATCTTTAATTAAAAAAATCCTCTTCCGTCCGACGCAGTCCAAAACGCGATGTCCTCTCTGCTACATCCCCTGTGCATAAATATAGATGTCTATGCACAGGGAATAAGCAGACTGAGAACAATCTCAGCTCTGCTACATCATCTCTGTGCACAGACATTCATGTCTGTACACAGGGAATGAGCAGACTGAGAACAATCTCAGCTCTGCTACATCATCTCTGTGCACAGACATTCATGTCTGTACACAGGGAATGAGCAGACTGAGAACAATCTCAGCTCTGCTACATCAGGCAGCCAGCGCGGGCTCTAGGACCCTGGAGCTGGCAGCCAGAACACAGAGAAGCAGGATCTTATCTGTGCGCAGTCAGCGATTACTTACAAAGTAAACTAGCAATGCAAATAAATGACACAACTAGGATTGCTTCAGGCTGAAGCTTCCGAGACACATCTGCGATTTGTAAATCTCACACTACTCGCTATTACTCGCTTCCCCATTCATTAACATTGGACTCGCTAGACTCGCAACGAGTAGCGAGTCCTGGGCTCGGACTCGCTAGAGTCAAGCGATTCCGAGTAATTTAGGATTCGCCCATCACTAACTGTCACCCTATGATTTAACAGTGCTGATGACTGTTGCATCTGAACATTATTCATTGTGTAATTTTTGTTTTTTTCTTGCTTTCTGTAGTAATTTGCACCATTGGAGTATTTCTGACCCTGAGAGTATTCCAACGCTTTCTATTTTTTAGATTTGGTTTGTTTGATGTTTTTTTTTAATTAAGATATTGGTTGCCAATTCAAATAAGAGTCGCATTATACATACAGTGTTGGCCAAAAGTATTGACACCCCTGCCATTCTGTTAGATAATACTCAGTTTCTTCCTGAAAATGATTGCAATCACAAATTCTTTGGTATTATTATTTTCATTTAATTTGTCTTCAATGAAAAAAACACAAAAAGAATTGTCCTAAAGCCAAATTGGATATAGTTCCACACCAAACATAAAAAAGGGGTGGACAAAAGTATTGGCACTGTTAGAAAAATCATGTGATGCTTCTCTAATTTGTGTAGGTGTTGGCAATAACTAAATCACACTTTCAGCCAGTTGACATGGATTAAAGTTGACTCAACCTCTGTCCTGTGTCCTTGTCTGTGCCACATTGAGCATGGAGAAAAGAAAGAAGACCAAAGAACTGTCTGAGGACTTGAGAAACCAAATTGTGAGGAAGCATGTGCAATCTCAATGCTACAAGTCCATCTCCAAAGACCCGAATGTTCCTGTGTTTACCGTGCGCAGTGTCATCAAGAAGTTTAAAGCTCATGGCACTGTGGCTAATCTCCCTAGATGTGGACGAAAAGAAAAATTGAAGAGAGATTTCAACGCAAGATTGTGCGGATGGTGAATAAAAAACCTCGACTAACATCCAAACAAGTTCAAGCTGCCCTGCAGTCCGACGGTACAACAGTGTCAACCCATACTAGGAGACCCAGGAAGACCCCACTTCTTACCCCGAGACATAAAAAAAGCCAGGCTGGAATTTGCCAAAACTTACCTGAGAAAGCCTACAATGTTTTGGAAGAATGTTCTCTCTTTTTGGGCAAAGGCATCAACATAGAGTTTACAGGAGAAAAAAAGAGGCATTCAAAGAAAAGAACACGGTCCCTACAGTCAAACATGGCGGAGGTTCCCTCATGCTTTGGGGTTGCTTTGCTGCCTCTGGCATTGGACTGCTTGACCGTATGCATGGCATTATCAAGTCTGAAGACTACCAACAAATTTTGCAGCATAATGTAGGGCCCAGTGTGAGAAAGCTGGGTCTCCCTCAGAGGCCATGGGTCTTCCAGCAGGACAATGACCCATAACACACTTCAAAAAGCACTAGAAAATGATTTGAGAGAAAGCACTGGAGACGTCTAAGGTGGCCAGCAATGAGTCCAGACCTGAATCCCATAGAACACCTGTGGAGAGATCTAACAATGGCAGTTTGGAGAAGGCACCCTTCAAATATCAGGGACCTGGAGCAGTTTGCCAAAGAAGAATGGTCTACAATTCCAGCAGAGCATTGTAAGAAACTCATTGATGGTTACCGGAAGCAGTTGATCGCAGTTATTTTGGCTAAAGGTTGTGCAACCAAGTATTAGGCTCAGGGTGCCAATACTTTTGTCTGGCCCATTTTTGGAGTTTTCTGTGAAATGATCATTGTTTTGCTTTTTGCTTCATTCTCTTTTGTGTTTTTTTCATTGAAGACAAATTAAATGAAAATAGTAATACCAAAGAATTTGTGATTGCAGTCATTTTCAGGAAGAAACTGAGTATTATCTGACAGAATTGCAGGGGTGTCAGTACTTTTGGGCAACACTGTTCCTATTAACAATCTCTCAGCAAATTTTTATTTTCTCTGCGACTAAGAAGGGCAACTTATTGTATTTAAGAGGACTGCAGTAGTATGCTGTACTCCCCTTTCCCTTTTAAATAATGATTAATAAATGTTTTTTATTTTAATATACTAGAACTTTGTATAAACTTTGCAAATAACATGAGTTGGGTCATTTTTGTAGTGTCAAAAAAAGCCCAGGCTAGGCAACCCTTGCCGCCCCTGACAACTGCAGACCCATGACTGCTGCTGTCCTGAACCAGAGTTATGGCTGATGATGTAGTGCTTGTTGTGCTTGCAGAATTCAGTCTTTGTGCGGGAAGACGCAACCTAACCTCCTCCTCTGCCTCCTCCTCCACCTCCTCTGCTGATCTACTCAGTTGCGTGACTCTGGGTTAATTCCAAGTCGGATCTCGACCCTCATCATCATCCTCTCTGTTGTCCCACTCCTCGAACTGAGAGTCACCTTCCTCCTCTTCATGCCCTGAACACACAGTACAGTGCAGGTGCTCCTCAGGTATCAAAGTCTCATTATCATCAACTCCAGCTCCAGAAGTTAATGTCTAGCGACAAGAGTCTTTCTTCTGCTGGGACCCTACTTCCTCCATCCCTGGATCAAACTGGGCATCAGTGCAGTTGCTTTCTTCCTCTGGAGTATGTGAATCTTTGAAGCAGACCTCTGATGCCCATGGGATGGCATGTGTGAACATCTCTGCAGGCTCGCCCATACGTTTCCCTACAATCAGTTGTGGAGTTGAAGAGTTGTGACATGGTTTGAAACCTGGGTAATTGGGGTGCCACCTCTGAGAACTGTACTGTGTGCGATGTTGAGGTGGAGGAACAGTAGGACAGGCCAATTGATGAAGCACTTGCCATAAAATGTAGCAAAAGCTCTTTCTGGCCTCATCCAGAACTTATATTGCTTTTGAAGTGCCAAACAGAGACTGGAGTAGGCTATCCAGTAACAGAAGTTGTCACTTAGCTTGGGACACAACAAGCCGGTGTTTGGTCAGTGCAGCTTTCAGTAACATTACCAGTAGCACTTACCCCATGTACAGCTCTAACACCAAGCCTATTACTCCTTGCACCATGCTTATTCCCCTTTCCACATGACCTCGGGATTTCCCACACATGTTTAATAAACACAGATTTGGAAAGCACTTTTTGGGAGACCCAATAAAGGTTATTTGACAACAGAGATTTGACAATGAATTTTTTGGAGGACAATAAAATCCTTTATAGGTGAAACACAAATATTTGGCTATCAATAGTTTGAGGCCAAGCACAGCCTTTTTAGGAGAAACTGAAGGATTTGGCAATCACTGATTTGAGGCCAAAAAAAACTATTTAGGAGAAACTGTAGGATTTGGCAATCAATGCTTTGAGGCCAAACACAGCCATTTTAGGGGAAAATGAATATTTGGCAATAACTGTTATCAGGTCAAACACAGCATTTTTAGGGAAAACTCAAAGATTTGGCAATCACTTGTATGCAGAAAATGATAACGCACACAGATTTGGTAATCACACTTGTTCTCAGCAAAAATGCCTATGTCCTAGTGAACCCTCTCACCAGCCTCGGACTGCTCTGGCGGGTAAACGGGTAAAACTCATGGGAGGCCCTCAGGTCTAGAGGCCCCGCCCACCTAGTCCCGCCTCTCACTACCCCTGCTGTGGCTCGCTTGTGCTTTCACAGCCGCGGTGCCGGGCAGCCACCGCCGTAGAAGCAGTGCCAGCCAGAGAGAGGAGAAAGAACAGTAAGATTCCACAGGCTGGCTGCTGCTGCCTGCAGCACAGCCTATGTGAGCCAGCGCCGCCACCAAGCGCTCTCTCTGACCCGGCGGCTGGTGGCTGCTTGCTTGCAGTCAGTGCCGCCTGTGCTGCTGGTGCCTGTCACTGCCAGGCACCGGTGCGTGCTGCAGCTTCCGGCCCGGTGCGGCGTGCGCAATCTGAGCAGCGCCGCAGCTCCCTGCCTGCCGCCACTCGCCGAACTGGTGGTCAGATGACTCACGCTGCACAGCAACTGCCTTTCTCAGTGCAGGGACCCAGGCCCGCCCACCCTCTTCTCAGCCTGAGTGTGTGTAGTAGTGAGACGGATCCTGTGGCCCCGGGCGGCGCCGGTGCTAGAGCGGCCCCTGATCGGAGGAGATCATGTCGGATAGCAAGGTGAAGGTGGTCGTCACCATCAGGGTCTGGCCTATGAACCGAAGAGGTAACCAGTTTATGGTGTCAGGGGGAACTTCACACTCTGGAAACTAACCCGTGCAGAGTCGGGGACCTGCTGTGTGCAGGTGGGCTGTTAATTGGTGGAAAAGACAACAAATTTGTGGAAGTTTATTGGGGGTTTCCCTTAGTGATAGTGACTGATATGGTGGCAGACATGAGCTCCTCAGATACCAGACTGTGCCAGCAAGTGATGTCCAGTGTCACAGTTTGTGCCCAATGATGTTTGTGGACACTTTGATAATTATAGCCATGTGGTGCCAACCACCGTCCGATGCCACCCACATTGTGGGACCATTATAACTACTGTGGGTGTGAAATTTTCACATGACTAAAGGCCCCGTCACACGGGGAAACATCGCCGGCGAGATTCGCGGGAGTGCGCGTCACTCCCAACATCGCCGGTGAGGTGTCACACGCAGCAATGTTGTCGTCAAACTCGCTGGCAAGTTGCTGTGGCTATCGCACAATGTTACAAATAGGCGGCATCACCTGCAACGTTTCTGTTGCCGCGTCAGACAGGGCGATTTAGCCAGATCGCCTGAGCAACATCGCCAGGTTTCCCAACATGTTATCGCCGTGATATTGCCCTGTTATATGCGCCAACTGAGTTGTGATGTTGCCGCAATTAGCCATGCTCCTCAGTTGCCGGCGATGTTGCCTGCGATATCGCCCTGTGTGATGGGGCCTTTAGAATGTGGAATGAATCCAAACGTTTCCATCAGGTGAGGAAATCTCTGCAGCTTAGTACAGGTGACATGGAGATCGCACTGTTACATTGTAACGGCACCACTGATGGCACAGGACTCCACCATGGCACACTGGGTTTTCGGTCTTGACTGCAATTCCATTTATTTTAACAACCAAATTGCAGTTCTAGTTTAGTATATACCAAAAATTATGGAGAAAACTGAGTGGGGGTGGGGCTTAGTGGGGCGGAACATGGGTGGAGCGGAGGATGTGTGGAGTCTCAGGGGGGCCCCAAAATTTTGCCAGTAATGGGCCCCAAAATACCTAGTGGCAGCTCTGGGTGTGACGGTGCGAGTGCACACACAACACAGCCCGCAGACAGTCTGCACCCGTCCCTAAGTGACTGACAGTCTGTCAGTCACTTAGGGACGGGTGCTGCAGCGGTGGGAAACGTCCGGCCACGAAGACCTTCTTTCCAGGTTGAGACCGCAGTGCTCGGCCGGCAGCTGCATTGTGTGGCTGCTGGCCCTTTAAGCCAGCGCACATGCTGTAAAGAAGCAGAGCACTGTCTGCACATACAGGGACTTCCTCACACAGGCAAGTGCCGGAGCAGCAAGGATGTGGTATGTGGGAGGCAACAGCACATGAAGTCCTCCGTCCTACAGACGAAGAGGATCAAGCAGAGTTGCAGCAATCAGTGTGGAAGCAGATTTTGTTTGTGTGCCCCCCAGTAGCAGCAGCAATCAGTGTGCCCCCGTAGCAGTAGCAACATATGCTCCCCCGTAGCAGTAGTAGTGTGCCCCCTCAGCTGCAGCAATATGTCTCCCCCCACCCCCAGCAGCAGCAATATGTGCTCCCTCCCCGTAGCAGCAGCAATCAGTGTGCCCCCTAATCTGCAGCAATATGTCACCCTCCAGTTGCAGCAATATGTGTCCCCAGCAGCAACAATATGTGTGCCCCCCAGCTGCAGCTGCAACAATCAGTGTGCCCCCCCAGCTGCAGCAATGTGTCCCCCCCAGCAGCAATGTTTGCCCCCCAGCAGCAGCAATATGTGTCCCCCCCAAGAAGCAGCAATATATCCCCCCCATTAGCAATATGCGTCCCCCAGCAGCAGCAATATGTGTATGTGTGCCCCCAAGCAGCAGCAATATGTGTGTCCCCCAGCAGCAATATGTCTCTACCAGCAACAGCATAAAGTGTGCCCCCCAGCAGCAGCAATATGTGTGCCCCCCCTGCAGCAGCAAAATGTGTGCACCCCAGCAGCAGCAATATGTGTGCTTCCCCAACAGCAGCAGCAAAATGTGTGCTCCCCAGCAACAATATGTGTGCCCCTCCCAACAGCATAAGCAATATGTGTGACCCCCAGCAGCAGCAATCATTGTGCCCCCCCAGCAGCAATGTGTGTGCCCCTCAACAGTAACAGTGTGTCTGTGCTCCCCCAGCAGTAGCAGTATGTCTGTGATCCCCCATAGCAGCAGTGTGTTTTTGCCCCCCATAGCCTGGTGCCGGAGACCGGGAGCTGCAGAGGAAGAAGCTGCCTGGTGCCAGGTACCTGGTGTCAGAGAGTAGGAGCCACAGAGGAAGAAGCTGCCTGGTGCCGGAGACCGTGAGCCAAAGAGGAAGAAACTGCTAGGTACCTGGTGCCGGAGACCGGGAGCCGCAGAGGAAAAAGCTGTCGGCAGCCTGGTGCCAGAGACCAGGAGCCACAAAGGAAGAAGCTGCTGGGTACCTGGTGCTGGAGACCAGGAGCTGCAGAGGAAGAGGCTGCCGGGTGTCTGGTGCCGGGTTCCTGGTACCAGCGAGCGGGAGACTGGGAGCCGCAGAGGAAGAAGCTGCCTGGTGTCGGCGTGTGGGAGACCGAGAGTCACAGAGGAAGAAGCTGCCTGGTGCCGAAGATCGGGAGCTGCAGAGGAAGAAGCTGCCTGGTGCCGGGTTCCTGGTGCCGGTGACCGAGAGACCGAGCTCTGCAGAGGAAGAAGCTGCCAGGATCCGGGATCAGGAACGTGGAGTCAGGTAAGGCGCTGTTACAGCCGAAGATAGTAGCCTGGGGTGGGACAGAGTGGGATAGATGGATGGATAGATGGATGGTGTGGCCTGGAAGAGGGGGCAGAATTATGATGGATGTGTGGTGGGCATTATGGAAAAGGGGAGAGAACGTGATGGATGGACAGGGGGGCGGCATAGAAAAGGGGGGAGAACGGGATGGATGAATGGATAGGGGCGGCATAGAAAGGGGGGAGTAGCTGGATGAATGGATGGGGGCCGGCATGGAAAAAGGGGGAGAAAATGGATGGATGTATGGGGGAGAAGGTACATGGATGGAGGGGGGATGGGAGAAGGTACATGGATGGTTTGGTGGATGGGGGAGAAGGTACATGGATGGATAGGGGATGGGGGAAAAGCACATGGAATGTGGGGGGGGAAGCTACATAGAATATGGGGGAGAAGCTACATGGAACATGGGAGAGGGGAGAAGCTACATGGATGAGGGATGGGGGAGAGGCCACGTGGAACAAGGGAGAGGAGAGGCTGCGTGGTGCATAGGAGGGAAGATGCTGCATGGAACATGGGAGGTGAGAGGCTGCATAAACCTGGAAGGGGGATGGTGGGGAAGGATGAGCTGCATGAAACATATTGGGGGAGGATAAGCAACATGGGATTCAGGGGAATGGGGGTGAGGATGAGCTGTATGCAACATATGGATGTAAGATGAGCTGCATGGGACATATCGAGGGTGAACAGTATGAGACATGTGGAAAAGGATGAGCAGTATGGGACATGTGGAAGGAATATGAACAGTATGGGACATTTAATCTGCATACACATTTATATATGGGAACGTACTGTTCTGGTGATGTAGTGACGGTGGTTCTGATTATGTATTATTGTATTGCTGATGGTTCTGGTTCTGACAGGGGTTATAGTAATGTATTATTGTATTGATAGGTTTTCTGGTGATGTATTGATTGTTTTTGGTGATGTATTACTGTATTGACAATAGTTCTGGTTATGTACTGACAGTGGTTCTGGTGAGGTATTATTGTATTGACAGTGGTTCTAGTGATATGTAATTGTATTGACGGTGGTTCTGGTGATGTAGTCATGTGGATGCTGTAATCTTTAAAGGGAACCTGACCCCTAAAAATCATCCCCCATCCTATTAATACCTGTCCCTGCACCATCATTATGCTATTCTACCTATCCCTTTGTGTAAACATTGTGTAGTTTGAAACTTTCAAAAAGTGATTTTGATACCTCTACAACTACGGCTTCTTGTCTCCTGAGAAGTCGCACAGGGCGTTCCCTGTGTCTTCTTTTTGCCGCCTTTAGTGCTTGTATTTACGCCCCGATGGGCGTGATAAACCATTTGAATCCTCCTCGCCCTCCTCCATGGGCGGATTAGCCGATATGAGACTAATCGCGTAATTTCAGGCGCTGCTGACGTCGATACACCCTTTGGTGTATCAACAGACCTCAAGCTGTGCATTGCGCATGCGTGAGGTATACTTTACGGCAGCTCATGTGATGAGCTGCGGTAAAGTACACCTCACGCATGCGCAATACTTACATCATTACCAGCAGCTGCATTTTAAAGGCCTTTCCCACGAACAAGGTTAATTTAAAGTTCATCTTAATGATAAGTAGACCCTGTAATGATAATAATTTCCACAATTGGATGTGTTTAAAAGAAAATGTTCCAGGGCTGAGATAAACTTATATATGTAATATCCAACAGAAACAAAAAAGGGGCACCATTACGACCAGCAATTCTTCTCAGGCAGTGGAATAAGCATGTGAGGTGGGAAGCACTAGTGCAACTGGTGGTGCCAGTATAGTGGAACAAAACGTCATAAAAATGTAAGAAAGACGGCACTCACCAGGTCAGCAGGTAACGGGATCTTTATTTCGGGAGCATACAAAGTGTAGGGAGGGGGCACCGAGGTGACAACGGGTCCGTTTCGGGCAAAGGCCCTTCTACCGGTCACGGCCATGACTGGTAGAAGGGCCTTTGCCCGCAACGGACCGTCGTCACCTCGGTGCCCCCTCCTACACTTTGTATGCTCCCGAAATAAAGATCCCGTTACCTGCTGACCTGGTGAGTGCCGTCTTTCTTACATTTTTAAAACTTATATATGTGTCCCTGCTGTGTATGTGTAATGGATGTGTCTGACCGTACAGGGATTCTCTCGACACAGGAACATTATTTTTAAACACCTCAAATTATGGAAATTATTATTCCAAAATATATTGATTAAAATGAACTTTAAAATTAATTTTGTTCATGGGAAAACCTCTTTAATAATTGGGATATAAGTCCCACATTTTTCTGATGATACGGTTTCCACAGGTCGGATTCCACCAATAAATAAGTGATCACGTATTGAACCTGTGGATCACTGATAACTTGTTTTCACCAAAGAATCTCTTTAATATAAAGTACAATAATTGTACATCGCAGTTCTGCTGAGTGCAGAGTGATGTGCGGGAGCCGCCAATATAATGGGTATAACAGCTACCAGGTATTTACATATAGCTGATGGGTGGGTGGGCCCCTGAAATCAATTTCCCTGGTGGGCCCCAGACACCCCAGTCCGACCTTTCCTCTCACCATCCTATTCTATCTAACAAGCAATCGAGTAGCTAGCTATCTTCTATTGTAGCACGGATGGAGCAGGATAGAGCAGCATGGAGCAGCACGGAGTTGCAGCAGCCCTGTCCCTAGAGGTAACTCTCTGAAAACGGTGACACAAATGGCCGTTTCTTATATCCCGAAGAATATGTGACTTAGGCAGCCAATGAAATAAGCCAGCCAATGACACCAGCCCTAGTGTCTACTACTTGTGGATGTTGTATGTGCCCTGAGTGACTTCTGGTCCAGCAAATCCACACACAAAGTGCTGGGAAAAAAAATGGAATCAGACGCTCCTCTGAACTCTCCCCTTCCCTCATCAAACATATCACATCCACTGTCCTACACTGTGAGAAGGTACGAGAAAAACATAACTTAAATGTAGCATTGCTTTTTTATCCGATTAGTCACTGAACAAAGTTGCGTTTGCCAATTGTTTTGTAAATTGGTTGTGTTTTCGATCACAAACTGAATCTGCAATATTCATGCCAAGTTTAAAATTGGCGGACATGTTTGGGAAATGTTCGCTCATCTCTAGTGGTGTGATCACATTGGTCCAATATGCAGATTTCCTTTCTGGGGTTTTAAATATGTTCAGAATTTGTATCAGCTATTAAGTTGTTGTTAGAGTATATGGACTGATGGATTATGTTTTCTTTGGCAGGCAATGAGAGCACTGGCATTCTGAAGAATATGGAGACCATTGAAATTAATAACTCAACTTTAATCTGGACTCTATAGATTTTAGTATGCTTTCAAGTTTTATAAATAGATCATCAAAATTAAGCCTCACCAAGGCAGACGTTCTGGGAACCTTACTCCACAAATCTGGACACACCTATTTACTGTGACTTGTGAAACTTACAGAATGGTCTGACACAAATCCAAACATATACGCATCCTCAGTTGCAACACATCTAAAGCTACATTTTAAAAGGAATTCAGTTGTGGTACTCATTAATTGACTGTGTATAAATCTTTTATTTGAAGCATGTAAATAACAGGGAATACAAAAGAACAGCCCATGGTTCATGGCCACTTCATGTCATGATGATTCCTCAGGGGCTCTGAATTCCTCATTGAAGAGGTAAAACAGCTGTAGGCCATGTGCTGATGGCTTGAATTCACTGTCTTATCAATGTGCTTAAAAAAAAAAAAAAGATTTATTCACCTTCTATCAATGACTGCTGTAACTGAATTTCTTTTAAGAAGATATCTCTAAAATGGTTTTTGTTGAGCACCACCGAAGATAATTGATCACTTGGATTTTTACTATCGATGCGAGGTTAAGCCGATGGATGAGCAACTAAAGCTACAGTACATTTATAACAGCCGAGAGAAAGGTGGCATGTAAGATAATTTTTGATAATAATTCTTTATAAAGAAAAAAACAAAGCTGAATGGCTAAAGTAAATTCAAATATACCACAAAGTACCAAAGTTATCCAAAAGGGGTCTGAATAATATTGTTCATTCCTAGCAATATTCCAGCTGAAAACCATATCTTACAGGTAATATCAAGTTAGGCAAAATAAATACACATTTAATTTACCATCTAAAATGTTGCTCAACAGTAGAAGATAGTGGTAATGTTAGCAAAAATACATCACCAGTAAATACAGTAAAACCCTTCAAAAAGTGCTAGATAAACTTACCGTATATACTCGTGTATAAGCCGACCCGTGTATAAGCCGAACCCCCTACTTTTGCCCCCAAAACCTGGGAAAACCTATTGACTCTGTGTATAAGCCGAGGGTGGACCCCAGCACAGGTATACAGGCCCCCCAGTGGTATACAGGCCTCCCCATTGGTAGTATACAGCAGCCTCCGCAGTGGTAGTATACAGCAGTCTCCCCAGTGGTAGTATACAGCAGTCTCCCCATTGGTAGTATACAGCAGCCTCCGCAGTGGTAGTATACAGCAGCCTCCTCAGTGGTAGTATACAGCAGTCTCCCCAGTGGTAGTATACAGCAGCCTCCGCAGTGGTAGCATACAGCAGTCTCCCCAGTGATAGTATACAGCAGTCTCCCCCTGTGGTAGTATACAGCAGTCTCCCCCTGTGGTAGTATACAGCAGTCTCCCCCTGTGGTAGTATACAGCAGTCTCCCCCTGTGGTAGTATACAGCAGTCTCCCCCTGTGGTAGTATACAGCAGTCTCCCCCTGTGGTAGTATACAGCAGTCTCCCCTGTGGTAGTATACAGCAGTCCCCCCCGTGGTATATACAGGCCCCCTGTGGTAGTATACAGCAGCCCTCCCCCTGTGGTATATACAGGCCCCCTGTGGTAGTATACAGCAGCCCTCCCCCTGTGGTATATACAGGCCCCCTGTGGTAGTATACAGCAGCCCTCCCCCTGTGGTATATACAGGCCCCCCCTGTGGTAGTATACAGCAGCCCTCCCCCTGTGGTATATACAGGCCCCCCTGTGGTAGTATACAGCAGCCCTCCCCCTGTGGTATATACAGGCCCCCTGTGGTAGTATACAGCAGCCCTCCCCCATGTGGTATATACAGGCCCCCTGTGGTAGTATACAGCAGCCCTCCCCCCTGTGGTATATACAGGCCCTCTGTGGTAGTATACAGCAGCCCTCCCCCCTGTGGTATATACAGGCCCTCTGTGGTAGTATACAGCGGCCCTCCCCCCTGTGGTATATACAGGCCCCCTGTGGTAGTATACAGCAGCCCTCCCCCTGTGGTATATACAGGCCCCCTGTGGTAGTATACAGCAGCCCTCCCCCCTGTGGTATATACAGGCCCCCTGTGGTAGTATACAGCAGCCCTCCCCCTGTGGTGTATACAGGCCCCCTGTGGTAGTATACAGCAGTCTGCCCCCCCTGTGCTATATACAGGCCCCCGTTGATGCCGCCGCACACCTGTAAAAGAAGAGCTTTCATACTTACCCTCCTGTGACCGCGCGCGCATCCCCTGCTCTCCTTCCTGCTTCTACCCGGTGTCCATCCATATGACCGCGCACAAATAATGACGTCATTACAGGCGTATTCAGTGGCAGATATTCAGTGGCATTGAGGTTTCCATTGATGAAGAATGGCCCCACTATCTTTCTACCTCATATACCACACCATACCATCAAGTATGAAAGCTCTTCTTTTACAGGTGTGTGGCGGCAGCAACGGGGGGCCTGTGTATAGCACAGGGGGGGGATGTCGGGCTGCTGTATACTACCACAGGGGGGGGAGCCGTCACTGATTCGTGTATAAGCTGAGGGGGGCACTTTTCAGCACAATTTTTGTGCTGAAAAACTCGGCTTATACACGAGTATATACGGTATATGGTGGTGAAAACCAACATGAGGTTTGTAAAGTGCAGGTCATTTTCAAATAACAGGATGAGGAGGGATTTCCCCAATGAAGACTCCTCATATTATGGCCATATGTCTCTTTGCTGATAAATTACTCTAGCACTTTTTCAAGTATCACTATATTTGCTTATTATTATGTATGATTATCACCATTGCTATTACTATCTTGCAATGTTGAGCATTTGTATATCCTATGTAATTAGCCCATATATTTATGGTATGTATTTATATTGTATTACCTTGGTATTCATTTTAGAATATAAAATATAATTGGGGTACTTGACTTTTTGGAGTGATTATCACTAAAGATACGCAAACTTTAACAAGTTGCTACCCCTTGGATATTGTTTTGTGGCACATTTTAAGCTCATAGTTTAGTCCTCGTCTATCAGCTTTATTTAATTTTCAGTACATAATTATTTGTATTCAGTATATTTTGAAAGTCCTCTTGCAGATTTTACACATTATTTGTGACTTGTGTTATGCTCTTTTGTGAACATAATATGTGAATTTGTTACTAGAACAAGTAATTATAAACTCTAATTAGATAATTTTATAAGTCCCTTAAAATATTTCAGTCCTCAATACATTTGGTCATTCAGTTCTCCTAATCAGTATGTGCATGTTTGCTGTTGACTTGAGTTGATATAATGGACCAAAGCCTTCTAACTTGTAGAACAAAATTGGGTGCCGTTTCAGTATACTATATGTACTTGACACAGTAAATTCATTTATTCTTCTAGGTGGGTACATGCCTGGACAAACCAATTTTTTGTGCTATTCATGAGCTTTGGTGAAGCTTTTACTGAAACAAATGTAGCAATATTCACAAAGGTTTCAGTCAACATCAATTGGGTGGCCAATTGGACACAAATGTTTATATCTAAAATATCCCCTAATTCATGGCCACATGTTCCAGTAATAAGTTCCATTTAAAAAGCTGCTTTTTATTTGATACAGATATTAAAAATGGTGGAAATGGTTTAGGATTGTGCCAAAAGAAGATGGAAATGAACAAGAAACTTCAAAGATGACAATAATGGAGTAAATCTCAATGCCACTGCATATGTGAATCATGTAGCAATTTCAGATATTCAGTGGCATTGAGGTTTCCATTGATGAAGAATGGCCCCACTATCTTTCTACCTCATATACCACACCATACCATCAATTGTTGTGTTACAACAGTCTTGGAGGGATCTATCCACTGTGGGTTAGAGTCAGATCAATAGTTGTGGTTTTGTTTGATAACTTCATCAGTCACAAATAAGTTTGCCACATCACTCATCTGAAGGCAATTGTCTATGCTGTGAAGATATGAGATGTGCAGCATCTGAAACAACTGATAATGGAAGCCTGTGCTAGCATTTCTTCTGCAGTGTTGCTATCAGTGTGTTAAGAGTGGAGAAGAGGGTTGCATTGACAATCCAACACAATGGGCAGCACTTTGGACACATTTTATAAGTGGTCATAAACTTGAAAATAACGTAATTTTATTCTTTCAGGAGTTAAAACCAAGCACACCATTGTTTTTCTTAAGAAATTTTCAATAAGTTTGATTGAAAAAATAAAGTTGGATCCAAAATAGCCAACTTCAAAATGGCCGCCATGGTCACCACCCATCTGGAAAAGGTTTCCCCCTCCCATATACTAATGTGCCACAAACAGAAAATTGATATCACCACCCATTCCCATTTTATTTTGGTGAATCCATATACAGTGCCTACAAGTAGTATTCAACCCTCTGCAGATTTAGGTGGTTTGATAGAATGCAAATAAGTTAGAGCCTTCAAACTGCAAACGAGAGTAGGATTTATTAACAGAAGCATAAATCTTACAAACCAAAAAATTATGATTCTCAGTTGAATTTTGATAAATTTTAAACATAAAAGTGTGGGTCAATTATTAATAAACCCCTAGGTTTAATATTTTGTGGAATAACCCATGTTTGCAATTACAGCTAATAATCGTCTTTTATAAGACCTGATCAGGCCGGCACAGGTCTCTGGAGTTATCTTGGCCCACTCCTCCATGCAGATCTTCTCCAAGTTATCTAGGTTCTTTGGGTGTCTCATGTGGACTTCAATGTTGAGCTTCTTCCACATATTTTCAATTGGGTTAAGGTCAGGAGACTGACTAGGCCACTCCATCACCATGATTTTTTCCCTCTTGAACCAGGCCTTGGTTTTCTTGGCTGTGTGCTTTGGGTCGTTGTCTTGTTGGAAGATGAAATTACGACCCATCTTAAGATCCTTGATGGAGGAGCGGAGGTTCTTGGCCAAAATCTCCAGGTACACAAAGTATTCACTGATCTCAGGGAGACCAGTCCAAGAAAACACTGCGGGCAGCTGGCTAATGCGCTCAACACAGTGAATCCTAGGTGCATTGCCTCCTGGGAATTATGAATATGCAAATAAGTCTGTGGAGCCTCGGTTAGGAGTCTCAAACACAGGACTAGCCAGATCTCCTTACAGGGAAGGACCCAGTCAAGGGGTGGCTCCTTGCAGAGAACACCATAACCACCATGTTAAGTGGCCCTTTTAGTCAATATCCAGCTCTTTTACAAGCTTAGAGATATGACAAGGGAATACCAAGACCAGGTACCCATCCACAGACAGCTGTTTCAGGGTGTTGCCCCTCATCAGTGTGGAGTAGGATTCTGGCTAGGTGGAAGCAAGGCCTAGAAGACCAACATCACAAAGTATTCACTGATCTCAGGGAGACCAGTCCAAGAAAACACTGCGGGCAGCTGGCTAAAGCGCTCAACACAGTGAATTCCTAGGCGCATTGCCTCCTGGGAATTATGAATATGCAAATAAGTCTGTGGAGCCTCGGTTAGGAGTCTCAAACACAGGACTAGCCAGATCTCCTTCCAGGAAAGGACCCAGTCAAGGGGTGGCTCCTTGCAGAGAACACCATAACCACCATGTTAAGTGGCCCTTTTAGTCAATATCCAGCTCTTTTACAAGCTTAGAGATATGACAAGGAATACCAAGACCAGGTACCCATCCACAGACAGCTTTTTCGGGGTGTTGCCCCTCATCAGTGTGGAGTAGGATTCTGGCTAGGTGGAAGCAAGGCCTAGAAGACTAACATCACAAAGTATTCACTGATCTCCAGGTAGGCCGTGCTATCCATCTTCCCATGGATGCAGACCAGATGGCCAGGCCCCTTGGCTGAGAAACAGCCCCACAGCATGATGCTGCCACCACCATGCTTGACTGTAGGGATGGTATTCTTGGGGTCGTATGCAGTGCCATCCAGTCTCCAAACGTCACGTGTGTGGTTGGCACCAAAGATCTCGACCTTGGTCTCATCAGACCATAGAACCTTGAACCAGTCTGTCTCAGAGTCCTCCAAGTGATCATGAGCAAACTGTAGACGAGCCTTGACATGACGCTTTGAAAGTAAAGGTACCTTACGGGCTCGTCTGGAACGGAGACCATTGCGGTGGAGTGCGTTACTTATGGTATTGACTGAAACCAATGTCCCCACTGCCATGAGATCTTCCCGGAGCTCCTTCCTTGTTGTCCTTGGGTTAGCCTTGACTCTTCGGACAAGCCTGGCCTCGGCACGGGAGGAAACTTTCAAAGGCTGTCCAGGCCGTGGAAGGCTAACAGTAATTCCATAAGCCTTCCACTTCTGGATGATGCTCCCAACAGTGGAGACAGGTAGGCCCAACTCCTTGGAAAGGGTTTTGTACCCCTTGCCAGCCTTGTGACCCTCCACGATCTTGTCTCTGATGGCCTTGGAATGCTCCTTTGTCTTTCCCATGTTGACCATGTACGAGTGCTGTTCACAAGTTTTGGAAGGGTCTTAAATAGTCAGAAAAGGCTGGCAAAAGAGATAATTAATCCACACATGTGAAGCTCATTGTTCTTTGTGCCTGAACTACTTCTTAAAACTTTAGGGGGACCAAACAGAATGCTGGTGGTTTGAGGGGTTGAATAATAAATGACCCTCTGAATTAACGTTTAACGCTTAAAAAAAAAAAAAAAAAAAAATAAAAAAATCTTTTTGGCTGCAGTGCATTTCCCACTTCCAGGCTGATCTACAGTCCAAATGTCACAATGCCAAGTTAATTCCGCATGTGTCAACCAGCTAAATCTGCAGGGGGTTGAATACTACTTGTAGGCACTGTATATGGCCCTCCCTGTATATAGTGATAGACTAAGATTAATTTCACCAATCAATTGTTTTAATGTTATGCCTGATTAATGTCTATTGATAAATGTCTATGAATCAGATAGTATTACCTTTGTGTAGGATTTACATTTATTTCCAATATATTCATCAAACTATCAATGTCATACACAACTAGTTTCTGGTCATCAATGGCATTAGAATTTGTTAATTGAAAAGTAGCCATGAGAAATAATACAAAATCACTTATCTATAAAAATGATGGATTGATGACGATAATATTTTTTACAATTGCATTGTAAAATTCTGCCAGCCAGGCAGTGGCCTAAAATGGATGAAGGGGGTCAACAAATATCCATCTGACATCATAAGATCTAACCAACAAATGTTTGTCTCAATAAGGACCAGAGTCCTGATGCTTGTATCTCTCAGATTTTTTCTGCTTCATTTACTTGTAAGCTCTTGTGAGCAGGACCCTAACTCTTAGTGTTTGATTACTTTATTACTTAATAATGTCTGATTTCTCTATCCATGTCACAATTTGTGAAGTATTGCAGAATATGTTGGCACTTTACAATTAAAAACTAATATTATTATTTACTTCCATAGAGGCAAGATACAATAAAGGTGCTCATGTTCCACCTGCAGTTTGCTTGTAGTGGTGTATAATGTTTAGCAACACCATCTCTTTGGTGGTCATAAATATCCAGACACTATTGCTGATTGTGTTCTGTTGGTTCCCAATAATTCTCTTATTGAAATCTTACACCTTTGATTATGGCTGGCATACAAGTAACACAGATCGTACACAGTACAGGGGCTTAAAAAGGTTGTCCGACCTCAAAATCCTCATTTTTTAAGATAATCTGTGCTGTATTGTAATATACAACACCCTTTTGAAAAATGTTTTGTTTTTGCATTTTGTTCCTCCTAAATTCTACTTTATTCCCTGCACACTGCTTACTTACCTACTGCTCTATAAACTTGATGGCTCCCTTTGCATTTTTACCACTTGACAGCCAGAGCTGACCTCGCCCAGCCTCCGTGTCCAGCACCACCCACCACACACTCATTGGCTGTCAGTAATCTTCCCCAGCAATGACCTCCAACATCATGGAAATAACAGAGCAGAGATTCTGGGAACTAATGCACAATCCCGACCCTACATAATATCATCAGGGTGATAGAGCTTCACATGGCCCCACATTAAACGATGTAGTGGCGAGTCTCATATTGATTAAAATCTTCATCTTTATTAAACAAGGTTAAAATACCATAGTGGTTGGATTGTTGTGTCTATGCGTTTCTGGCAAGTATGCTATTAGTCACTGAGATACAAAATCACTGTAAAAGGCCCAGTTACACACACAGATAATTGTGCAGAGATTGTTCACAGATCTCTGTTTGCAGTGAAATCATGGGCACATTGTTCCAGTTTGTGGCCATGTACAAATTGAACACTATGTCCATGATTTCACTGCAACCAGAGATCTGCGAACAATCTCTGCACAATTATCTGTGTGTGTAACTGGGCCTTAACACAGAGTTTAAAAACACAAGTCCACCAACCAATGATCACATAGATATCTGTTAACAATCACATATGAAGATCATTTGCATAATCACAAATGTCTCCTGATTTCCTATTAGATGCAGATTTAAGGCCGGCATCACATTGCGGCGTGATCCGGTCCGGTTCTTGTCCGGGATGCCCCAGACAGCCGCGGACTGGCTCAGCACACAGGACTGTGGGGCTAATATGCCCCCGGTCCGGTGTGCAGCGCACGCAGCTGCAGCCGCTGACAGGTCAGGACCGTGGCGCCCGCGGTCCTCACCTATCAGCAGTGGGAGCTACGTGTGGCTACACACCGGATCGGGGGGGCATATTAGCAGTGTGAAGCGGCCCTTAGAAGCTAACCTGATCTTGTGGCTGAGTATGTGTGAATTTTAGATTAACTCCATTTGTGTTAATGTATTTAATAAATAGCGGGACTCTCTCCAATCCTCCCACCCAGGCTATTAACACATCATCCAAATATCTTAAATATAGATCTGTATCCTGTTTGAATGGGTTTTTATCAGAGAAAATTGCACTCTCTTCCCACCAGGACACAAAAAGTACAGCCAGAGAAGGTGAAAATCATGAGCCCATCGGGCAGCCCTCAATTAGTATATAATATTCCTCGTTAAACATGAATTATATTTTAACAAATGTTCAATGCTTCGGACAAGCATTTCTTTCGTTTCATCAGTGTATCCACTGTACTTCTGTAAATGGTAGTTAACAGCTGAAGCTGCTGGTTCATGAGGGATAAAAGAAAACAGATTCATGACATCACAAGACAAAAACTTACATTTTTCAGACCATTTGGTTTACTTCATATAGTCTATTACTGTTGAGGTGTCTTTCAAATATCCTGGAGTTCTGGAGATCAAAGGCTGTAAATGAAAATCTACCTATCTGTTCAAATTTTCATTTAGCGACAAAATACTGGATCTAATGGGGCACAGTGGTATAGGGAACTCAGCTTTATTAGTCTTTGGTAATCCGTGAAAAATGGGTGTAATAAGATTACTAGGTATACATTTATCTCTCATTTTATTGGAAAAAACTGCCATTTTTTCACCATCATCCAACAATTGATTAAGGATTCTAGTACAAGATTCTGTAGGATTTGATGGAATCTTTTTATATGTATCATTATTACCCAAAACATCAGATTTTTTAATTACCAATTCATCTCTTATGGAGAAACTGGCTATTGCATTTCTCTCCTCAAGGGTTAAATTATCTCCACTCTTCTGCTTTCTTTCTTTGCTGTTTATAAACAATTCCTTTGGGTCTTTCTCAATCAAAGTTTGGGAAGTGGAGACACATTCAGCCTTTGATTCTTTTGGGTAAAAAGCTTGATTAGCGCCACGAAATTCACTAGGTTTTACCTGTATCAAATCCACATTGTCAGAATTCCCCTCCAGATTTTCCAAATCCAATCGTATATATTGTTCATCAAACATTGACTGTGACACATTATATGAATTACCTTCTTCCCTTATCTCCTCTTCCAGAACATTTTGATCATTGTAGAAATGCTTTTTTACCGTAAATAATCTGACTAGTTTATTTAAATCCATAATTGTTTGACATAAATCAACATTTTTATTGGGAACAAAATTAATTTCCTTATTTAATAAATTACACATATAAAAAGACTAGATGGTGGCCCGATTCTAATGCATTGGGTATTCTAGAATACCTTGTAAACAGGAGTGAACTGCGTCACACTATGACTGACAGACCTTGTAAACAAGAGTGAACTGTGTCACACTATGACTGACTGCCTTGTAAACAGCAGAGAAGTGCATCATACTATGAGCGGCAGTTCAAATTGCGCGCTAATATACCAAGCCATCCTCCGCTTCACTGATTGGTCGCCGCCAGCCGTGACGACCAATCAGCACACTTGGCGCGTGTTTTAAAACACGCTTCACTGATTGGTCGCCGCGGCCAGCAACGACCAATCAGTGAAGCAGAGCATGGCTTGGCAGGAGTTTTGAATCCTGCGCCACTGATTGGTTGCCGCTGAGAGCGATTCATATTTCCAAGCCGCGCCACTTTACTGATTGGTCGCCGCCGGCCGCGGTGACCAATCAGAGAAGTAGCGTGGCTTGGCGTGGGATTTGAATTCCGATGGCCATATAGGAATACCCATAATGTGGGTGTTCCAATATGGCGGTCAGGGTACTACTGCTGCAAGCTGACGCCGGTCATCTCCTGAATGATAGAAAAGAAACAAAAGGGCGCTCCTAGGTAAAATCTGGGGTTAGATTTAGGGGCAAGCTTATTCACTGTATATTACTAACCTTGCCGGGTTATGCAGCCTGCATAACCTGGTGTAGAGGCCTTCGGTGCTATGCGCGCACCGCACTCTTTGTTGCAGCTACCTGGTTGCTGGGGAGTCAGTCACGTGGGGCGTCACGTGTCTTTGACGTTACCGCAGGACCCTAACACCAGGTCTACTGTTTACTAGCTCATGCACGGCCTCCCAATCCTTTGCACTGCAACCTCACCGCTCACCAGGAAGGTGTAATGAGCAGATAAAGAAAGGATTAGCGGTTTTGAGGGCGCTGTAAAGGAGCAGGAGAGCCAAGGTTTCCAATATCTTACTTTTAATCATAATCACAATGCTTTTTAATGGATACTCCGCCTTCTTCAGGTGAACCTAATGAAGGCGGAGTATCTGTTGAAACGCGTTGTGATTGTGATTAAAAGTAAGATATTGGAAACCTTGGCTCTCCTGCTCCTTTACAGCGCCCTCAAAACCGCTAATCCTTTCTTTATCTGCCGGTCATCTCCTGCCTGGCTTGCCGCGGACCTCTGTGCGGCAGTAGATGAACCACAGCTACCGTCGGATCTCCCAATGATAGCCGTGGCCGGACACATGTATCCTGGTGATAGTGATGCCGATGCGTCGCCGTCTCCAGGTTTCAGCTTGGCGCATGTTTTGAATGCGCGGGGCTGTTTTGCATACGCCTTGCTCATTGGTTGCCGCGGCTGGCAGTAACCAATGAGCACTGGCGCGCGATTTTCTGGACGATTAGGCAATTATATAGTAGATACCTACAGCAGTGTCAGTGTACAGCGGTGTCTGCATGCAGCAGTGTCAGTGTGCAGCAGTGTCGGTGTGTAAAAGTATCAGTGTTGTGCACAGTGTCTGTGTGCGGCGGTGTCGGTGTGTGGCGGTGTCGGTGTACAGCAGTGTTGGTGTACAGCAGTCTCAGTGTACAGAAGTATCAGTGTTGTGCAGCGGTGTCGGTGTGCGGCAGTGTTGGTGTGTGGCGGTGTCGGTGTACAGCAGTGTTAGTGTACAGCAGTGTCAGTGTACAGAAGTATCAGTGTTGTGCAGCGGTGTTGGTGTGCGGTGGTGTCGGTGTCGATGTACAGCAGTGTTAGTGTACAGCACTGTCAGTGTAAAGAAGTATCAGTGTTATGCGGTGGTGTCAGTGTGGGACGGTGGTCGGTTTGCGTCAGTGTCGGTGTGCAGCGGTGTCGGTGTGCAGTGGAGTCGGTGTACAGCACTATCAGTGTTGTGCGGCGATGTCTGTGTGTGGCAGTGTTGGTGTGCGGCGGTGTGCATCAGTGTCGGTGCTCGGCGGTGTCGGTGTACAGCAGTGTGGGTGTACAGCAGTATCAGTGTTGTGCGGCGGTGTCGGTGCGCGGCAGTGTCGGTGTGCGGTGGTGTCAATGTTCAGTCACCGGGCGAGACTAATCAGTGGGGGCAGAATGGAGCGGGACAGGATGGAGCGAGCAAGGCAGGATGGAGCCAGTGGGGCAGGATGGAGCTAGCAGTGCCGTGTGTGTGGCGGTGTCGGTGTGAAGTGGTGTCGGTGTCTGCGGTGTGTGGCAGTGGCAGTGTTGTGCGGTGATGTTGGTGTGCGGGCGGTATCAGTGTGTAGCGGTTGTCAGTGTGCAGCGGTGTCAGTGTGCAGCGGTGTCAGTGTGCAGCGGTGTCAGTGTAAAGTGGCGTCTGTGGTGTGCAGTGGTGTCTGCGGTGTGCAGCAGTGTCGGTGTTCAGTGGCCGGGCTCGACTAATCAGTGGGGGCAGAATGGAGTGGGGCAGGATGGAGTAAGCGGGGCAGGATGGATCGAGTGGGGCAGGATGGAGCGAGCAGGGCAGGATGGAGCCGGGGAGGCAGGATGGAGCCGGGGAAGCAGGATGGAGCCAGGGGGGCAGGAAGGAACCAGGGGGCAGGATGGAGCCGGGGGGCAGGATGGAGCCGGGGGGCAGGATGGAACCAGGGGGCAGGATGGAGCCGGGGGGGGGGGGGGGGCAGGATGGAGCAGGGGGGGGGCAGGATGGAGCAGGGGGGAGCAGGATGGAGCTGGGGGGCAGGATGGAGCAGGGGGGGGCAGGATGGAGCGAGCAGGGCAGGATGGAGCCAGCGCGGCAGGATGGAGCCAGCGGTGTCAGTGTGCAGCGGTGTCACTGTCTGCGGTGTGTGGCAGTGGCAGTGTTGTGCGGTGGTGTTGGTGTGCGGCGGTATCAGTGTGCAGTGGTGTCAGTGTGTAGCGGTGTCAGTGTGTAGCGGTGGCAGTGTGTAGCGGTGGCAGTGTGTAGCGGTGGCAGTGTGCAGCGGTGGTCAGTGTGCAGTGGTGTCAGTGTAAAGTGGCGTCTGTGGTGTGCAGCGGTGTCTGCGGTGTGCAGCAGTGTCGGTGTTCAGTGGCCGGGCTTGACTAATCAGTGGGGGCAGAATGGAGCGGGGCAGGATGGAGTGAGCGGGGCAGGATGGAGCAAGCGGGGCAGGATGGAGCAAGCGGGGCAGGATGGATCGAGTGGGGCAGGATGGAGTGAGCAGGGCAGGATGGAGTCGGGGAGGCAGGATGGAGCCAGGGGGCAGGATGGAGCCAGGGGGGCAGGATGGAGCCAGGGGGGCAGGAAGGAACCAGGGGGCAGGATGGAGTCGGGGGGGCAGGATGGAGGCAGGGGGCAGGATGGAGCCGGGGGGGCAGGATGGAGCCGGGGGGGGCAGAATGGAGCAAGGGGGGGGGTAGGATGGAGCCGGGGGGGGGCAGGATGGAGCAGGGGGGGGGGGGCAGGATGGAGCAGGGGGGGCAGGATGGAGCTGGGGGAGCAGGATGGAGCTGGGGGAGCAGGATGGAGCTGGGGGGCAGGATGGAGCTGGGGGGGCAGGATGGAGCGGGGGGCAAGATGGAGCGAGCAGGGAGGATGGAGCCAGCGGGGCAGGATGGAGCCAGCGGTGTCAGTGTGCAGCGGTGTCAGTGTAAAGCGGTGTCTACAGTGTGCAGCGGTGTCTGTGCTGTTGGTGTTCAGTCGCCGGGCGTGACTAATCAGTGAGGGCAGAATGGAGCAAGCGGGGCAGGATAGAGCAAGCGGGGCAGGATGGAGCGAGCTGGGCAGGATGGAGCTGGGGGGGCAGGATGGAGCTGGCGGGGCAGGATGGTGGCAGCGGGGCAGGATGGAGCAAGCAGGGCAGGATGGAGCAAGCAGGGCAGGATGGAGCTGAGGGTGCAGTATGGAGCCAGCGGGGCAGGACAGTGGCGAGTGGGGCAGGTTGGGAGGCAAGGGACAGGATGGAGGCGGGGGGCAGGATGGAGCGAGTGGGGCAGGATGGCGTGAGGGGAGCAGGATGGAGCCAGCGGGATAGGATGAAGCGGGAGCATGATGAAGCGAGAGACAGGATGGAGCCGGGGGGCATGACGGAGCTGGGGGGGCAGGATGGAGGCAGGGGTGGATGGAATGGGGGGCAGGATGGAGCGAGCGGGGCAGGATGGAGCAGGATGGAGCCAGGGGGCAGGATGGAGGCGAGGGGGCAGGATGGAGGCGGGGGGGTAGGATGGAGCGGGGGGGTAGGATGGAGGCGGGGGGCAGGATCCCCCTCGCCCCCCTCTATTCTCACCCATGGCTAGCTTGAGCGATGCCCGGTGCTGAAGTCTGTGCAGCGGTCATGTGACAGGGTGGGCTATCTGACATCACATCAGCCCGCCCTGTCACATGACCGCTGTACAGAGTGCGCCTATGCATCGCTGTCATCAGGTTTCAGCTTGGGGCGAGTTGTGAATGTGCGCGGCTGTTTTGCATACACTGTGCTCATTGGTTACCATGGCTAGTGGCGACCAATGAGCGCTGGCACGCGATTTTGGCGACGGACACGATTAGGCAATTATATAGTAGACTAGTAAAAAGGCCTGATGCAATTGCATCGGGAGCGCGGTGAAATGAATAGTGTGTATACAGGCGGGTGAGTGGCTAGCAGAGTATACATGGGGCTCTGGGGGTAGCAGAGTATACAGGCGGGTCTGTGGGTAGCAGAGTATACAGACTGCTCTGAGGGTAGCAGATTATACAGGCGGCTCTCTGGGTAGGAAAGTATACAGGCGGCTCTGTGGGTAGCAGAGTATACAGCCGGGTTTGTGGTTAGCAGATTATACAGGCGGCTCTGTGTGTAGCAGAGTATAGAGAAGGCTCTGTGGGTAGCAGATTGTACAGGCGGCTCCGTGGGTAGCAGAGTATACAGGCTGGTCTGTGGGTAGAAGAGTATAGAGGCGGCTCTGTGGGTAGCAGAGTATAGAGGCGGCTCTGTGGGTAGCAGAGTATAGAGGCGGCTCTGTGGGTAGCAGAGTATAGAGGCGGCTCTGTGGGTAGCAGAGTATAGAGGCAGCTCTGTGGGTAGCAGAGTATAGAGACGGCTCTGTGGGTAGCAGAATATAGAAACGGCTCGGTGGGTAGCAGAGTATAGAGGCGGCTCTTTGGGTAGCAGAGTATAGAGGCAGCTCTGTGGGTAGCAGAGTATACAGGCGGCTCTGTGGGTGTCAGAGTATGAGGGGGGCTCTTGGATAGCAGAGTATGATGTGGCGGGAGGCTGGAGGAGTGAGGGGAGCAGAGGCTGGAGGGGTGAGGGAGCAGAGGTGGAGGGGTGAGGAGAGGTCCAGATGGAGGGGTGAGGAGAGGTCCAGATGGAGGGGTGAGGAGAGGTCCGGCTGGAGGGGTGAGGAGAGATGCGGCTGGAGGGGTGACATCCCGCTCAGTGGCAGGACGTGGCTGCGTGCTGGGGCTGATCGCAGCCCCAGTCACACGGCATTGTCCTCTGGGGCGGGTTGGGTGACGCAGAGAGGGATCAGTTCTTGCCCTCAGGCCACACATGTGACCTGAGCGGAAGGAACAGATTGGGCGGTGTGTGGTAAAGACAGGACGGCCATCCGATTGGTCTAGGACGCCAAGTCCTGGCCAATGGGATGGGCGTCCTGTGTGTACAACACAGCGCCCAATCCGCTGGCGGGGGCGGGCAATGGGAGTGAGCGGGGCGTGTCAGGCTTTGCAGGCTGACACGGTCCGCTCACTCCCATTGGCTGTTGCCGGCCACAGGACGACGTCACTGGCTCCCGGCACCCGGCCACAGCCCGTAGCCCGCTACTCCACCAGCATGGCGACATTGAGACCCCAGCGGTGAGAGTGGCGAGGGGCGGAAGGCATCAACGGCATCCGGGCAGCGTGGACCTTGCGGAGGGCGCGAGGGCAGTGGCGATGGAGCGGGGCCGACGGTTGGCAGGATGACAGCGGTGTCAGGTAGTGCGGCTGAGGATGGAGGAGGCTGTGAGATGGAAAGCTGTGAGGATGGAGGAGCTGTGAGGATGGAGGAGGCTGTGAGGATGGAGGAGGCTGTGAGCATGGAAGAGGCTGTAAGCATGGAAGAGGCTGTGAAGATAGGGAGGCTGTGAAGATGGAGGAGGCTGTGAGGATGGAGGAGGCTGTGAGGATGGAGGAGGCTGTGAGGATGGAGGAGGCTGTGAGGATGGAGGAGGCTGTGAGGCAGGAGGAGGCTGTGAGTCTGTGAGGCTGGAGGAGGCTGTGATGCTGAGGAGGCTGGAGGCTGTGAGGCTGGAGGAGGCTGT
Organism: Allobates femoralis; assembly: GCA_033576535.1. Classification (NCBI taxonomy): domain Eukaryota; kingdom Metazoa; phylum Chordata; class Amphibia; order Anura; family Aromobatidae; genus Allobates; species Allobates femoralis. The sequence goes on along the minus strand of JARQOC010000006.1, from coordinate 215,425,110 downwards.
GAGGCTGGAGGAGGCTGTGAAGCTGGAGGAGGATGTGAGGCTGGGGAGGCTGTGAGGCTGGAGGAGGCTGTGAGGCTGGAGGAGGCTGTGAAGGTGGAGGAGGCTGTGAGGATGGGGAGGCTGTGAGGCTGGAGGAGGCTGTGAGGATGGAGGAGGCTGTGAGGCTGGAGGAGGCTGTGAGGCTGGAGGAGGCTGTGAGGATGGAGGAGGGAGTGAGGCTGGAGGAGGCTGTGAGGATGGGGAGGCTGTGAGGAGGAGTGTGAGGATGTAGGAGGCTGTGAGGATGTAGGAGGCTGTGGGGCTGTAGGAGGCTGTGAGGATGGAGGAGGCTGTGAGGCTGGAGGAGGCTGTGAGGCCAGAGGAGGCTGTGAGGCTGGAGGAGGCTGTGAGTCTGGGAGGCTGGAGGAGGCTGTGAGGCAGGAGGAGGCTGTAAGGCAGGAGGAGGCTGAGGCTGGAGGAGGATGTGAGGCTGGAGGAGGATGTGAGGCTGGAGGAGGATGTGAGGATGGGGAGGCTGTGAGGCTGGAGGAGGCTGTAAAGCTGGAGGAGGCTGTGAGGCTGGAGGAGGCTGTGAGGCTGGAGGAGGCTGTGAGGATGTTGAGGCTGTGAGGCTGGAGGAGCTGTGGGGATAGGGGAGCTGTGAGGAGGAGGTGTGAGGCTGGAGGAGGATGTGAGGATGGGGGAGGCTGTGAGGCTGGAGGAGGCTGTGAGGCTGGAGGAGGCTGTAAGGCTGGAGGAGGCTGTGAGGCTGGAGGAGGTGTGAAGATGGGGAGGCTGTGAGGCTGGAGTCTGTGAGGCAGGAGGACGCTGGGAGGTTGGAGGAGGCAGTGAGGCTGTAGGAGGCAGTATGGCTGGAGGAGGCTGTGAGGATGGGGAGGCTGGAGGAGGGTGTGAGGCTGGAGGAGGGTGTGAGCTGGAGGAAGCGTGAGTCTGTGAGGCTGGAGGAGGCAGTGATGCTGGAGGAGGCTGTGAGGCAGGAGGAGGCTGTGAGTCTGTGAGGCAGGAGGAGGCTGTGAGGTTGGAGGAGCCCAAGAGGCTGGAGGAGGCCGTGAGGCTGGAGGAGGCAGTGAGGCTGGAGGAGGCGTGAGGATGGGGAGAAAGTGAGGCTGGAGGAGGCTGTGAGCTGGAGGAGGCTGTGAGGATGGGGAGGCGTGAGGCTGGAGGAGGCTGAGGCTGGAGGAGGGTGTGAGGCTGGAGGAGGCTGTGAGTGCAGGAGGCTGAGCTGTGATGCTGGAGGAGGCTATTATGCTGGAGGAGGCTGTGAGGCAGGAGGAGGCTGTGAGGCTGGAGGAGGAGTGAGGCTGGAGGAGGCTGTGAGGATGGGGAGGCTGTGAGGCTGGAGGAGACTGTGAGGTGGAGGAGGCTGTGAGGCTGGAGGAGGCTGTGAGGCTGGAGGAGGCTGTGAGGCTGTGAGGATGGGAGGCTGTGAGGCTGGAGGAGGCTGTCAGCTGGAGGGGCGAGCGGAGGAGCTGTGATGCTGGATGAGGCTGTGAGGAGGAGGGGCTGTGAGGCTGGAGGGGGCAGTGAGGCTGGAGGAGGCTGTGAGGCTGGAGGAGGCTGTGAGGAGGGGAGGCTATGAGGCTGTGAGGCTGGAGGAGGCTGTGAGGATGGGGAGGCTGTGATGCTGGAGGAGGCTGTGAGGCTGGAGGAGGTGTGAGGCTCGAGGAGGCTGTGAGGCTCGAGGATGAGCTGTGAGGCAGGAGGAGGCTGTGAGCAGGAGTGTGAGGCTGTGAGGTGTGGGGAGAGCGTAGTGAGAGCTGTAGGAGGCGTGAGGCTGTAGGAGGCTGTAGGAGGCTGAGGATGGAGAGGCTGTGAGTCTGTGAGTCTGTGAGGCAGGAGAGGCTGTGAGGTGGGAGCGTGAGGCTGGAGGAGGCGTGAGGCTGGAGGAGGCAGTGAGGCTGGAGGGCGTGAGGCTGGAGGAGCAGTGAGCTGGGAGGCTGTGAGGCTGGAGGAGGCAGTGAGGTGGAGGAGGCTGTGAGGCTGGAGGAGGCAGTGGTGAGGAGGCATGAGCGGGAGGCTGTGAGGCTGGAGGAGCAGTGAGGCTGAGGAGGCAGTGAGCTGGATGGAGGGCGTGAGGATGGGAGGTGAGCGTGAGGATGAGGTGGAGGGCGTGAGGCAGGAGGAGTGTGGAGGAGGCTGTGAGGGGGAGGCTGGAGGAGGGTGTGAGGCTGGAGGAGGGTGTGAGGCTGGAGGAAGCTGTGAGTCTGTGAGGCTGGAGGAGGCAGTGATGCTGGAGGAGGCTGTGAGGCAGGAGGAGGCTGTGAGTCTGTGAGGCTGGAGGAGGCTGTGAGGCTGGAGACGGCAGTGAGGCTGGAGGAGGCAGTGAGGCTGGAGGAGGCTGTGAGGATGTGGAGGCTGTGAGGATGTGGAGGCTGTGAGGATGGGGAGGCTGTGAGGCTGGAGGAGGCTGTGAGGCTGGAGGAGGCTGTGAGACTGGAGGAAACTGTGAGGATGGGGAGGCTGTAGGAGGCTTTTACTGTACTGAGCATGCTCAGTACAGTAAAACGTCTCCAAACAGGAAGGCAGGGGTTAAAATAAAAAAAAAAAGTTAATGCTCACCTTACCCCGAGCCCCCGCCGTCTTCCTCCTGGCTCCCGGTGGCTCCCGCTGGCTCCCAGTGTCTGCAGAGCTCTTCTACTGCTAGTTCAGGACCTGCGGTGATATCACAGTCACGTGACACCAGGTTACCATGGAGTAACCTGGTGTCACGTGACTGTGACATCACCACAGGTCCTGGACTGCAGTAGAAGAGCTCTGCAGACACTGGGAGCCAGCGGGAGCCAGGAGGGAGACGGCGGGGGCTCGGGGAGAGGTGAGCATATTTTTTTTTTTTTTTTTAAGGGTAGTGCGGCTGCGGCTCGCGATGACGCTGCGCGGCATCGCTCGCAGTCGCGCAAAGGAGCTTGGGATTCAGCTACAGTGCCCGAATTCCCAACTCCCGATTATATAAGTAGATTGCATCAAATCTTACAAAATCTTGTACTAGAATCCTTAACCAATTGTTGGAAGATGGTGAAGAAATGGCAGTTTTTTCCAATAAAATGAGATAAAACTATACCTAGTAATCCTATTACACCAATTTTTCACGGATTACCAAAAATGCATAAAGCTGAGTTCCCTATACCACTGTGCCCCATTATATCTAGTATTTTGTCACTAAATGAAAATTTGAGCAGATGGGTAGATTTTCACTTACAACCTTTGATCCCCAGAACTCTGGGATATTTGAAAGACACCTCAATAGAGATGAGCCACCACCCTAATGTTCGAATTCGATTAATCGTATTTGAGATTTGTTCGTCGAATGTTCGACGAACAATGCGAACCCCGTTGAAATCAATGGCAGGCTACAGAAAACATATAGAAACACCATTAAAGGGCTCCAAAAGCTGCCAAACTACTCAGAATGGACAACAAACACCTCAAAAAGTGACAACAATTCAACCACAGTACAAATAGTCACAGGCTAAGTGGATTAAATTTTCTATAAGTAAAAAGAGGTGGAAGAGTAAAAGGAGAATGAGACACAGGTATGGGCATGTCACACCCTTCTTAAATGATGTAAAACATAGCAAGGGGACTCCAACAAGAATCCTTACTCCTTTCAAAGGGTCACACCTACAGCAAAATGGCATCAATTCTCCCAGACCCAGACCCAAAATTGCTGAATGGCCCAGTTTGCATGCATGGCTCAGCGTCTGAAACAGGACCTGGCCTAGAATTTCAAGGTTAAACCTTGCTCAGCAACTAAACGATTTGTGGAGAATTACAGTAAAAACTACAGAGGTAGGTCAGTGACCTAGTGGGTCGGATCCCCTCGAAGCTCATGCAAGTGCTCCCGTCAATGTTATGCCCCACTACATGAATTCACAGAGAGGTAGGTCAGAGACATGTGTCTGTGCCTAGTAGGCTGGATAAAGTCAAAGCTTGTGCAAGCGTTCCCATAAAAGTCATGCCCCGCCACAGACAGGTGGGACCACTATTCGTTTTCTGGAATACTATAGAAAAAACAGAGAGATACGTCAAAGACCTGTCTAGTGTACCGCTTACACTGCCATCTTGTGGTTGATATATAAAATGCAGCTTTTGACTTTGTTTCATGAAAATGCTTTGGTAGAAGAATTTGCCTACCACAAACACACAAACACACAATGCACTGTGCACTTTAAATTGCCAATTCAGTTTTTATATGGAATTCATGGAGGAGGCTGTGAGGATGGAGGAGGCTGTGAGGCTGGAAGAGGCTGTGAGGCTGGAGGAGAGGCTGTGAGGTTGGAGGAGGCTGTGAGGCTGGAGGAGGCTGTGATTCTGGAGGAGGGTGTGAGGCTGGCGGAGGCTGTGAGGCTATGAGGCTCGAGGAGGCTGTGATGCTGGAGGAGGCTGTGATGCTGGAGGAGGCTGTGAGCAGGAGGAGGCTGTGAGGCTGGAGGAGGCAGTGAGGCTGGAGGAGGCTGTGAGGCTGGAGGAGGCTGTGAGGATGGGGAGGCTGTGAGGCTGGAGGAGGCCGTGAGGATGGGGAGACTGTGAGGCTGAAGGAGGCTGTGAGGCTGGAGGAGGCTGTGAGGCTTTGAGGATGGGGAGGCTGTGAGGCTGGAGGAGGCTGTGATGCTGGAGGAGGCTGTGATGCTGGATGAGGCTGTGAGGCAGGAGGAGGCTGTGAGGCCGGAGGAGGCAGTGAGGCTGGAGGAGGCAGTGGAGCTCGAGGAGGCTGTGAGGATGGGGAGGCTATGAGGCTGGAGGAGGCTGTGAGGCTGGAGGAGGCTGTGAGGATGGGGAGGCTGTGATGCTGGAGGAGGCTGTGAGGCTGGAGGAGGGTGTGAGGCTGGAGGAGGCTGTGAGTCTGTGAGGCTGGAGGAGGCTGTGATGCTGGAGGAGGCTGTGAGGCAGGAGGAGGCTGTGAGGCAGGAGGAGGCTGTGAGGGTAGAGGAAGCAGTGAGGCTGTAGGAGGCTGTGAGGCTGTAGGAGGCTGGAGGAGCTGTGAGGATGGAGAGGCTGTGAGTCTGTGAGGCAGGAGGACGCTGTGAGGTTGGAGGAGGCAGTGAGGCTGTAGGAGGCAGTATGGCTGGAGGAGGCTGTGAGGATGGGGAGGCTGGAGGAGGGTGTGAGGCTGGAGGAAGCTGTGAGTCTGTGAGGCTGGAGGAGGCAGTGATGCTGGAGGAGGCTGTGAGGCAGGAGGAGGCTGTGAGTCTGTGAGGCAGGAGGAGGCTGTGAGGTTGGAGGAGCCCAAGAGGCTGGAGGAGGCCGTGAGGCTGGAGGAGGCAGTGAGGCTGGAGGAGGCAGTGAGGATGGGGAGAAAGTGAGGCTGGAGGAGGCTGTGAAACTGGAGGAGGCTGTGAGGATGGGGAGGCTGTGAGGCTGGAGGAGGCTATGAGGCTGGAGGAGGGTGTGAGGCTGGAGGAGGCTGTGAGGCTGTGAGGCTCGAGGAGGCTGTGATGCTGGAGGAGGCTGTGATGCTGGAGGAGGCTATTATGCTGGAGGAGGCTGTGAGGCAGGAGGAGGCTGTGAGGCTGGAGGAGGCAGTGAGGCTGTAGGAGGCTGTGAGGATGGGGAGGCTGTGAGGCTGGAGGAGACTGTGAAGTGGGGAGGCTGTGAGGCTGGAGGAGGCTGTGAGGCTGGAGGAGGCTGTGAGGCTGTGAGGATGGGGAGGCTGTGAGGCTGGAGGAGGCTGTCAGGCTGGAGGAGGCTGTATGCTGGAGGAGGCATGTGATGCTGGATGAGGCTGTGAGGTGGAGGGGCAGTGAGCTGAGAGGGGCAGTGAGGCTGGAGGGGCAGTGAGGCTGGAGGAGGCTGTGAGGCTGGAGGAGGCTGTGAGGATGGGGAGGCTATGAGGCTGTGAGGCTGGAGAAGGCTGTGAGGTGGGGAGGCTGTGATGCTGGAGGAGGCTGTGAGGCTGGGAGGAGGTGTGAGGCTCGAGGAGGCTGTGAGGCTCGAGGAGTCTGGGAGTCTGTGAGGCTGGAGGAGGCTGTGAGGCTGGAGGAGGCTGTGAGGCAGGAGGAGGCTGTGAGGCTGGAGGAGGCTGTGAGGCAGGAGGAGGCTGTGAGGCAGGAGGAGGCTGTGAGGTGGAGGAAGCAGTGAGGCTGTAGGAGGCTGTGAGGCTGTAGGAGGCTGTAGGGGCTGAGGATGGAGAGGCTGTGAGTCTGTGAGGCTGTGAGGCAGGAGGAGGCTGTGAGGTTGGAGCAGGCAGTGAGGCTGGAGGAGGCGTGTGAGGCTGGAGGAGGCGGTGAGGCTGGAGGAGGCAGTGAGGCTGGAGAGGCAGTGAGGCTGGAGGAGGCAGTGAGGCTGGAGGAGGCAGTGAGGCTGGAGGAGGCTGTGAGGCTGGAGGAGGCAGTGAGGATGGGGAGGCTGGAGAGGTGTGAGGCTGGAGGAGGTGTGAGGCTGGAGGAGGTGTGAGGCTGGAGGAAGCTGTGAGTCTGTGAGGCTGGAGGAGGCGTTGATTGCTGAGGAGGCTGTGAGGAGGAGAGCTGGAGGCTGTGAGGCATGAGGAGAGTTGATGTGTTGGAGGGGGCCGTTAGGTTGGATGGAGGCCGTAGCTGGAGGAGGCTGTGAGGCTGAGAGGACGCGTGAGTGAGAGGCAGTGAGGTCGGAGAGGCTGTGAGGATGGGACTAAAGAGGCTGGAGGTAGAGCTTGAGGCTGGAGGAGGCTGTGAGGATGGGGAGGCGTGGATGTGGAGGAGGTGTAGCTTGAGGAGGTGTGGGAGGCTCGAGGAGGCTGTGGAGGCTGGAGGAGGCTGTGAGTCTGTGAGCGGAGGAGGCTTGAGGCTGGAGAGGTGATTAGGCAGAGAGGAAGCTGTGAGCGGCAGGAAAGACCTGTTGAGGGTGGATGGAGCAGTGAGTAATGTAGGAGCTGTGAGGCTGTAGGAGGCTGAGGAGGCTGTGAGGATGAGAGGCTGTGAGTCTATGTGAGTATTGTGAGGCAGGAGGAGCTGTGAGGTTGAGGAGGTGATTTGAGCTGAGGAGCAGTGAGGCATGGATGGGCTGTGAGGATGGGAGGCTGGAGGAGGGATGAGAGGCTGGAGGAGGGTGTGAGGTGAGGAAGCTGTGAGTCTGTGAGGCTGGAGGAGGCAAGTGATGCTGGAGGAGGCTGTGAGGCAGAAGAGCTGTGATGCTGGATGAGGCCGTGAGCTGGAGGAGGCCGTGAGGCTGGAGAGTCAGTTGAGGCGTAGGAGTCTGTGAGGCTGAGAGGCAGTGAGGATGGGGAGGCAGTGAGGCTGGAGGAGCTGTGAAGGCTTGGAGGAGGCTGTGAGAAGGGGAGGCTGTGAGGCGGAGGAGGTCTTGTGAGCTGGAGGAGGCTCAGTGAGGCTGGAGGAGGGTGTGAGGCTGGAGGTTGCTGTGAGGCTGTGAGGCTCGAGGAGGCTGTGATTGCATGGAGGAGCTGTGTGCTGGAGAGGCTGTGAGACTGGAGAAGGCAGTGAGGTGGAGGAGGCAGTGAGGCTGGAGGAGGCTGTGAGGATGGGGAGGCTGTGAGGCTGGAGGAGGCTGTGAGGATGGGGAGGCTGTGAGGCTGGAGGAAGCTGTGAGGCTGGAGGAGGCTGTGAGGCTGGAGGAAACTGTGAGGCTGTGAGGATGGGGAGGCTGTGAGGCTGGATGAGGCTGTGATGCTGGAGGAGGCTGTGATGCTGGATGAGGCTGTGAGGCAGGAGGAGGCTATGAGGCTGGAGGAGGCAGTGAGGCTGGAGGAGGCTGTGAGGCTGGAGGAGGCTGTGAGGATGGGGAGGCTATGAGGCTGGAGGAGGCTGTGAGCATGGGGAGGCTGTGATGCTGGAGGAGGCTGTGAGGCTGGAGGAGGGTGTGAGGCTGAGGAGGCTGTGAGGCTGGAGGAGGCTGTGAGTCTGTGAGGCTGGAGGAGGCTGTGAGGCAGGAGGAGGCTGTGAGGCAGGAGGAGGCTGTGAGGCAGGGGGAGGCTGTGAGGGTGGAGGAAACAGTGAGGCTGTAGGAGGCTGTGAGGCTGTAGGAGGCTGTAGGAGGCTGTGAGGATGGAGAGTCTGTGAGTCTGTGAGGCAGGAGGAGGCTGTGAGTTTGGAGGAGGCAGTGAGGCTGGAGGAGGCAGTGAGGCTGGAGGAGGCTGTGAGGCTGGAGGAGGCAGTGAGGCTGGAGGAGGCTGTGAGGCTGGAGGAGGCAGTGAGGATGGGGAGGCTGTGAGGCTGGAGGAGGCAGTGAGGCTGGAGGAGGCAGTGAGGCTGGAGGAGGCAGTGAGTATTGGAAGGCTGTGAGGATGGAGGAGGCTGTGAGGCAGGAGGAGGCTGTGAGGATGGGGAGGCTGGAGGAGGGTGTGAGGCTGGAGGAGGGTGTGAGGCTGGAGGAAGCTGTGAGTCTGTGAGGCTGGAGGAGGCAGTGATGCTGGAGGAGGCTGTGAGGCAGGAGGAGGCTGTGAGGCTGTGAGGCAGGAGGAGGCTGTGAGGTTGGAGGAGGCCGTGAGGCTGGAGGAAGCAGTGAGGCTTGAGGAGGCAGTGAGGATGGGGAGGCAGTGAGGCTGGAGGAGGCTGTGAGGCTGGAGGAGGCTGTGAGGCTGGAGGAGGCTGTGAGGCAGTGAGGATGGGGAGGCTGTGAGGCTGGAGGAGGCTGTGAGGCTGGAGGAGGCTGTGAGGCAGGAGGAGGCTGTGAGGCAGGAGGAGGCTGTGAGGATGGGGTGGCTGGAGGAGGGTGTGAGGCTGGAGGAGGGTGTGAGGCTGGAGGAAGCTGTGAGTCTGTGAGGCTGGAGGAGGCAGTGATGCTGGAGGAGGCTGTGAGGCAGGAGGAGGCTGTGAGTCTGTGAGGCTGGAGGAGGCTGTGAGGCTGGAGACGGCAGTGAGGCTGGAGGAGGCAGTGAGGCTGGAGGAGGCTGTGAGGATGTGGAGGCTGTGAGGATGTGGAGGCTGTGAGGATGGGGAGGCTGTGAGGCTGGAGGAGGCTGTGAGGCTGGAGGAGGCTGTGAGACTGGAGGAAACTGTGAGGATGGGGAGGCTGTAGGAGGCTTTTACTGTACTGAGCATGCTCAGTACAGTAAAACGTCTCCAAACAGGAAGGCAGGGGTTAAAATAAAAAAAAAAAGTTAATGCTCACCTTACCCCGAGCCCCGCCGTCTTCCTCCTGGCTCCCGGTGGCTCCCGCTGGCTCCCAGTGTCTGCAGAGCTCTTCTACTGCTAGTTCAGGACCTGCGGTGATATCACAGTCACGTGACACCAGGTTACCATGGAGTAACCTGGTGTCACGTGACTGTGACATCACCACAGGTCCTGGACTGCAGTAGAAGAGCTCTGCAGACACTGGGAGCCAGCGGGAGCCAGGAGGGAGACGGCGGGGGCTCGGGGAGAGGTGAGCATATTTTTTTTTTTTTTTTTAAGGGTAGTGCGGCTGCGGCTCGCGATGACGCTGCGCGGCATCGCTCGCAGTCGCGCAAAGGAGCTTGGGATTCAGCTACAGTGCCCGAATTCCCAACTCCCGATTATATAAGTAGATTGCATCAAATCTTACAAAATCTTGTACTAGAATCCTTAACCAATTGTTGGAAGATGGTGAAGAAATGGCAGTTTTTTCCAATAAAATGAGATAAAACTTAACCTAGTAATCCTATTACACCAATTTTTCACGGATTACCAAAAATGCATAAAGCTGAGTTCCCTATACCACTGTGCCCCATTATATCTAGTATTTTGTCACTAAATGAAAATTTGAGCAGATGGGTAGATTTTCACTTACAACCTTTGATCCCCAGAACTCTGGGATATTTGAAAGACACCTCAATAGAGATGAGCCACCACCCTAATGTTCGAATTCGATTATCGTATTGAGATTTGTCGTCGAATGTTCGAGAACAATGCGAACCGTTGAAATCAATGGCATACAGAAAACTATGAAACACCTTTAAGGGCTCCAAAAGCTCAAACTACCAGAATGACACAAACCCTCAAAAAGTGACAACAATTCAACCACAGTACAAATAGTCACAGGCTAAGTGGATTAAATTTTCTATAAGTAAAAAGAGGTGGAAGAGTAAAAGGAGAATGAGACACAGGTATGGGCATGTCACACCCTTCTTAAATGATGTAAAACATAGCAAGGGGACTCCAACAAGAATGCCTTACTCCTTTCAAAGGGTCACACCTACAGCAAAATGGCATCAATTCTCCCAGACCCAGACCCAAAATTGCTGAATGGCCCAGTTTGCATGCATGGCTCAGCGTCTGAAACAGGACCTGGCCTAGAATTTCAAGGTTAAACCTTGCTCAGCAACTAAACGATTTGTGGAGAATTACAGTAAAAACTACAGAGGTAGGTCAGTGACCTAGTGGGTCGGATCCCCTCGAAGCTCATGCAAGTGCTCCCGTCAATGTTATGCCCCACTACATGAATTCACAGAGAGGTAGGTCAGAGACATGTGTCTGTGCCTAGTAGGCTGGATAAAGTCAAAGCTTGTGCAAGCGTTCCCATAAAAAAAGTCATGCCCCGCCACAGACAGGTGGGACCACTATTGTTTTCTGGAATACTATAGAAAAAACAGAGAGATACGTCAAAGACCTGTCTAGTGTACCGCTTACACTGCCATCTTGTGGTTGATATATAAAATGCAGCTTTTGACTTTGTTTCATGAAAATGCTTTGGTAGAAGAATTTGCCTACCACAAACACACAAACACACAATGCACTGTGCACTTTAAATTGCCAATTCAGTTTTTATATGGAATTCACCCAATTTATTTATTCATCGATATGGAATGCACTTTATATATATCATTTTATCTTTAGATATATTATATACATACGGTACATTAAGTATTTTGCACTTTTTATTCTTATTCATCTGGTATTCTCTGTCTTGGAGAATTATTATTACTATTAATACAGAGAAATTTTGTACTCATCTATGGAACCTCTTGTAGATTTAATCAAGTGTATTATAAAATGTCTGCAGTCTTTTCCTTTTTTATGGCAATTTGCTCTAGATGGGGATAGAACCTGAGGAGACAATGTGATAACACTTTGTCTTTTCCACTGAGCCACCTCTCAGCTTACAAATCAAGAATAGTATACATGTGCTTACTATATACAAAAAATCCTTTCTTCTTCATGTTGTATACGTTTCTCCTGATATATGCTTTTTAGAAAAATCAAGATACATACTTATATATTTCTTTCTTATTTCTTATCATCATAGATTTTATATAAAAAATGAAAAAAATATTTTAAATCATTTTTTATACAATGGAAAATTTTAATTAATATATCCCCCTTTTTTTTAAATATATTCTTTTTAATCAATATATTTTTTTCCAATAAAGTTATTTTACTATATATATATTTTTTACCCCTGCGCTTTTTAAGATAGACTTTAACCACCTTTATATCTACAATGATCTATCAAAGTCCCTTATTTATTTTTTATAGCTTTACCAGCAAGTCACCTAGGTGGCGTCTGGCACCTAGCTCCTTGATATATATATATGTATATGCTCGAGTGACCAGGGTTCTAGCCCCATGTGGAACACTAGAGAAAAAATTTTTTTTTCTGCCTGTATTATATCATGTGTAATCTGATCCTCATCACTCTTTTTTCTGCTAATCCACACATCATTTTCTGCAAATCAGATCCTGTGGGCTTTGGTTATAATTTTATGATGGCATGGAGTGTTGTTTATGATATATTTGAGTTCTATTTCTTGTCTTTTGAGAAAATAGTGCCAAAAGGCTGTGACACTCCCATTTGTGACATCATTAGCAAACAGACAACACCCTTTTTTGTAAGGCTCTGGGGCTATAAAAACCCCCAATGTACTGTCTATTGTAATATCCCTGAGGAAGGTGCCAGGTGGGGCGCCGAAACGCGTAGGAGGAAGGAGGATTAAAAAGATAAAACCTACTGATGACTTTGTGACTCTTTTGGTGAGTTTTTACATTGGAGCAGCGCGGACCGTGTCACATCTGTACTCCCATCATCTCCTTGAAAGACCTGTTTAGGCCTAGAAGGCTACATGAAGTCAAAGCTTGTGCAAGCGTTCCCATAAAAGTCACGCCCCGCCACATACAGGTGGAACCACAATTAGTTTTCTGAAATATCATAGATAAAACAGAGAGATAAGTCAGAGACCTTTTGTGCCTAGTAGGCCGGATAAAGTCAAAGCTCGGGCAAGCGTTCCCATAAACATCATGTCCCGCCACACACTGGTGGGACCACAATTAGTTTTGTGGAGTACTACATGAATTCACAGAGAGGTAGGTCAGAGACCTGTGTTTGTGCCTAGCAGGTCAGTTAAAGTCAAAGCTTGTGCAAGCGTCCCCATAAAAGTCATGCCCCGCCACACACAGGTGGGACCACAATTAGTTTTGTGAAATACTATAGAAAAACAGAGAGATAAGTCAGAGACCTGTTTGTGCCTAGTAGGCCGGATAAAGTCAAAGGGAACCTGTCACTGAATATTAGAGATGATCCGCCACCCTAGTGTTCGAATTCGATTTGGTTTGTCGAATTGGGGGTGTGTTTGTCGAATGTTCGTCGAATGTTCGTGAAACACCGTCGAATATCATTGAAAACAATGGCAGAAAAAAACAAACACATACAAACACATAGAAAACACATAGAAAACAACTTCTAAGGTGTCCAAAAGGTGACAAACTTCTCAGAAGATACAACAAACACATGGAAAAGTGACAAGTACATATAAAAACGCGAAATGAAAAGAGATGGATGAGTAAAACGAGGAGGAGACACAGATATAGGCATGTCATGCCCTTCAAAAATCCGTTTTTACTCCAGTATTTTTAAGGCATCATGCAGACGATGAGTATTGCTTGATTTTTACTTCGGTTTATGTAAGGCCTCGTATTGCTTGATTTTTACATCTGTATCTGTAAGGCACGTTCAGACAATGAGTATGCTTGATTTTTACTTCTGTATCTGTAAGGCCACGTTCAGACGATAGTATTGCTTGATTTTTACTTCGTTTCTGTAAGGCCTTGTGCAGACGATGAGTATTGCTTGATTTTTACTTCTGTATCTGTAAGACCACGTTCAGACGGTGAGTATTTCTTGATTTTTACTTCGGTTTCTGTAAGGCCCGTTCAGACGATGAGTATTTCTTGATTACCGTATATACTCGTGTATAAGCCGACCCCCCTACTTTTGCCCCCAAAACCTGGGAAAACCTATTGACTCGTGTATAAGCCGAGGGTGGACCCCAGCACAGGTATACAGCCCCCAGCAGTGTGGTATACAGGCCCACCCAGTGGTAGTATACAGCAGCCTCCCCAGTGGTATGCAGGCCCCAGCAGTATATACAGCAGCCCCAGTGGTATATAGCGCCTCCCCAGTGGTATATACAGACCCCAGCATTATTACAGCAGCCGCCCCAGAGGTATACACAGCAGCCCCAGGGGTATACACAGCAGCCGCAGGGGTATACACAGCATCCCCAGGGGTATATACAGCAGCCCCAAGGGTATACACAGCAGCTCCAGGGGTATGCACAGCAGCCCCAGGGGTATACACAGCAGGCCCAGGGGTATACACAGCAGCCTTAGGGACATACACAGCAGCCCCAGGGGTATACACAGCAGCCCCAGGGGTATACAGCAGCCCCAGGGGTAGTATACAGCAGCCCTTAGGTAGTACACAGCAGCCCCAGAGGTATATACAGCCCCAGAGGTATATACAGCCCAGAGTATATCAGCCCCAGAGGTATTATACTGGCCCCCCTCACTGTTTGGCGCCCCCACCTCACAGGATGGCCCCCCCTGCATGCAGCGCTGCGCATATACATTACCAGGCTATCAGCTGTCACCCTCCGGTGGTGATTTGCGGCTCCTGGCTCCGGCTTCCATCCTCATCTCTGTCTTCCTGCTTTGTGGCCGGGGCTCATCGTGATGACGTCATCGCGACGCCGGCCTGTCATGTGACATGCAGGAAGACAGAGATGAAGATGGAAGCCAGAGCCAGGAGCCGCGAATCGCCACCGGATGGTGACAGCTTATAGCCTGGTAATGTATATGCACAGCTCTGCATGCGGGGGGGGCCATCCTGTGAGGTCGGGGCGCCAAACAGTGAGGGGGTCCCGTATGACTCGCGTATAAGCCGAGGGGTGGACTTTTCAGCCCAATTTTTGGGCTGAAAAACTCGGCTTATACGCGAGTATATATGGTATTACTTTGGTTTCTGTAAGGCCATGTTCAGAAATGAGTATTGCTTGATTTTTACTTCAGTATGTGTAACGCCACATTCAGACGATGAGTATTTTGTGATGTTTTTCCTCATTATCTGTAAGGCCTCGTGCAGACGATGAGTATTGTGTCACATTTAGGGGACTACAAGAAGAGTCTCCCTTTTTCCCAAAAATTTGGGCACAGACACCACTTAAGTGGCATCAATTGCACCACAGTTGCAAACTTTAAATGGTTACTTTTAGGCAAAAATCCACAAGGCTTTAGTCTCCCCAGGATGACACAGGGGTAGAAAACTCCTTGCGAATCCATGCCTTGTTCATCTTGATGAATGTTAGTCTGTCCACATTCTGGGTGGACAGATGCGTGTGCCTTTCTGTCAGCACACCACTAGCAGCACTGAAGCCACGTTCTGAGAGAATGCTAGCTGCGGGGCACGACAAGATCTCCAAGGCGTGAGCGACGAGCTCAGGCCATTTTTCCAGTTTGGAAGCCCAAAATGAGCAAGGCTCCAGTTCCCCAGTCATTGCATCGATGTTAAGTTGGTGATACTCGTGTACCATCCACTCCAGGCGTTGACTATGTGTCAGACTTCTCGTGTCTTCAGGCCTTGAAAATGATGATTTGAAAAAATCTTGAAATGAGGCTGCAAAATTGCTGGTGCCACCACCAGATATGGTGTTACTGGTACAGTGTGAGTGATAATGACGCGACAGTCCCATGGTTGACAAGTTAGAACTATGAGATTCACTCTGTTTACTACTACCACTGATGGTTTATGGAAAAGCTGATCTGAGATTATGTATCAGCTTCTGCTGATAGTCCTTTGTATGGCAGGAATTATTTCAGCAAATTTGCTCTTGTAGCGGGAATCTAATACTGTGGCAACCCAGTAGTCTGCATTACTCCTAATTCGCACAATCAGAGGGTCATGTTGAGGTAGAGCTGAAAGAAGGCGCTCATGTGTCTTGCGCACCCAGGAGGACCAAGTCCTTGTTGTGTTGGTGGTGGGGAGGTGAGAACGATGCTTCCTTCCTCTGCCCTCTCCCCCCAACCTCGCACAACAGAAATGTCATCAAGGTCTCCCTCATCTGCTAACTCTTCAATGCCCAGTTCATCTTCCATTTCTTCCTTGGCTCCTGCACATTCCTGAAGAGGTTAGTTGCTAACATGCGCCCTCGTGAATGCCTCTCCACCACCCTCCCATGCCTGCCATTTTGGTGCTGCCAACTGTGAGGATCCTGCAGATGTTGTCATCCCTTCCGCATAGGACTCCTCCTGTACTTCCTCAACCTCTTCTTGTCCCACCACCTGACTCCGAATATTATTTAGAGTGTGCTCCAGCATGTAGATGACCGAAATAGTCATGCTGATAATGGAATCGTCAGCACTAAACATCTTCGTCGCCATCTCAAAACTGTGCAGAAGGGTGCATAGGTCCTTGATCTGAGACCACTCCTGCAGCATGATCTGCCCCACCTCTGGATCTCGTTGGCCCAGGCTATACGTCATAACGTATTGCACCAGGGCTCGGCAGTGCTGCCACAGTTGCTGCAACATGTGCAGAGTAGAATTCCAGCGTGTCGGCACATCGCATTTCAGCCGGTGAACGGGCAAACCGAAAAACTCCTGGAGCGAAGCGGGTTGTTGAGCTGCGGGATGCGAACACCGAAGTGAGCACTCAGCGACCGTGCCCTCTGCAGAAGCCCATCTAGGCTGGAATAATGTGTCAAAAATTGCTGGACAACCAGATTCAACATGTGAGCCATACAAGGCACGTGTGTGATATTGCCTCGGCAAAGGGCTGCACCCAGGTTTGCAGCATTATTGCACACGGTCTTCCCTGGTTGCAGGTTGAGTGGAGACAATCATTGCTGAAACTCGGTCGCCAGAGCTGACCACAACTCCTCAGCTGTGTGACTCAAATTTCCTAGGCATTTCAAGGTAAAGACAGCCTGATGGCGTTGAGCCCTGCTGCCAGCATACTAGGAAAGTGTGCAGGATTCCTTCTGTGCAGTTACAACGTGGGTGGCATTATCAGACAGGCTTTGGGCGGAGGTGGAGGACCAAGATGAGGTTGAGGGGGCAGAAACAGTGGAGGAACTTCTACCTACAGAAGATGGACGCACAACTCGTGGGGACGCAAGACTTGGACAGCAGACCCTTCTCCAGCTCTCCCCATAGTTAACCAATGCCCAGTCAGCGACATGTAATGCCCCTGTCCATGCTTACTGGTCCAAGTATCTGTGGTGAAATGCACCCTGTCACACACAGAGTTTCTCAAGGAAGCAGTGATGTTGTCTGCGACATGCTGGTGTAGCGCAGGCACACCTTTCTTGGAGTAGTAGTGGCGACTGGGCAACTGGTACTGGAGCACTGCGACGGACATAAGGTCTCGAAAATCTTCAGTGTCCACCAGTAGGAAAGGCAGCATTTCTGCAGCCAACAGCTTGCAGATGGTGAAATTCAAGCACCTAGCTTTCTCATAGCTAGGAGGAAATTGGCTTTTACTTGTCCACATCTGAAGGACGGAGAGCTGGCTGCTGTGCTGAGACACAGTTGAGTATGGTGTCCTCGGTAAACTGCTCATCTGGGAGGGAGGTGCAGGCGAAGATGCAATGTTGCCTTCATCCAAAGGTGGTGCTCTTGATGTCTGAGAGAACGCAACACCAGCAGCATTGTCCACTTGAAAACCAAGTGACGACCTGCCAATCACACTGCCTGTTGCGGGTAAAGAGGTGGAAGGTGTACTTCCAAAAGCATGTGTGACAGCTGTCCCCACAGTCACAGACGATGAAGAGCACACGGATGCACTTGATGGGGCCCACCCAGCTAGCCCGCATTCTAGCATGGTGAGCTTCCCACTGCGACTTGTGCTTTATGTCCATGTGGCAGTTCATACATGAAGTGCTCAAGCTAGTGAGTTTTTGGCCTCTACTCAGAGATTGGTAACAAATCTTGCAGATGACATGAGTTGGGAGATCCTTGGCGATGTCAAAAAAGGCCCAGGCTAGGCAAGGCTTAGAGCCTATGCGAGCTGCAGAGCCAGCACGACTTCTGCTCAGAGGCAGAGTTGTGGCTGCGGATGCAGTTGTTGGCATGCTTCCAGTGCTCCTATGTCCAGGAAGGCGCAACCTAACCTCATCGTCAGTAGCATCCTCCTCCACCCCTGTGCTGACCTCATCGACTGGCTGACTGTGGGTTCACAGTAAGTGGGATCTCCAACCTCATCATCATCCTCTGTGTTCTCACACCCCTCATCCACAGAGACAACCTCTTCCTACCTTGACCGATAACTTAATTTGTCAATCAAGTCCTGTATCTGAGTCTCATCAGCATCATCCTCCTGGTGTCCACCAACAGTATGTACTGTTAGGGAATGAGGGTCTGCATAAAGGTCAGAAGCTTCTTCATCTGGGCCTGGGTCTGACTCACAAAGTTTCTGGGCATCAGGGCAGATCATTAACTTGTCTGGACTCACTGCAGCTTTGGTACAGACCTCTGATTCCCAGGCTATTGTGTGACTGAACAGCTCTGCAGACTCAAACATGTCTGTTACCCCAGACTGAGTAGGGCGGCTGGACACTTGGGAGCTTGGAGGAATCAAGTGTGATTGTTCTGACACCTCAGATGACTGGAGGGTTTGTGATGTAGAAGTTGAGGTGGAGAAGAGGCCACTTGATGGAACACTTGAGATCCATTCAAGCACCTGCTGTTTTTGTGCCTCACTTCCAAGTGGTATCGATGGTCGTGTTCGTAAGAAAGGGATCATATCCAATTGGCCACAGAAAGAAGTAGACATCTTACTTTGGCTGGAAGATTGTCTTTTTTCAGCAGATGTTAATGTAGCTTTAGCATCTACCCCACGGACACAAACATTTTTTCCCTTTCCACCACGTCTACTCCCATTTCCACCAGCAGCAGACCTTTTGACACTCATTTTGTATGTGAAAAAATTGGGAGCAGTACTGTTGTTTTACAAAAAAAAAGGTGAATGTCAATAAAGCAGAGGTGACTGAACCAACACTGATAAAAGGCCCAAAGTGAGACCTGGGCAAACAGTTAAAAATTAGTAGGAAGTACACTGGCAGTGTAGTAGATTGTATTATACGTGGCTTACACTAATAGTTTTTTGTCACACTGCGACTTGACCAGAAGTCAGATGTGGCCAAGGTGCAGTTAAAAAATTAGTAGGAAGGGTTCCAAGATGGCCACCGCCTACGAAGGACGCACTCCAGGGAGCTCCACATTGCCCCACAGGATCCGTGACATCCTACCCCAAGGGAACCGATTGGCAGCCCGGACCAGACCTGGCAGCATCCTTCGGACATCAAAGATTACTGGTGACCCGGTTTTGTGGAGCCCTGGACCCTGGAGGAGCCCCTTGAGAGGGATTTGTCTGGCCCCCCCTCACTACACGTGGATCTGCGTTGGACGCGGAGCCTGGAGGCAGCCTGGCCCCCTGATGAATGGGATTGCGTGCTGGAGACTCTGCTGCTGCTGACGCTGCACCTGGAGGGAGAAGCAGAGGAGCGGCGGTGGAGCTGCAGCCGAGGAGTAAAGGGCAGTCGCGGTGAGTGAAGGGCTCGCCCGCCGGCCGCCATTATCAGGAAGCCCGCGCTCCTGAGAGATTTGTGCTCCCTGACGCCCGCCCGCACAGTAATCACATCGCACGGCCGCAGACAGCGGAGGCGCCTGGAAGACCTCCAAAGCAGCTCCTTTTTGGAGTGAGGTCACTGTCTGGATGTTATAGTCCATTGAAGGCAATATTCTACTGTGGACTGCACTGCCTTGCAACTAACTACATTTGCAGTGCCTTGCTATATACTGACCAGCAAATAGTTTCCTCAACAATTGTGAGACTACAGTGCCACCTTGTGACCACACTGATAAATTAAGTGAGACTTAATGCTACCTCCTGCCCAGCACTGATTGCGCAAGGACATTCCTTCTAAACATCTTGTCATATACTTTATTAGCCCTACTTTCTTTCCTTCATGAGCGTCTAAAGACCGTTTAATGGGGGACGTGGCGTGGGAGCTAATGACACCGGCCGCAATGTGCTGAGCTCCTGCTTGCTCCTGAGGTTCTGCGGCATTAACAGACCCTTTTACCCGACATAGCCCTCCACTTCCCACCCACAACGCAAGGGAGATACCAGAGATGCCCAGGCAGTCATCGCGGAAACGCGGAGAGAGCCCGCAAGGCTCACAGATTCTTACCCACCAGAGCGGCAACAGGCGCTGACTCCCAACATGGCGCCCTCTCCTTCCCGATCCTCCAGCCTGCTACTGGCCTGCGTGGACCCGGAGCTCTGAGGGCTACTCGTCAGAGAAAGAGGGAGAGACTCAGGTGACACGCAGCTTTTTAATGGAGGCGATGAGCGCTCTTAGACAATCCATACAGGAAGACACTAGAAATATCCTGCAGCAACTGAGGGGAGAGATGACATCCCTAGGGGAACGGACACAGCACATAGAGGAGAAAATGGCGGAATACGCCATGGCCCATAACGATTTGGCAGATGATTACTCTGTCATGGCTGGTGACATGAAATTAGTGAAGTTGAAGCTGTGGGATCTGGAGGATAAGGTAGAGCTAAGAATCAGCGCTTCAGAGGCTTCCCTGAAGAAGGAGCCGAGGAGGACTTATATGAGACAGTGAGTCAATTTTTGCAGAAACTGCTCCCAGAGAGACCAGGAGATGATCTGCAATATGACAGAGCTTACCGCATCCCAAAACCCTCCCACATCAACAAGTCCTTACCGAGAGATGTCCTGGTCTCCTTCTCCACCCTCAGGTCTAAAGAGACAATCATGCAGAAGATGAGACATCTGGGTACCCCCCCGGCACCATATTCTGACATCCAAGCTTTCCCAGATCTCTCCCCTGGAACTCTGGCCCGCAGGAGGGAATTTACCCCACACTGTAAAGTTTTGAGAGACAAAGGGAATACCTACAGCTGGGGCTCCCCCGGTCAGGGTCAAGTTTCGGTACAAAGGAACGGCACATCTTTTCCTGTCTCCCAGTCAACTAGGAAAAGCCCTTAAACAGTGGAGACCCAGAGTCGTAGCCTCGTCGTTCGCTGGCCCCGGGGACGGACCATCCCTCTTCTCCACTGTCTCACTCCTCACCAGCCAGAAACGAAAGTTCTTCCTCCACCACTATTTGAACTTTTCGGATGATTCTCTACATTACTTTACCTCAGGACACGGTCTGGACCCCAGCTGAGGAATTCTGTTATTTTTCTTTTAATTGTTTGGGATTCTCTTCTTCTCTGTCGAGGAGTCCCTTTGTTTCCGCCCCCTGTAGCTGGTTTTGAAGCAGAGAATTCTTTCATCCCCTCAGCCGGGTCAAGGGAGACTGACTATTCTACCCCTTCATCCCCCTTGTCGAGACGGAGAGGTCCCTACATAGGGTCCTGTGTTAGTTATCACATCTACCTCCGGTTTACCATATTATACATGTTCTCTGTGTCATGTTTCTTACGGTTTATTTTTAGTGCCTATTACTTCTTTTACTTCTTTCACTCCTTTCTCTACTTCCCTGTGACGACCATCCGCTGTGAAGCTGGGCTGCTGGTAAGGCAGCAACCCGAGAAACCCCAAGACCCTTAACCCCTATACAGGGATCTGGAATTATAGCGGAGCCCACAGGGTGGCTGCCTATTATGAGCAACAGAGCAGGGAAGGTCGCCAGGGGAAAAAATCAAGACCCGAAAAACACAGTCAGAAGTCCGAGTCAAAACCGAGAGGGCAGCGAAGGTACAAAATCATCAGGCAGTAGCAGAGTCGAGAATCCAGGCAAAGGTCAAGGGCAAAACCAAGAGGGCAGCTGAGGTACAAAATCGACAGGAAGAAGCAGAGTCAGAAATCCAGGCCAAGGTCAGAGACAAAACTAAACATACACTATATCACTGGGGAACCAAAACTATATCTGGCGGCCTGCAAGACAGGCTCCAATGTATTTGAAGGGCGCGGTTACCTCCCATAGGCTGGAGCTCACAGCCCGATGACCTCATCTGGACCGCCCCTAGATCCAGGCCAGATGGAGATGCACGACTGGCTCCACCCACGCCACCTCTGACAGAAGAACGCAGGCTGCGCCTAACGGACACCTCTGCAGGGCCCGCTCCTCTGCGACCAACACCACCCAGAGGGGAAACACAGCGGCGCTCAGCGACAGAGGCAGACGTCGCAGGAGCAGTTCCATATGAGGACAAGGCCCTCCTGTCACCGGTGCCACCAGTCGAAGGAATCCGGCTCCTCCCAGCGGCCGAGGCAGGAACACCGGCCACCGAGTCCAATGGCGATGTGACATTCCCCATCTCTCTTTCTTTCCCCTGCTGAACCACCATCGCCCCCTTCCCCCATCCCTTCTACTCCTAATCCCTTCTCGGGTTGTTTCACTACAGATAAACTTGTCCCTTTTTATTCCTCACTCGTTTGTGCTGCCTACACCGGTCGAAGTTTGAAGCCATCACCAGGTAATACCCTCAAACTCTAACATACGTATTATGAAAATTATGTCCTTTAACGTCAAGTGGTTGAATTCCCCTTTCAAACGCTCCCTTTTGTGGAAGGAAGCCTTGAAATCAAAGGCGGATATCTTGTGTATTCAGGAGTCGCACCTAATACGGACTGACAACCACAGGTTACGCCACCATATGTTTCCCACAGCATATTTTGCGAATGCGACGGGCAAGAGGGCTGGTTGGTGCATTTTTATTAAACACTCCTTGCAATTCACTCTAGTCAATGTAGACGCCAACCCAGCTGGCATATTGCACTTTCCTGTGTGATATCAGGGGTATCCCTAACACTGGTAAATGCGTATGCACCAAATGAAGGTCAGGTGAGGTTCCTCAAGAGGCTTTTGGATAGGGTCTCTGTGAATACGGGAGAATTTAAAGTCATCTGTGGCGACTTTAATCTAGTACAGGACAGACTTCTGGATAGATCTCGGGGGGCACCTGGGTCTGGAAAGGAAGCGGGACCTATATGCAAGGAATATCGTCTCCATGATCCGTGGAGATACCTGCACACAACAGAGAGAGACTACTCCTTTTACTCACGCAGGCACGGGTCGTATTCTAGACTAGATTACTTTTTGGTAGATGGTAACACACTTACCTGTGTGCCTGCACTGAAATCGGGCTCATAACGTGGTCTGACCATGCCCCGGTGTCCCTTGACCTGTCGGTGCACTCCCCGCCCCACTCCACCGGGCACGTGGAGACTGAATTACGCTCTTCTGTCTGATGACGGCCTTGTGGAAGATATCAGAGCTCGCATAGCCGAATATTTTAAACTCAATGACAATGCCTGTGTGACAGACGAGACACTTTTGGCCGCCCATAAGGCTTATGTCAGGGGCCTTTTCCTCCAGAAGGCCTCACAACTTAAGAAAAGTCGTGAAAAAGAGAGAACTGAACTGATTAGCCGACTCTCCGTCCTGGAAGCTGAGAATAAAATTAACCCTACAAGCACTGTGGACTCTCAGTTGACGTTAACCAGAATGCAGTTAAGATCCCTTCTCCTGACCCCATGAAGGGGCCTTACGCCTCTCGAAATCGGCGTTCTATGAATCTGGGGATAAGGCGGGAGCCATTTTGGCAAGACATTTAAAGAAGAGAGCTGCTCGTTCCACGATAGATAACATCAAAGACAAAACAGGTGGGGTGGTGAGAAACCCTGTAGACATTGCGACAGTGTTCCAACAATATTATTCGGATCTTTATAACCTATACCATGATACTGAGACCCCCCAGCCCACTCCACAGCTGATTGAGAATTTCCTGGAGGGACTGAACCTGCCCTCTGTCTCGGCCTCAGACCTTGACTACTTGAATCTTCCCTTCTCCTTGCATGAGGTCTACTGTGCAGTTAAGGATACCAAGCTCCATTCGGCCCCTGGCCCGGATGGCCTACCTAATGAATATCTGCAGACATTCAGAGAGGCACTGGCTCCTTACCTTCTATGAACCTTCCAGCAGTGGAGGGACGTGGGCACAATTGACCCGCTCCAGCTTCAGGCTACGATAATCACGATCCCTAAACCAGGCAAAGCCCCTGACCTTCCTGGGAGCTATCAACCATCTCCCTTCTAAACTGCGACCTTAAGGTGTATGCTGCTGCTCTCGCTTACAGACTAAGAGGAGTTGTGCCCAAACTGATAAATCCGGATCAAGTCGGATTCGTGGCTGGGAGACAGGCGAAAGATGGGACGAGAAGAATGGTGGATCTCATCAGGTCCATGGAGCTGAAGGGAACTGTGGCACCCTGGCACCTGTTGGCACCACAGAAATCCTTAGGTACAAATGGAGTAAGTAACAGCACAGCAAAACCACAACACAAACAACACTTAGAACACCTGGTTTCACCCCGAGCCTCTAGGGGGAGCTACCACTGGTCACTTGAGCCAGTTCCCCCTATAAATAGAGTCTTGGAGGGAGAAACTTCAGAGTGTGCAGTCACTTCAGAACTGTGAAGAGGGTGTGTGTGATCTCCAGCCTTATGAGACACACACTAGGCCCCAAACAGCCTGTTAGCCAGTGGAGATCCCTGCAACTGGGATAATAGGAAGAAGGAGATCACCTCTCAGGAATACAGAGTTAATCCAACTCTTTCCAAACCATCCGGTTACTGGAACCGAAGCTGTGGAAGCTACAAAGCCCTCACAGAGAACCAGCACATCCAACAGGAGGTTTAGCCACCTGTTCCACCTGATGCACCTACCCACGAGAGCCCAGGGAAGAGTACTGATCCTGCTCAGACCCTTTTACAGTGCCCTCAGTGCTGACAACCAGGTGAAGCAAGTTCCATTGAACACCCTGCCCGGTCCGGCTGGATTCCACATCCACCCGACCTTAGCACCAGAAGTAGAGAAAGGAAGCCTAACACTGCTTGCTGTGAAACTCCATAAGTGCCAACTTCACTATCCCGGTCCGAGTGTACCTGCCTACCAACCAGTAAAGGTACCTAAAAGAGACTTTGTGTGGTTGTGCATTACTCCAGGATTCAGCGCGCAGCGTCCCGCAGCTGCCTCACAACATCTTGTGCAGCTCCCGGCTCCGGGGATTCCCGCTCATCCTGTGGGGAGCGTTCCATCTCGCTGTGTACCATCCCCCGGAGACCAGAACAGCGCTGGTAAAGTTACCAGAACACCCGCAGGTGGCGTCACGAAGACAAATCACCCCCACTGTTCCGCACTTCCCCTATTGATCTGGACCACCGGGCCTACACCACCGCAGGCGCGGTTCCGTGACTGGAGGAGAAACAACGCCCGCTACGTGTATCCCCCGGCTACGGTGAGTCAGAATTTGGCGTCACGAACAGGATACGAGCAGGCCCGTTATCACGGGTATTGTGTGCTATTTATTGACTGTAAATATCGAACTGTACATTTGGTCCGCCATTGCTGCGCGAAAAGGCGGGAAAAGAAGGGGCGTGACTGTGCAAAGGGCGCGAAGATTGGCTCCGCCCCCACGCTCTGACGACTTCCTCTGTACGCAGCAGGAACCGGAAACTCCCGTGGTGCCTCACTCCTCACCGCGAGGCCGACACTTCCGTTTGCAACCGAGGGAAAGGCTACGCTTAACTAAGGGGGAGCGACCATGAGTAACCCGGCTCCCGATCACGCGGTGCCCCCGCAAGACCAAGCGGTACCTCAAAACATACCTCTTGATGGACAGCAACAAGTCGGCGGTATGCTACCACAACCCGCTCCGATTATGCCGATGTCTCTACCCTACGTTCCTAGTGCGACCTGGTTACCCAAGTACAGCGGTGTACCCAGCACCTTGGAAAACTTCCAGAGGAAGATATGCCAAGCCCTGGACATGTACCCGATGACCGGTAAGCAAAGAGCTTCAGTTATTATGGGACAGTTAACCGGTGCAGCCGAACTGCAGAGCCGCAGCTGGCCTGTAGAAGTTCAGGAATCTGTGGAGCAGATATTCGCTAGATTAACCCGGGTCTTTGAGTGCCATACCGAAGCTGGATTAAGACTGTCATTCTATCGTTGTAACCAAGGGGCACAAGAAAGTGTCCTTGATTATTCACTGCGCTTGCAAGAAGCATACAGACTGTTAAAACAAGTTGACCCTGACAGTGCTCGAGATGAGAACAAAGCGTTAATTGGACAATTTATTGTGGGCCTTAAACTATCTGAGGATAGGAAGCAAGCAAGCTGGTGGTCCATACAGAATCCAGGCGCAGAGTTTGATACCTTGAGAGACTTAACAGTTTGGGGACAGCGACTCGCTGAAGTACCTGATCCCGCTTCACCGCAGCAGCAGTAGTACGCTGACACCCCTTCCGTGCCGGCAGCAGCATCTCCAGTCCCTGCGATTGAGTCCAGCGCACAGACTGTAACACCTGACCGGTTTGATCAACTGTGTGCTAATGTCGAGCAGCTGATGAAAGACGTGGCCAAGCTACAAGCTGGGAGAAGACCCAAGACAGATGCAAGGCCATCGGACAAGATTCAACTCGCCGACAGCCCGGATGACGTCCCCTGGATGAGGAGAAAGACACAGCCGTCGCGAGGAAAACCTGCAGACCGCCTCAGTCCTGACAGACGCCGCAACAGTCAGCAGAACGACTTAGGAGGACGCAACCTGCAATCCCGTCCTTTAAACGAGCGACCCCTGGGCGAGAAGGGCCAACCCCAGGAGTAGACTGTGCAGGCCCTACGTCCAGCTGGGAACACAAGTATGTGGGAGACTGTCCATACTTACCAATCGTCACTGATGGCATCGCTATCTCCGCCTTGATAGACACTGGATCCCAGGTGACATCCATCCCCAGTACCCTTTACAAGCAGTTCTGGCCAGATGTTAAGCTAGAACCCCCAAATCCCGAGATGAACCTTGAAGCCACTAATGGTATTCCGGTTACCATAGAGGGACAGTGGGAAGCTACAGTAAAGGTGGGGAGGGTACAGTTGAAAAACCAGGGTATCTTAGTGGTTCAGGATAAGCCTAACCACAAGGATCCATATGTCATATTGGGTACCAATGTCATGATCAAATGCCTCGATGAAGTGTTGTTTTTGCTCCAACAGAGTGCTGAAGCCGGTAAACCCAGAGAAAAGAGGGCTATCCAAAAGCAGATCAGAGCTCTGGTGTATCAACAACAGGTAACATTGTCAAATGGTGAGATTGGCAGAGTAAGGGTCACAGATCCCATTCCAATTGTGGTACCACCCAGAAGTGAAATGATGATCTGGTGTCGAGCAGCCATAGGCCTCAGAGGGCAGGACTACCAAGCTGTAGTAGAACCTGTAATGTCTGACAGTAGTCCTACGCTCTTGACAGCCAGAGGGTTAGTTGATGTAAGAAAGGGGAGAGTCCCCGTACGCATATTGAATTATGGTGATGACGAAGTCAGACTACCAAGATATGCAACTGTTGCTAAATTGTACCAAGTAAAAGATGATGCTGTGATTGATGTAAAATCCTCAAACCAAATAGTCACTGATGAACCCCCTCACTCCAAAGATCAGTTAGAGAAATGGTGTCAAGAGCTCAGTGTGGGAACTGACAATACACCCTCTCACCAGAAAAATGGAGTATACCGGGTAGTTCGGGAGTATGAGCAAGTGTTCAGCAAACACCCACTTGACTTTGGGAGGATTAAAGGGGTACAACATCATATCCCACAAACAACCATGCACCTATCAAAGAAAGGTACAGGCCTATACCACCCACTCATTACCAGAAAGCAAAAGAGATGCTTCAGGACATGAAAAATGCAGGAGTCATTAGGGATAGCTGTAGTCCCTGGGCCGCACCACTAGTCCTGGTTAAAAAGAAAGATGGTAGTATGAGGATGTGTGTAGATTATAGGCAAATCAACAAAGTCACACACAAAGATGCATACCCGTTACCCCGCATAGAAGAGTCACTAGCTGCACTCAAATCTGCCAACTACTTCTCCACATTAGATCTTACTAGTGGGTACTGGCAGGTTGCCGTTGCAGAGGAGGATCGTGAGAAGACAGCCTTCACTACTCCCATGGGCTTATGCGAGTTCAACAGTATGCCATTCGGTTTGTGCAATGCCCCAGGAACATTTCAGAGACTTATGGAGTGTTGTTTGGGCCATAAGAACTTTGAGACTGTCTTGTTATACCTTGATGATGTCATTGTCTACTCTCAGACCTATGAAGATCACCTCCAACACCTGAGTGAAGTGTTCGAGTCACTGTCCAAGTACGGGATGAAACTGAAACCGTCCAAGTGCCACCTGCTGAAACCCAAGGTCCAATACCTAGGACATGTGGTCAGCGCCGAAGGCGTAGCACCGGATCCGGATAAAGTAACCGTCATCAAGGACTGGCCAGCACCCATCAACCACAAGGAGGTACGTCAATTCCTAGGACTGGTCGGGTACTACCGACGATTCATCAAAGGCTATACCAAGATAGCCGCACCTATGCAAGATCTCCTAGTAGGTCAATCCAAAAACGGCAAGATCAGGGGACCCCCGTTTCACTGGGGCCCAGAGCAGGACAAATCCTTCCAAACGTTAAAAGATGCTTTAACTGGAGAAGAAATCCTGGCTTACCCTGACTACAATCTACCGTTTCTGTTGTACACTGACGCAAGTAATGAAGGTTTAGGAGCAGTCCTATCTCAACGTCAGCAGGGCAAGGAGAAGGTGATAGCCTACGCAAGCAGAAAGCTTCGTCCCTCCGAAAGGAACCCGGAAAACTACAGCTCCTTCAAGCTGGAGTTCCTGGCCCTGGTCTGGGCGATCACAGAGCGTTTCAAGCATTACCTGGCATCCGCCCCGTTCACAGCTTTCACAGACAACAATCCTCTAACACACTTAGAGACTGCAAAGCTGGGAGCCCTAGAACAGCGTTGGATAGCAAGACTCGCTAACTACGACTTCACTGTAAAGTACCAGGCAGGTCACAAGAACGGCAATGCTGATGCCCTGTCCCGAATGCCCCACCTTCCTGAAGAGGGAGAAGACATAGATGACCTAGAAGAGATTGAACTACCTGCTTTCCACCGTTCCGGTACAGCAACATGTCATCAGAGAAACCAGACACGTGTAGAGAGGACTGTGAACCCGTTACCTCACCATGACTGGAAGGAGGCTCAAGCCAACGACCCAGATGTCAGCCTGGTAAGGGATCTCATCACTCAAGAACACGCCAACATGGACTCTGATGCCTCACCAACTGCTAAACGCCTGTGGAAGGAGAAAGGAAGGTTGTTCGTCTACCAAGGTAAACTATGCAGAAGATACCTCAATCCGAGAACCCATGAACTAATCTGGCAGATTGTAGTTCCCAAGACTGAAGTCCAAATGATCCTTGAAGCATACCATGATGATGCCGGACACTTTGGATGGAAGAAGCTGGAGAGACTCCTGAAGGATCGGTTCTACTGGGTCGGTATGAGAGGCTCCATTGACAAATGGTGTAAAAACTGTGGACCATGTCACCTTCGAAGAAAAGACCATCTAACTCAGAAAGCTCCGTTGCAACCAATTGTTACCACCAAACCTCTTGAAATAGTTGCCCTCGACCACGTGAAGCTTACCCCAAGTCGAACCGGGTACACCTACGCTCTCACCATCGTTGATCACTACTCAAGATTCCTGGTAGTCGTTCCAGTTAAGGATTTAACTGCTGAGGTAGCAGCAAAAGCGTTCCAGAGTTACTTTTGTCGCCCCCATGGGTATCCAGACCAGGTCTTAACTGACCAAGGGCCAGCCTTCGAATCAGCTCTTTTCCAAGAATTCTTAGGGCTGTATGGGTGTAAGAAAATCCGCACAACACCTTATCATCCTCAGACGAACGGTTTATGTGAGAAGATGAACCACATAGTCATTGACATGCTCAAGACCTTACCAGTTGAAGAGAGAAATCAATGGCCAGAGAAACTTCCAGATCTCGTGGACATCTACAACCACATACCTGTCAGTTCGACAAATTACACACCTGCTTACTTGATGAGAGCAAGACCAGGTAAACTGCCTATTGATTTGCAGATGGGAACCATTGAACCCACAGAGGACTCTTCTGATGAAGACTGGGTCAGCCAACGCCAAGAAAAGTACAGGAAAGCGTGGAAAGGAACCTTGAAATCAGTAGAACCAAACAAGAAAAAGACTTCAACAAGCACGCCTCAGCTGAACCACTAGCTATAGGAGACGTAGTGCTAAAAAGAAAGCGAAAAACCAACAAATTGGATAACAGTTGGGAATCCGTACCCTACACCGTTATGCCGTCACACTTTGATAACTCAAAAACTTGTGTTATTAGCAAAGACAATGGGAACACTATTGCAACTGTCTCAAGGGATCATTTGAAGAAATGTCCGCCACAGTTAATCCCACAAGCAACCAGTTACCCTACTGTAACTACAGATGAAGAAACAAAAGAAAATCTAGTCCTTACAGAAATTGGATACTTACCAGCTGCTTGGCCACAAATAGGTGATGCATTCCTCATACCAGTTATGCACTTCTACCAGCCTACAGAAGGTCAGCCAAAGCCAAATCCCATTCCACAAGTCCAACAAGAAGAAGTCCAAGTGCAAGAAGTGCAGCCTGTTATCATGGAACCTGAGATTCCTGTAATCGGTCAGCCTGCTAGTCCCACAGTAAGAGAAGCCATTTCTAATCAACTACCTACAGAGGTCAGTCCAGTTGATAGACTCCGCACTTACTATGGTCTTACACAAAGCAGACATAGAGAAGTACCAACCACTTCGTACACTACACAAACAGCTTTTGAAACACCCACACTACGCAGATCCACACGTAGTACATTAGGTCAACCCCCACAAAAACTTGGAGAATGGGTTTAAAATGTAGTGGAAAATATAACCTGTAAGTGTTGTAAATATTAACCAGTTTTCAAAACCTGTAAAAAGTAGTGTACAGAAGGGTGGAGGAACTGGGCTATGTCCCAAGTATACTAAGTTGGGAACAGAAAGCGCCTGGTAAGGTATAGAAGGTTAGTACCGGCCTCCCAAGCAGAGACACCCGTAGGGAATGTATAAAGTTTACCATGTATCCCTGGACTTTACCTTTTTCCCTTTCCATAAACTTTGAACAATTGTCACAGGACTTGTGTGACCACTAACTTTACCTTTTTCCAGCCTGCGGCAGATGGACTAGTGCCGTACGGACTGCTTTTCACCTTTTTCCACATTTTTCACTTCCTTTTCAGTGATTTTTGTGTTTTCTTTAAGACTTTGTAAATTGAATGTTATAAATGCTTAGTGGTAAGTTGTAAAAAGAACCTTTTGCTCAGCCGGGAGAACTGAGGTTAACTAAGGGGGAATGTGGCACCCTGGCACCTGTTGGGCACCACAGAAATCCTTAGGTACAAATGGAGTAAGTAACAGCACAGCAAAACCACAACACAAACAACACTTAGAACACCTGGTTTCACCCCGAGCCTCTAGGGGGAGCTACCACTGGTCACTTGAGCCAGTTCCCCCTATAAATAGAGTCTTGGAGGGAGAAACTTCAGAGTGTGCAGTCACTTCAGAACTGTGAAGAGGGTGTGTGTGATCTCCAGCCTTATGAGACACACACTAGGCCCCAAACAGCCTGTTAGCCAGTGGAGATCCCTGCAACTGGGATAATAGGAAGAAGGAGATCACCTCTCAGGAATACAGAGTTAATCCAACTCTTTCCAAACCATCCGGTTACTGGAACCGAAGCTGTGGAAGCTACAAAGCCCTCACAGAGAACCAGCACATCCAACAGGAGGTTTAGCCACCTGTTCCACCTGATGCACCTACCCACGAGAGCCCAGGGAAGAGTACTGATCCTGCTCAGACCCTTTTACAGTGCCCTCAGTGCTGACAACCAGGTGAAGCAAGTTCCATTGAACACCCTGCCCGGTCCGGCTGGATTCCACATCCACCCGACCTTAGCACCAGAAGTAGAGAAAGGAAGCCTAACACTGCTTGCTGTGAAACTCCATAAGTGCCAACTTCACTATCCCGGTCCGAGTGTACCTGCCTACCAACCAGTAAAGGTACCTAAAAGAGACTTTGTGTGGTTGTGCATTACTCCAGGATTCAGCGCGCAGCGTCCCGCAGCTGCCTCACAACATCTTGTGCAGCTCCCGGCTCCGGGGATTCCCGCTCATCCTGTGGGGAGCGTTCCATCTCGCTGTGTACCATCCCCCGGAGACCAGAACAGCGCTGGTAAAGTTACCAGAACACCCGCAGGTGGCGTCACGAAGACAAATCACCCCCACTGTTCCGCCATTCCCTTATTGATCTGGACCACCGGGCCTACACCACCGCAGGCGCGGTTCCGTGACTGGAGGAGAAACAACGCCCGCTACGTGTATCCCCCGGCTACGGTGAGTCAGAACCCCTGGTGCATTCCTGTCTTTGGATGCGGAGAAGGCGTTTGACAGGGTGCACTGGGGTTACCTGGAAGCGGTACTTCGAAGATTTGGTATTGTGGGCCCCTTCCTAAAGGCGGTGCTGTCCCTTTACTCCAACCCTAACGCCAAGGTTTTTGCATCTGGCTTTCTCTTGCCTGTCTTCCAGATCACGAACCGAACTCATCAGGTTTGTCCATTGTCGCCAGTGATTTTCACCCTGGCAGTGGAGCCCCTAGCTGAAAAAATCAGCTCGGCCCATGACGTGTCGTGTGTCAGGGTGGGTGGAGATATCCACACCATTGGACTGTACGCTGATGATATTATCATCACTTGCACAGAAGTGTCTCGGTTTTTCCCCTAGCGGTCATGCGCATACTAGAGGATTACTTGATGGTTTCGTACTACAAGTTGAACGCGGCTAAATCAACTCTTCTCCCACTAGGAGTCCCGGACTCGGAGGTCTCTCTGAGTTCTTACCATTTCGTTGGTCCAGGGGCGGTATCCCCCACCTCGGGATTACATTGGCGCCCTCCAGTCAACTCATGAGACTAAATTATGAGTCACTACTATCAAAAGTCCTTTCGGACGTAGCCGCCTTTGGTGCTAAGTCCCTTTCTTGGATCGCTCGCTTGCACGCCTTCAAAATGATGACTTTACCAAAGATAATATATAATGTTTAGATGTGTTCCTCTTAGGATCCCTAAAGCCCTTTTGGCTAAATTACGGAGCGCAGTAAATACGTTCATTTGTGCTAATAAGATCCCGCGCGTGGCCAGATAGACGATGTATGCTTCGATAGGGGCAGGTGGCATGGGGATGCCAAACATTCTGGAATACCATAAGGCTGTCATCTTGGATGCCGGGTCCTGGTGGCGCAGCCCTGAGCACCTCAGATAGATTTCTATTGAGACCTCCTACTTGGGGGGCGGCACTCTGGGGGACCTCCTGGCGGCTGAGTCGATTCAACCAGTTACCCAGACTCGGTAGCTTGAGACTTTCCAAACCCTCCTACACTACTGGAGGGCACTGCAGCGGGCCTGGACCCGTGTTTCGCCAGAGGAAGTGCCTGTATGAGCACTGCGCCTCCTTGTCCCGTCGATTCAGACGAAGGCATGGGAGGATGTAGGATTGCTCTCTCTGGGAGATTTTTGTCAGGAAGGGACGTGGCCTACATTTGAGACCTTTTGTAGATGGTTTCCTGAGTGCCGTGCGGCTTTCTTGTAATTTTTTCAACTAGACCATCTTCTACGTAAGGCCACCTACGTCCCGCTACCTGGGCTCCCCCCGTACATCATTTCTCCTTAAGGCTGTTCAAGCGGATCCCCCCAGACCGCGGACGCTGTCCAGGATCTATGGAGGGTTGGTGTCTGTAGACCATGAGGTGAAACCGCCTTATATGAGGAGATGGGAGGGAGACCTTGGCTTTACGTCAGACATTGAGAACTGGCACGCAGCAACTAAAGAGGTGGGGAGGGCTACCAGGTGTGTAAACCATCTTGAAAACATAAAGAAAATTCATCTCAGATGGTACCTATCTCCTGTTCGCCTTGCTCACACCACTAAGGGGCAGTCCCCGCAGTGTTGGAGACTGTGTGGTGAGAGGGGCAACATAGCGCACATGTGGTGGTCCTGCCCGAACATACGCCCCTTTTGGACATTAGTCCAAAACCTAATTCAATCAGTCACTGGAATTAGGCAGGACCTGACATCTCAGTTGGCGGTTCTGAATATTGCCATTTGAGACTTCCCCTTGCCGCTGCGGGGGACAGTAATACATCCTTATTGCTGCCTGCCTATGTCTAGCCGCGAGGTGCAAGGCCTCAGCCTCACCTACCCTGACTGAGTTGACCCATAAGATCAACTGGATCTTCCATCAGGAATACTACCAGGAACTAAATAAGTTAACCAGACATTCGGTCCATGATAGATGGAGTGTTTGGGCCTCCCACCCGGAGGCTGCACCGATCCCCGGGGCCTCATTCTGCCCTCTTGCCCTGCAGACCCGCCTGCTCTGGAGCGGTCTTCCCTGTGAGTTGTCTGTCTGTTCGGAGCTCATTAACATGAATAGTGGCTTCCGTTTAAACGGCTCAACACGCACCCGATTTAAATAGAGGGCATAGTGTTATTCGGTCCATGGTGTAGTCCGTACGGTTTCTCCCCTCCCCCTCTCCGGATTCCTAATACAACCCTCCTTCCTCCCCACCCCCCACCTCCTTCTTTTTTTTTTTTCTTTTTCTTCTATCTTTACTTCTTCCCCTGTGACTTTTAATCTTCTTCTTATTAGCACTATTTAGTTGTCTATTGTCTATTTGATTCCCCGGATCTGTTTCCGGCAAGGATCCGACATTGTTATGTTATGTTTGTTTCTCACTTGTTGCAAAAATCTCAATAAAAATTTAATGTTTAAAAAAAAAAAAAAATTAGTAGGAAGTACACTGGCAGTGTAGTAGATTGTATTACACATGGCCTACACTAATAGTTTTTGTCACGCTGCGACTTGACCAGAAGTCAGATGTGGCCAAGGTGCAGTTAAAAATTAGTAGGAAGTACACTGGCGGTGTAGTAGATTGTATTACAAGTGGCCTACACTAATAGTTTTTGGCACGCTGCGACTTAACTAGAAGTCAGATGTGGCCAAGGTGCAGTTGAAAATTAGTAGGAAGTACCATGGCGGTGTAGTAGATTGTATTACAAGTGGCCTACACTAATAGTTTTTGTCACGCTGCGAATTGACCACAAGTCAGATGTGGCCAAGGTGCAGTTAAAAATTAGTAAGGAGGATTCACTGGCGGTGTAGCTTTTCACAAGTGGCTACACTACTGTGTAAATCACAGCGCTACTAGTCCGAACAAATTGCTGAGACTTGCAGCAGCAAAAAAAATGCCTACTTAAAGAGGACCTGTCACCAAACCAGGCATGGTGATCTAATTACAGCAACGGATGCAGCATGTCTGTAGCATGCAGACAAGGGGTCCCTCAGCACTTGAGTAGCCCTGTACCCCGAGATAATACACTTAGAAAACTTACATGCTCCAGCCACTAAGGAGGTGGCTAGGGGCTGCAGCCAAGGGCAGATTCACACCCCCTGCATGTGTAATCTGCCCACCGCTGCCAATCATTCTCTCCCTCTTCAGCAGCATTTAAACAGAGTTTTTTCCCCAGAACTTGCAGTTTGGCTCCGCCCCTCAGGGGGCGGGGCTAAACGGACTTTCTGGGAGAGAAAAAAAAAACTCTGTTTAAATGCTGGAGAAGAGGGAGAGAATGATTGGCAGCGGTGGGCAGATTACACATGCAGGGGGTGTGAATCTGCCCTTGGCTGCAGCCCCTAGCCACCTCCTATTTGGCTGGAGAATGTAAGTTTTCTAACTGTATTATCTCGGTGTACAGGGCTGCTCAAGTGCTGGGGGACCCCTTGTCTGCATGCTGCAGACATGCTGCATCCAGTGCTGTAATTAGATCACCATGCCTGGTTTGGTGACAGGTCCTCTTTAAGAAAGGTGGTGTAGCTTTCTTAATAGCAGTGCTACACTACCTCTCCTAAAGGACTCCCAGAGCTAGATGTGGCCAGATGCTGTGAAAAAGACTTGTACAGCACTCTGGCACAAACCTGCATGGCAAAAACTAATAGGGACTGCTCTAACCTAGCTCAAAGGGCTGTAATTAAAACTAGTCCCTGCTTCTATGGAGTAGATCTAAAAAAAGGGCTGTTACAGACCTAGTCCCTAGTCCCTACTCCCTACCCCTATGATGCAGCTTTTACAAGAGCTGATTCTTCTAAAATTCGCACCCTCCCCCCAAGCCCCTACTCCCTAAACCTATCTATCTAACTATGTATTAGCTCTGTAGCTGAATGGGATAGTAGAATTGTGAGTTTTGACTGTATGGCGCCCACAGCAGCAGTGGTGCCGTCTGACACACAGCTACAGCAATGAGCAAATGGTGGTGATGAAGAAAATGGCCGGGTCTTATAGGGCAAGGACATGTGACATACACAGCCAATGATGCCGGACCTTGCTTGTGCAAAACATGCCCTTTACTGTGCTTCACTGTCATTGGCTCAAAGCCTGCAATGCCCCACTCTACATGCGGTCTGGAGAAATAAAAAAAAAGAGCTCCATCACTTCAGCAGCACTGATCTGGACCCCGCCCCCCGCACACTATACACTGAAAATGGATATTAAGATTGAAGTATTAGTGTGAAAAGCCAGGCATGCTTTTGGTGACCGAAGTGTTATCGAACATAACCTAGAACTGCCGAATTTGAAGCTAATTGTTCTAATTCGATGAATGACTTGAACTCCAGCCCAAAACAGGTAGAATTTGAGATTGGCGAACATTTCGAATTGAACATCGCTCATCTCTGCTTCCAAACACGAAATTATTCCCCTGAGGGAGACACTGCCATTGTGGCAATCGGACTCTGGGGTGCCACAATCCCATAATCATTGTGACATTAAGTTTGTTCTGCAAATCAGACGAAAAACAGGTCTGCATCTGTTTTAGCAACAGGGCACAGAAATGTGTAAGAAAGGCCAGGGTAAGCCATATTCGTGGAGGAGGGGCTTGAATCTTAAGACACCCAAGCAACCTTCACAGGTAATTTTAGAGGAGTGTGTGCAGAGCTTTCATTCCTTCTACCTTTACTAACGTAAAGGTAAACTCCTTAACCATGGGTGGAACATTACTCAGACAACACAGGGTGAGGGAACCACAATAGTAAGACTTTATTGGATCCCGAACAGTTAAAGGCATATAACACATAACCAAGCAAAATATAAATTGTAACAATGAAAAAGGGATGTGGTGCCACTTATCTTCTATTAGAACATCAAGACCTTTATTAGGAGTTTTAGTTACATAAAAACATCAGTACATGTAACCCCTAGTGGGGGGTCGTCAGACATGTTTCGAGGTGTATGTCCACTTAGTCTTTGGCTCACAATATAACAAAACAGATATATACATACAAAACAAACCCACACACCTGTGGACAATTTCTAATCAATGCTTCTAGGTCTTAACCCATGATATGATAGTAATCCCGGTTGAAAAACACCCATTGATAGGTTCATTTTTATCATGAATCATATGTAAAAAATACATATTCAAGTCACAGAAAACAAACAGTTACCATATATACCATTATATTATACCATTTATATTATAAAAGGTGGGGGGAAGGCGTCCTTGTGGGTCTTCGGGAGGGCATGAAAGAGAAGACACACTGGTTTTTCCACCAGTAAGTATTCACTGGTTTTCTTATTTATGACTGCTATGAAAAGACCAACCTCCAGCAGTTCTTTTAGTTCCATTTGAAATTTTTTTTTAGGATCACAGGGCAAGGGGCGATAGGCATTGATGTCATTCAAAATTTTCGACACCTCCAGTTTGTAAAGTAGAATGTCCAAAACAACTACCGAACCCCCTTGTCCAATGACCTAATAACAATGTTAGGATTTTTAGTGAGATCTTTCAAAGCTTTCCTTTGAAGGGTAGTTAGATTGTCCCTGGAGGATGTTCTATTACTTTCTAGTAAAACCTTCAATTCCGCCTCTACTAACCCTTGGAAGGGATGTCCAAGGGTGGATACTGGTGAGCTATAGAGATGGGCGAGTCCTAAAAGACTCGGAATCGCAAGACCCCAACGAGTCCGAGTCCAGGACTCGGGACTCGTTGCGAGTCCAGCGAGTCCAATGTTAATGAATAGGGAACCGAGTTATAGCGAATAATGACATTTACAACTCTCTGATGTGTCTCTGAAAGTGTGCGAGTCCAAACTCGCTGGTTTTTCTCTTATTTGGAGGCTTGGAGCCGATGATGCGAGGGAATCGATTCTCCAGCACACACCATGCTTTAAGGAAACAGGAAAAGAGTCGCGCTGACAGGCGCACACACAGAGCAATCCATTCATCAGTGCAATCATGGCAGCAGGCCGTGGCACGGTGAACACACTGCGTCTTATTCAACTTGTGGAGGCTCGTCCATTTCTATGGCTCCCTACAGATCCTGACTATGGGGATAAGACCCAAATTAATACAGCCTGGAGAGAGATCGCCCAAGAGATGTTCCCTGCGTTCCATCGGAGTGGCCATGAGGAACAGAGCAATCTGAGTAATTTAAATGAGTTCACACGTTATATAATGCATTTACTGTATATATACTCGTGTATAAGCCGACCCGTGTATAAGCCGACCCCCCTATTTTTGCCCCCAAAAACTGTGAAAACATATTGACCGCCATCCTGGTATACAGCGGCTATCACTGGTAGACAGCCCCCCAGCAGAGTATACACCTCCCCCTGCAGAGTATACAGGCCCCCAGATGGGTATACATGCCCCCATATTGTGGTATACAGGCAGGGGCGGACTGGCCCAGGTGCCACGGGTCATGCGGCTGCAAGAACATGAATCATCCACATGTCCCTGAAGCAGCAGGCGGAAACGGAAGCTCCTGGCCGCGCGATGACGTCATCAGCGTGCGGCTGCGTCCGGGAGTGAGCGTCTGTGAGTGGCGTGCGGCTGCGACTGTGAGCGAGCGGCTGTGAGGAGCGCGAGGCTGCAGCTGGGAGCGAGCCCTAGGAGACTACGGGAGCTGCGGTGACTGTGAGGCGGCCGCCAGTCATCACCCCCCCACCCCCCGTCCTCACCTGTGTCGGGCCGGTGAGGGAGGGTTGCCACCCAAACTGTAGGGTGCCAGTCAGTCCCTGTATACAGGGCCCTCAGTGGGTGTACAGGCCCCCCAGCAGTGGGTATACAGGGCCCCCAGCAGTGGGTAGACAATGCCCCAGTGGGTATACAGGGCCCCCAGCAGTGGGTAGACAGTGCCCCAGTGGGTATACAGGGCCCCCAGCAGTGGGAATCCAGGGCCCCCATAGCAGGGTATACAGGACCCTGAATGTGTTATCATGCTCCACCGCATAGTTGCCTATATTTGGATGGGGTCACAACAGTACACTTAGTTTAAGGTCTGATCCTCCTGGCTCTTACGGCCAAGGGGTTGGGTGTATATAAATACCACTAATGACCAGAGTCTGGTGCCCGCACTATTACATTCTCTATGCGTTGACATGTGTCCTGCCTCATTTGTGATTGTGGCCACGTGAGCTCAATGTCCGTAATGCTGTTGATGATGTTCCACACTGTCGTGTCACTGTGCCTTGTATACACATTACACACACAACATGAATAAAATGTTATTGTTGATTTGTACACATACTTTTGGTGTTTCAAATATTACACATCTCTAAACCCGGTTTGAAATCATTTCACAGTTGACCATCTTAAAAAACGGTGGAGGAGCTGCCGGGACCAGCATAAGAAGCAGTACCGGCAGTACTCGGAGAGAGAGAACCGGGAGCAGCTCCATTGCTGACCCACTACCATTTCTACGACCGGCTGTCCTTCCTTCACCCGGTGGCCCGTATGCCAAGGTATGTGTCTGCAGCACTGTTGTGTACAATTATTATTATTTATTAATATATACATTAGGTTCCAATTCGGCTCTGTGGGTAGCAGAGTATACAGGTGGCTCTGTGGGTAGCAGAGTATACAGGCGGGTCTGAGGTAGCAGAGTATACAGACGGCTCTGTGGGTAGCAGAGTATACAGGCAGCTCTGTGGGTAGCAGAGTATACAGGCGGGTCTGAGGTAGCAGAGTATACAGGACGGCTCTGTGGGTAGCAGAGTATACAGGCGGCTCTGTGGGTAGCAGAGTATACAGGCCGTTCTGTGGGTAGCAGAGTATACAGGCGGGTCTGAGGGTAGCAGAGTATACAGGCGGCTCTGTGGGTAGCAGAGTATACGGCGGGTCTGAGGCAGCAGAGTATACAGGCGGCTCTGTGGGTAGCAGAGTATACAGGCAGCTCTGTGGGTAGCAGAGTATACAGACAGCTCTGTGGGTAGCAGAGTATACAGTACGGCTCTGTGGGTAGCAGAGTATACAGGCGGGTCTGAGGTAGCAGAGTATACAGGCGGCTCTGTGGGTAGCAGAGTAT
This sequence comes from Allobates femoralis, assembly GCA_033576535.1. Taxonomy (NCBI): domain Eukaryota; kingdom Metazoa; phylum Chordata; class Amphibia; order Anura; family Aromobatidae; genus Allobates; species Allobates femoralis. The sequence continues at coordinate 215,385,616 of JARQOC010000006.1, read as the reverse complement.
ACAGGCAGCTCTGAGGTAGCAGAGTATACAGACGGCTCTGTGGGTAGCAGAGATACAGGGTCTGTGTAGAGGTATACGGGTCTGTGGGTAGCAGAGTATACAGGCGGCTCTGTGGGTAGCAGAGTATACAGGCGGGTCTGAGGTAGCAGAGTATACAGGCGGCTCTGTGGGTAGCAGAGTATACAGGCAGCTCTGAGGTAGCAGAGTATACAGACGGCTCTGTGGGTAGCAGAGTATACAGGCGGGTCTGTGGGTAGCAGAGTATACAGGCGGCTCTGTGGGTAGCAGAGTATACAGGCGGGTCTGAGGTAGCAGAGTATACAGGCGGCTCTGTGGGTAGCAGAGTATACAGGCAGCTCTGAGGTAGCAGAGTATACAGACGACTCTGTGGGTAGCAGAGTATAGAGGCGGGTCTGTGGGTAGCAGAGTATACAGGGGCTCTGTGGGTAGCAGAGTATACAGGCGCTCTGTGGGTAGCAGAGTATACAGGCAGCTCTGAGGTAGCAGAGTATACAGACGGCTCTGTGGGTAGCAGAGTATACAGACGGGTCTGTGGGTAGCAGAGTATACAGGCGGCTCTGTGGGTAGCAGAGTATACAGGCGGGTCTGAGGTAGCAGAGTATACAGGCTGCTCTGTGGGTAGCAGAGTATACAGGCAGCTCTGAGGTAGCAGAGTATACAGACGGCTCTGTGGGTAGCAGAGTATACAGGCGGGTCTGTGGGTAGCAGAGTATACAGGCGGCTCTGTGGGTAGCAGAGTATACAGGCGGCTCTGTGGGTAGCAGAGTATATAGGTGATGAGAATAGGGTTAATAGATGGTGCTACAGTGTTGGGGCGGGCTAGAGGGAGCAGAGATCCAATTACTGCCTTCATTACTGACCTTATTAAAGATAGCGGCCGCAGCTGAATGACATCATGGCAAAGGTAAACATGGGGTGTGGGTTAGCTGAAGGAGGGCAGTGAGAGGTGTGGGTTGTTTGGCAGAGGGCGTGGTGTGGGCGGGGTGAGCGCGGCTCCTGCGTCAGATATGCTGCGAGCGCGGACCCGCGGCAGATCTCCGGGAGCAGAGGACGTGTCCAGTACGTCCGTAGCCCCCGGCCTCCCGTTGTCCGCACACACAGCCCCGCTGTGACCTCTGCAGTGTCACAGGCCCCGGCGGGCGGCTGTCATCTCTTCCTGACACTGACCTCCTCCTGATTTGATTGTCTGTGTTGTCCCCCCGCTGTCAGCATCAGTGATCTGCTAAGACCTGTGGGTGCACAGACGGGGTAAGTACAAATGCCAGCATGCCGGGGCGGATGGGTCGCTGTCAGGGGCGCAGGTCTTGCTGGGAGCGGAGGGCGCGAGGCCGCTCGCGAAAACGCTATAGCGGCTGTGTGAGTTAAGCGTCTGCGGCTCGCAAAGGCGCATACGCGTCTCCGCTCGCAGTGACGCTAAGGAGTTTGGGATTCGGCTACAGAGCCCGAATTTCAAACTCCCGATTATATAAATAGATTATATATATATATTGTATACGTTTCAACACCTTCCCTGGTTTATATAGATGATATAAGCTAAACGTTTTGTAAATTAAGTATGTCACGTTAAAAGTGAAGTCAGGGGGACGTTTTTTTCATGTGAACCATTGGTGTTATTGATCGTCTAGATTAGATGGGATGGGGGGGGTGGTGGTAATAAGGGGGGGAAAAATTATGTATTATTATGGAATTAGCAAACAAAGTAACGTATTCCTTTATGTTATGTACAGTTGGTTATTCTTTAATAATAATAAAAAATATCTGATTAAGAATACACAGATACACAGAGTCTAAAAAGCGTGCAACTTAATGTTTGACCTATGTTTTTGTTTCCAAATGCAATGCATTCAAATTTTTTTTTACTTTACCCACAGAGAAGCTTACTACAGAGGGCGGCGTGCAGCTAACCCTCCACCTCCAAACAGAAGGCGGCGTGGAGAAAACCCACCACCACCACCACGGCCGCCGCCACCACCACCACCGCCGTCGCCGCACCCACCACCACCACCATCGCCACCACCAGCGGCAGGGCCAGCACCACCACCGCCGCCACCAGCGGCAGGGCCAGCACCACCACCGCCGCCACCAGCGGCAGGGCCATCACCACCACCGCCGTCGCCGCCACCACCACCACCACCACCACCACCATCGCCGCCACCAGCGGCAGGGCCAGCACCACCACCGCCGCCACCAGCGGCAGGGCCAGCACCACCACCGCCGCCACGAGCGCCAGGGCCAGCTTATGGTCAAATCCCGGGGTCACCTCATTCAAATTTAAAACAGAGTAATGCTGACTTTGCCCGCAGTATAATACCATTCATGGATAATATTCCATTTGACAGGCTACTGCGGGCAAGGTCAGCATTACAGATAGTGCTTGAAGCCTGTCAGCCCACTAACCACCCAGGTGAGGTTTTGACTATTTGGATGGGTGGAAACTATCGGCCTCTAACAGGCTAGGCAGGCCCACACCCCGGGACAGCCATGTGCCACCCCACAGGGCTATACCTCATTTGCCTCACTGCCAGTGGCCACCTAACAGGGACCTACCAGCGTTCCCTACACCTGAGCAGAGGATCCACCCTCAAGGGTTCGCCAGGCCATACATGGGGCCCTTGACTTTTTACAAGATGGACAGCCCACCTACCAGGACTGTAGGGCTCCATTTGTTCTTTAATCCTTTAATTTTAAAAGGTTGTATTTTTGGGAAACTACTCAACTTTTTTCCCACGTGACACTCCCTACTCTTGTGCACTTATATATTCTGGTACAGTCTTACACCTTATAGAATTTATAAAAGATATTACCCCACTTTTATTCACCGGTTTTATATCATACTGGTGCCCTGTTGGTATCCAGTCAGTTACATTGCACTAATATTTTAAGAACCTATGTGCTTTTGTAAATACTTTATTTTTATTTTACATTTTTGTGTTATCTGGAGCAAAATGTTTAATTGCTCTGATTTTACTTTTCTTCTTTCTAGAAATGTATCCGCAAAATGGAAAAGCGGGTGATTTGGTTGGGGGTGTGTCCTTTCATATGGTCACAATGTCCAACCAGTGCTGCCATTTTGTTTTTGAAACACAGTTTTAAAAAACAGCTTTGTGTCTGTCTTTTTTCAAGGAATGGATGTGTAGTTTTTTTTTGTGGGTGGGCTTAAAATCATCATCATTATTATAATTATTATTTATTTATATAGCGCCGATAGGTTCATGGCGCTTTACATGAGGATAAGGTAGACAAGGACAAGTACAATAAACATAGACAATAAGGTCATACAGGTACAAGAGTAGAGGACCCTGTACGCGTGGGCTCACATTCTACGAGGGGTGGGTGGGGATACAATAGGGTGGGGAAGGTGTCGGTCGTGGGGCGTGTAGCGGGGTCTCATGGCAGGTTGTAGGCCTGTCGGAAGAGGTGAGTCTTTAGGTGTCTCTTGAAGGTTCCCAGGGTAGGCGAGTGACTGATGAGGTGGGGCAGGGAGTTCCAGAGCATGGCGGATGACCGGGAGAAATCCTGTATGCGGTTGTGGGAAGAGGAGATGAGGGGGGAGTGTAGGACAAGTTCTTGGGATGAACGCAGGTTGAGTGAGGGATGGTATCGGGAGATCATGTCGGAGATGTATGGTGGGGATAGGTTGTGTAAGGCTTTGAATGTCATGGTCAGTGTTTTAAAGTGAGCTCTCTGTGGGGCGGAGGGGCCAGTGAAGGGCTTGGCAGAGGGGATAGGCAGGGGAGTAGCGCGAGGACAGATGGATTAGTCGGGCAGCAGAGTTTAGTTTAGATTGGAGAGGTGCAAGAGAGTTGGCAGGGAGGCCTGTGCGAAGGAGGTTGCAGTAGTCAAGGCGGGAGATGATGAGGGCATTAATGAGTGTTTCAGCAGTGTCAGGATTGAGGAACGAGCGAATTGGTGAAATATTTTTGAGTTGGAGTCACAGGGACTTGGTTAGGGACTACAGGTGGGGCTTGAAGGAGAGGGAGGAGTCAAGGATTACCCCGAGACATTTGGCGTGGGGGACAGGGGAGAGAGAGCATCATTAGCAAGTACTTTACGGCCCGCATGGCGCATGAAGTCACCTTGGTTACTAAGTGTCAAATCATGACTCCACATACAACTGTTGCTGACAAATAAACAGTGCCTGTGTTTGGGGGGTTACTTAATGCCTCGCTATGGCAACAAGACTATGAACACACATGTGAGAGGCTGGGACGTCTACATGCTACACATCGCGTCTACGCGTTTTCTACGGAGCGGACAGTGGGACCCTTCACCAGGCTCCAGCAGGATGATAGTACAAGCAACGCCCACAATGCAGGCATAGGCTTGGTGCCTCGAAAAATTAGCCCAAGGGGCTGTTTGTCATTTTGGGTATAAATGCAGGCCTAAGGGCCATGATAAGCTTGTTAGCCTGGGTGTCTCCAAAACCATGATAAGCTTGTTAGCCTGGGTGTCTCAAAAAATTAGCCCAAGGGGCTGTTTGGCATTTTTGGTATAAAAGCAGGCCTAAGGGCCATGATAAGCTTGTTAGCCAGGGTGTCTCCAAAACCATGATAAGCTTGTTAGCCTGGGTGTCTCAAAAAATTAGCCCAAGGGGCTGTTTGGCATTTTTGGTATAAATGCAGGCCTAAGGGGCATGATAAGCTTGTTAGCCAGGGTGTCTCCTAAACCATGATAAGCTTGTTAGCCTGGGTGGCTCCAAAAATTAGGCCAAGGGGCTGTTTGGCATTTTTGGTATAAATGCAGGCCTAAGGGCCATGATAAGCTTGTTAGCCAGGGTGTCTCCAAAACCATGATAAGCTTGTTAGCCTGGGTGGCTCCAAAAATTAGCCCAAAGGGCTTAATAAAGTCTATTTTTAAATAAAGCAGGGCGCTTGGCCCATAGCATATTATTGCTTGGACTAGGAGCATAGAACAAGCAACGCCCACTATGCAGGCATAGGCTTGGTGCCTCAAAAAATTAGCCCAAAGGGCTTAATAAAGTCTTTTTTTACATAAAGCAGGGCGCTTGGCCCATTGCATATTATTGCTTGGACTGGGTGCCTAATGAAATCAACAGAGCTAAGGGACATGTAATTAATTCCTGTCCAAAATGGGCATATTGTTAACAGCGCAATCTCCCAATCATATAAATTATGATTAGGTTAATCTAGGATTGTGTACTGTCGTCTGGAGGGCTTAGGAGCTGTGATGATATCCAATCCTTGTTGAATTTAATTAGAGTGAGCCTGTCGGCATTTTCTGTGGTGAGGCGGGACCTTCTATCAGTGACTATACCCCCAGCGGCACTGAAAACACGCTCTGATGTCACACTAGCAGCTGGGCATGCCAGCACCTCCAAGGCATACAATGAGAGCTCAGTCCAAGTGTGCAGCTTGGAAACCCAGTAATTAAAGGGTACAGAAGGGTCGGTTAGGAAGCTGGTACTGTCACTGAGATACTGCTGCACCATGTTGGACAATTGTTGTCTCCTACTCAAGGTGACCGTAGGCAAATTCCGTTCTTGATTGGAAGGTCTGTTGAACATCGCCCAGTTGGCGGACATCTTACCCCCACCTCTTCTTGTCATTGATGGCGTTTGTGTCCCAACCAAAGGCTGCTGTTGCAAAGAGCTGGTTCTTCGATGTATAGCGGATTCAGATATCAAGAAGAACCCTCTTTACATTATCCATCGTTAAGCCCCTGGATGAGTGCGACAGCAGCGACTGAAATTTGTCTTTGTACCGTGGGTCCAAAAACGTTGACAACCAGTAGAGGTCGCTGTCATAGATGTGAATGACACGTGGATCTTTGGAGACACATTGACACATTACTTCAGCCATGTGTGCTAAGCTGCAAAGACTCATCTCCTCGGTTACAACAGAATGAAGATCACTACGCGTCGTGGCCTCTAAATCGGTGTCCGCCTCCTCCTCTTCAGCCCACCCATGCTGTACCGACATAAACGTAGGGTTGGGAGTACCATCAGGGTTCACATCAGTACCAGAGAAAAATAAATCTTCTTCATCATCACCCTCATCACCATCTTCCTGAACCAATGTAGCCTGCTGATATTGGCTTGTGTGGCTAGGATCAGCGATGTTCAATTCTGGCTCCATAGCCATCCGCTGTGCTCTCAAAGCATCTGTTTTGAGATTCATTAGGGATTCTTTGAGCAGGCAGAACATGGGGATGGTGAGACTGATAATCGACTGATCCCCACTGACAAGTTTGGTGCAGTGGACAAGGAAGTTGCAGAAGCAGATTGTGCACTGGACATATATGATGAGGCAGACACCCGGAATGATGTTGGGCCCGCTATTCGTGGAGTTGGTAGTATGTCAGATGGTACAGTTTTAGAAGTTGGGACACTCTCCACCAGGTTGATCCAGTGAGCCGTTAGTGAAATGTATCTGCCCTGTCCACAACTACTTGTCCACGTGTCCGTTGTTAGGTGGACTTTTGCGGTGACAGCATTTGTTAAAGCACGTTTTAAGTTGTTAACCACGTGCTGGTGTAACGCGGGAACGGCACTACGTGAGAAAAAGTAGCGGCTGGGTACAGAGTATCAGCCATCAACTCCCGAAAAGACTCTGTACCCACAAGCCTAAACGGCAACATTTCCACAGCTAACAACTTTGCTATTTTCGCAGTCACTTTTTGGGAATATGGGTGTGTCGGTTGGAACTTCCGCTGTCTTTCATACAGCTGTGGCACAGACAACTGCACGTTTGGACCAGACTGACAAGAGGATTGACTACTGTCATGTCTGTCTTGTAAAGCACCTTGGGAGGAGTACGCTTGAGCAGGAGCTGATGCCTGAACACTTGCTGGTGAAGGATGGATCTGAGGTGGCCTGGAAGTGTTGGGATCAGAAGGCACTGATTTTGAACCCTGATAGGGCGCCCACTGAATTGGGTGCTTAAGAGACATATGCTTGCGCATACTGCTGGTGCTCTGGTTTCCTTTTACCGTGCCTCTGCTTAGCCTTGCCTGGCACATCTTACAGATAACCATATTTGGTACTGTTGGGCTATCCTTAAAAAATTGCCACACACTGGCTGTTCGTCCTTTATTTTTAATTGGAGGAAGAGGAGGATGACTCTGTTCAACACTAACTGTGGACACATTTTGGGCAACTGTGTTTGCAGTTTGTGCAACAGTTGGTACAGTTTGTGCCACAGTTGACGCTATATGGGCAACTGTTCTCACAGTTTGTGTTCTGGAGACAGTACGCCTTGGTGATTTTGCCAGTGGTACATAGCCACTTTCGTCCTCCTGGCTGCTCTCTTGGCTATGCAATTCAGCAATCCAGGTAGGATCTGTGGTGTCATCATCCACCCCTTCCTGTTCAAAGGATTCTGGATAAACTGACTGAGCTGGCTGGCCAGATGAGATGTGTGTCTCATCATCCTCATCATCATCCACCTCCTGAGATACTGTTTGCATTTCGTGAAAGTGTCTTTCTTCAGGACGAGGTGCTTCCAAACTTTGGCCATGAGTAGACATTTCGTCTACTTCAAGTATCTCGTCAGGCAGTGACAAAGAAACCCCTTGATAAGAACCGAATAAGTCATCGGAGTGACCAAGGTCGAGATCCAAATTTTCCTCTGGCTGCCGATGGGTTGAGGCAATAGGAAGACTTTGAGGATTGGATGGCGCTGCATTGTCTGTAGCGACACTAGAATGTCTTGGCACGGATGATTGTGTACTGCAAGAACCAGTGGTCGAGGGCGTCTGAGCCATCCAAGATGTTATCTTGTCATGCTCTTCCGGCCTCAACACACTTTTTTTTTGAGTACTGGGATTTCTAGGTAGAAAAAAGGACGTTCTATCAATCCTAGGCTGTGTACTTGTACCAGTGCCTTCTTGGGCAAGACTGCTGCGGCCACGACCTCGTCCCTGTCCCTTTGCAACATCCTTTTTGGTAATTGGTTTTTTTTGAGACATTGTTGACGAATGCACAGTCACCGAGTTGGAGTTAGGTGCTGCTGTATTCGTCACTTGCTGGCGGGGTAAGTGTGCACGCTCACACTTGGCAGTGAAGCCGCACACTACACTCCCTAAAAAAATTAGTTTTAAGTGCGCGCAGCCACCGAGATGTGGTTTGGTGTTGCTGTATGCGTCACTTGCTGGCGGGGTAAGTGTGCGCGCTCACACTTGGCAGTGAAGCCGCACACTACACTCCCTAAAAAAATTGGTTTTAAGTGCGCACAGCCACCGAGATGTGATTTGGTGTTGCTTAGTGATGGGCGAATCTACTCGCTAGGACTCGTTACTCGGCGAGTAGTAAGGGACTCGCAGGACTCGCTACTCGGCGAGTTTCCCAGCGAGGACTCGCAAAGTAGCGAGTCCAATGCAAGTTAAAGGTAATCCTAGTTTTACTAGCGAGACTCGCTATATCACATCGCTATGTAGCTTGAATCTCCCCCAAATCGTTTAGAGAATGGCACCGCTTCACGGATACCCGCTGTAAGTAGCGATTCCGAGCGAGTCTTAGCGATTCCTAGCGAATCCTAGCGAGTCTACGAATCCGAGTCCTGTATTCTGTATTCGGGACTCGTGAATACAGAATCTGTTATGTTCCGACAAATCTTCCGAGACAGCCTAGCGTGTTAGGTCAGACAAACTTGTGAAGATGGACAAGCATGTTAGCCAATCTTATTCAGTAATGCCACAGCCCTCTTCTTGTGGCATTACTATGATTGGCTGCTGTCCATCGTGATGGCTATGTCATCGATGACAGGCAAGGCTGTATATAAGCCTTGCCACCGCCATTTTGAGCACATTTCTCTGAAGATCTGAGCTAGAGCAGGGTGAGGTAGATTCTGGAGCAGATCATAGGGATTGTCAGTGAGTGTAGGGAACTTCAAGATTCCTTATATTAACCCCAAACAGCTCTTGTGAGAGCTAGCAGGAGGACAGAGGAGTACTGTGTACTGTGACACTGTAGGCAGGCAGGGAAGCAGGGAGCTGCAGCCTTTACAGTGTTCACAGGAGCGACCTCATAGCTTCGCTTACTCACTCAGCTGTTCTAATAGCTGAAGTGAGAGGCTTAGCTGAGGTACTATTTACAATTTTTTGCCAGCTGATACATTTTGGGTCCTAAAAACCCCTTCAGCGTTATTTTGTCTGTGGCAGAACAGTGCGTTGCTGCTCTCCTAGCTGCAAATAGCACGTACGCCACCTACTTGTGCGACTAATTGTGCGCACTTAATAATTTTTTTCAGGGACTAGTGTGCTGCTTCACTGCCAAGTGTTAGCACACACTTAACCCGCCAGTAAGTGACGCCTACAGCAACACCAAACTCCATCTAGGTGGCTGTGCGCACTTTCTAATTTTTTCAGGGAATAGTGTGCTGCTTCACTGTCAAGTGTTAGCACACACTTAACCCGCCAGTAAGTGACGCCTACAGCAACACCAAACTCCATCTCGGTGGCTGTGCGCACTTTCTAATTTTTTCAGGGAATAGTGTAGTGCTTCACTGCCAAGTGTTAGCACACACTTAACCCGCCAGTAAGTGACGCCTGCAGCAACACCAAACTCCATCTCGGTGGCTGTGCGCACTTTCTAATTTTTTCAGGGACTAGTGTGGTGCTTCACTGTCAAGTGTTAGCACACACTTAACCCGCCAGTAAGTGACGCCTGCAGCAACACCAAACTCCATCTCGGTGGCTGTGCGCACTTTCTAATTTTTTAAGGGAATAGTGTGCTGCTTCACTGCCAAGTGTTAGCACACACTTAACCCGCCAGTAAGTGACGCCTACAGCAACACCAAACTCCATCTCGGTGGCTGTGCGCACTTTCTAATTTTTTCAGGGAATAGTGTGCTGCTTCACTGTCAAGTGTTAGCACACACTTAACCCGCCAGTAAGTGACGCCTACAGCAACACCAAACTCCATCTCGGTGGCTGTGCGCACTTTCTAATTTTTTCAGGGAATAGTGTAGTGCTTCACTGCCAAGTGTTAGCACACACTTAACCCGCCAGTAAGTGACGCCTGCAGCAACACCAAACTCCATCTCGGTGGCTGTGCGCACTTTCTAATTTTTTAAGGGACTAGTGTGCTGCTTCACTGCCAAGTGTTAGCACACACTTAACCCGCCAGTAAGTGACGCCTACAGCAACACCAAACTCCATCTCGGTGGCTGTGCGCACTTTCTAATTTTTTAAGGGAATAGTGTGCTGCTTCACTGTCAAGTGTTAGCACACACTTAACCCGCCAGTAAGTGACGCCTGCAGCAACACCAAACTCCATCTCGGTGGCTGTGCGCACTTTCTAATTTTTTCAGGGAATAGTGTGCTGCTTCACTGTCAAGTGTTAGCACACACTTAACCCGCCAGTAAGTGACGCCTACAGCAACACCAAACTCCATCTCGGTGGCTGTGCGCACTTTCTAATTTTTTAAGGGACTAGTGTGCTGCTTCACTGCCAAGTGTTAGCACACACTTAACCCGCCAGTAAGTGACGCCTACAGCAACACCAAACTCCATCTCGGTGGCTGTGCGCACTTTCTAATTTTTTAAGGGAATAGTGTGCTGCTTCACTGTCAAGTGTTAGCACACACTTAACCCGCCAGTAAGTGACGCCTGCAGCAACACCAAACTCCATCTCGGTGGCTGTGCGCACTTTCTAATTTTTTCAGGGAATAGTGTGCTGCTTCACTGTCAAGTGTTAGCACACACTTAACCCGCCAGTAAGTGACGCCTACAGCAACACCAAACTCCATCTCGGTGGCTGTGCGCACTTTCTAATTTTTTAAGGGAATAGTGTGCTGCTTCACTGTCAAGTGTTAGCACACACTTAACCCGCCAGTAAGTGACGCCTGCAGCAACACCAAACTCCATCTCGGTGGCTGTGCGCACTTTCTAATTTTTTCAGGGAATAGTGTGCTGCTTCACTGTCAAGTGTTAGCACACACTTAACCCGCCAGTAAGTGACGCCTACAGCAACACCAAACTCCATCTCGGTGGCTGTGCGCACTTTCTAATTTTTTCAGGGAATAGTGTAGTGCTTCACTGTCAAGTGTTAGCACACACTTAACCCGCCAGTAAGTGACGCCTGCATCAACACCTAACTCCATCTCGGTGGCTGTGCATTTGTCAACAATGTCCCAAAAACACCAAATTCCCAAAAACCAGTCTGCAAAGGGACAGGGACGAGGTCGGGGCCCTAGCAGTCGTGAACAACAAGGCACTGGTAGAAGTAGACAGACAAGGATTGATCGATCCACCTTCCTGCTGTCTAAATTTCCCAGTACTCAACCGAAACGTGTCTTGAGGCCGGAAGATCAAGACCAAATAACATCTTGGATGGCTGACAAGACCTCAACCACGGGTTCTGGCAGCACACAATCATCGTTGACACCATATTCAAGTGCCGCTACTGACAACGCGGGGTCATCTAATCCACAAAATCTTCCTATTTCCTCAAGCCATCGCCACACGGAGGAAAATTTAGACCGCGAACTTGGACATTCGGAAGATTTATTTGGTTCTTATCAGCCATTAAGACAACCTGACCTTTCTTTGTCACTGCCTGAACAGATACTTGAACCAGACGTACATTCCATCTATGGACAAAGTTTGGATTCACCTCGTCCTGAAGAACGTCCCTTTCAACAAAGCCATAGACCGTCTCAGGAGGTGGAGGATGATGATGATGATGAGACACACATCTCATCTGGCCAGCCTGACCAGTCACGTTATCCAGATGACTTTGAGGAGGAGGGGGTGGATGATGAGACCACTGATCCAACCTGGACACTTGACATGCAGAGCCAACAGAGCAGCCAGGAGGAGGAAAGTGGTTATGTACCACCGCCTAAAGCACCCAGGCTGACTCCTTTATCCAGAATCCAAGCTGTGACAACAGTAGCCCAAATTGTGTCAACTGTTGCACAAACTGTACCAACTGTTGCCCCAACTTTCAGAACAGTTGGCCAAAATGTGTCTACAGTTTGTGTTGGCCAGACTCATCCTTCAGTTCCTACACCACAACCTAAAGGACGAACATCCATTGTCTGGAAATTTTTTAAAGATAGTCCATCAGTACCAAATGTGGTTATATGTAACATCTGCTATGCCAGGCTGAGCAGAGGCCAGGGCAAAGTAAACTTGAGCACCAGCAGTATGCGAAAACACATGACTCTTAAGCACCCAAGTCAGTGGTTGGCCCATCAGGGTTCGACATCAGGGCCTTCTGACCTCAACACCGTTATGCCACCTCCGAATCGTCCTTCACCATCTACTGTTCATGCAGCAGCTCCTACTCATACGATCTCCTCACAAGCTGCGTTAGACCAGAGATATGACAGTAGTCAAGTGACTTGTGAGTCTGCGCCAATTGTCCAGTTGTCTGTTCCACAGCTGTATGAGAGGCAGCGGAAGCACCCATCCACACACCCTTTTTCTCGACAAATGACAGCGCAAATTTCTAAGCTGTTAGCTGTAGAAATGCTGCCATTTAGGCTTGTTGATACTGAGGCTTTTAGGGAGTTGTTGGCTGTGGCAGCACCACGATACACTGTCCCCAGTCGCAATTTTTTTTCACGTACTGCCATACCCGCGCTACATCAGGACGTGGTTAACAACTTGAAGCGTGCACTGACAAATGCTGTGAGCGGAAAAGTTCACCTGACAACTGATACCTGGACAAGTACTTGTGGACAGGGCAGATACATATCCCTAACAGCTCACTGGATCAACCTTGTCGAGAGTGTCCCAAAGTGTAATAGTGGAATATCTGCGATCCTACCAACTCCACGAATAGCGGGCACAGCATCATTCCGGGTGTCCGCGTCCTCATATACTTCTACAACACAATGTGCGTCTTCTACTTCCTTGACCACTGCTGATTTGTCCGCCACATCACGTCAAAGTTGGGAGCTTTGCAGTACTGCATCAGCCAGGCGACAACAGGCTCTTCTTAAGCTCATCTGTCTAGGTGACACACCTCACACTGCAAACGAGCTGTGGAAAGGTGTTAAACAACAGACAGATGAGTGGCTGGCCCCACTGCAACTACAAGCAGGTCTTGTTGTCAGTGATAACGGACGAAACCTTGTTGCAGCAATAAAGCTCGGTAAACTTCAACACGTGCCTTGCATGGCTCACGTACTGAATCTTGTAGTTCAGAAATTCTTGAAAAATTACCCAGAGTTATCTGATCTACTAGAGAAGGTGCGTAGAAATTGCAGACATTTCCGACATTCATCAACGGCACTTGCAAGTCTATCTGCCCTTCAACAGCAATTTAATTTGCCCAAACACAGATTAATTTGCGACATGCCCACACGATGGAATTCTACATTCCATATGTTGGCTAGGTTCAATGAGCAGCAGAGGGCTATAGCGGAATATCAGCTGCAACATGCCCGTCACCCAGGAAGTAATACAAGACACATTGGTACGATGGAGTGGGTCTGGATCGCTGACCTTTGCGAGGTTCTAGAGAACTTCGATTACTGCACAAAACTGGTAAGCGGTGATGAGTCCATTATTAGTCTCACCATCCCCATGCTCTGTTTGCTTAAAGATTCTCTCCTGAATCTTAAAACAGAATCATTGAGGGCACAGCAGAGGGCTATGGATCCACATTTTAACATCCAGGATCAGAGCCAGCAAAGCCAATTTCAGCCGGCAACATTGGCTGCAGAACAAAACAGTGATGAGGAAGATGAAGACGATTTATTTCTTCATGGTACTGAGGTGCACCCTGATGGAACTCCCAACCCCAGTTTTATGTCGGTACAGCATGGGTGGGCTGAAGAGCAGGAGGCGGAGACCGATTTTGAGACCATGATGCCTATTGTTCATCAGTCAGGTGACACAGAAGACATGAGTCTTTGTAGCCTAGCACACATGTCTGACTTCATGTCTCAATGTCTGTCCCAGGATCCACGCGTCATTAACATCTATGACAGCGACCTCTACTGGTTGTCAACATTCCTTGACCCACGCTACAAAGACAAGTTTCCATCTCTGCTGTTGCAGTCACCAAGGGGCTTAACGATGGATTATTTCAAAAGTGTGGTGGTTGACAATTTAATGTCAATTTCACCATCTGACTCCGCTATACCACGAACAAGCAGCTCTGTGCCACAGCAGCCTTTGGTTCGAACACAAACTGCCACATTGTCAAGAAGAGGTGGTGGTAAGATGTCCACCAACTGGGCGATGTTCAACAGACCTTCCAATCTGCAACGGATTGTGCCTACGGTCCCCTTGTCTAGGAGACAAACATTGTCAAACATGTTGAACGAGTATGTGTGTGACACTACCAGCTTCTTAACCGACCCCTCTGTACCCTTTAATTACTGGGTTTCCAAGCTTCACGCTTGGACTGAGCTGTCTTTGTATGCCTTGGAGTTGCTGGCCTGCCCAGCTGCTAGTGTGACATCAGAGCGTGTTTTTAGTGCCGCTGGGGGAATTGTCACTGATAGAAGGTCACGGCTGACTACAGAAAATGCCGACAGACTCACTCTCATTAAGTTTAACAAGGACTGGATATCATCAAAGTTCTTAACCCCTTCAGATGACAGTACCCAAACCTAGAGGGACATTTTCAAATTTGTTACGTTTGGCTGAGTGCGGTTTAAACATTATGTCCTCTTCTGACACAAAGGATAAACAATGTCCCTCTGCTAAGAAGATTGGATAAATAATGTTCCTGCTACACTTGCTCCATGACAACAAAACTACACAATCAGTGTCAGTAATGTTACTTTCATAATGCATGCACTTGTGATGATTTTTGACCGTTGAATTATGTCAGACAATCCAATACAGTCTCTTGGCTGAATTTTTTAAGGCAACAAGCCTATGCCTGCATTGTGGGCATTTCTCAAACTGAAATAACACATATAGTTTGGCTCAAGTGCCTTGCATAAATTTTAAAAATGTTGATCCCGCCCCTTGGGCTAATTTTTTGAGGCAACAAGCCTATACCTGCATCGAATACGTTGCTTGTACTATGCTCTCAGGACAAGCAAGACTATACTATGGGCCACGCTCCCTCCTCTATATCTAAAAAGAGTTGATCAAGCCCCTTGGGCTAATTTTTGGAGGCAACAAGCCTATGCCTGCATCGAATACGTTGCTTCTCCTATGCTCTCAGGACAAGCAAGACTATACTATGGGCCACGCTCCCTCCTCTATATCTAAAAAGAGTTGATCAAGCCCCTTGGGCTAATTTTTTGAGGCAACAAGCCTATACCTGCATCGAATACGTTGCTTGTACTATGCTCTCAGGACAAGCAAATAGTATGGGCCACGCGCCCTCCTCAACTTCAAAATAGAGTTGATCTCGCCCCTTGGGCTAATTTTTTGTGGCAACAAGCCTATTCCTGCAGCGAATACGTTGCTTGTACTATGCTCTCAGGACAAGCAAGACTATACTATGGGCCACGCTCCCTCCTCTATATCTAAAAAGAGTTGATCAAGCCCCTTGGGCTAATTTTTTGAGGCAACAAGCCTATAATTCATCATTGACCATTGCATGCCCTTTGCTTCAGTTGGACATGTGCTCTGTGGCCTGCTTAATTTTTACAATACATACATCCGATACACCGTTGCAATGTTTTAGAGACAAACGTATGCCGAAGAGAGTGAACAATTGAATGCGATGGTCCTTCATGAATCGAACGATAATTTATGTTACGACGTTGCAAATGGATTTCAGCGCCGATAAAACTTCACAAACTGCATTGTACCTGTAGACGGGACACATGTTTAACTAAAAGCCCACAAGAATGTGATAATCAGCTTCAATTATTAATGGAAATGTAAACCCCAGGCCAAATCCCACCTTAGGTGTATCCCATAAACTGACCTGACATTCTTGACTAAGTGTTCGTGTGGAAAGTGTGTGAGATTTCCAAAATCATGGAATGAGTGTATTACACATGACACATACAACTGATATGTGGCTGTCAAAACAAATATTTTTATTAGGTGGTAGACTTTAATGCCTGTTGGCTTTCTAAGTATGTTTTCTCGGTGTGTTATTCTTTCCACCTTTTTTTTTTTAAAGCCATCCAAAAGCCACATTTAGTAACATAACATAAAAAAAAGAAACACACCGAAAGGGTGTTAAGATACCAAATTGCTACCTAAAAACTAACATAAAAAGAATGTTTAATATCTCAAAAAGAGAAAAATCAAAGTCTACAAAACACCTAAAAACAAAATTATTATTGATAAAAACTTCAATAGGTCCATTACATTAGAGGACATGGTAACTTCGGCCACCATTGTCTTCCACAATCACATCTCCGTCACCCTCATGGATAGGCATGTTGATGACGTTGAGCGCCTGGTTGATGTCCTCAGCCAACGGCCTTTCATATTCTGCCAAACCTCTTGACCCAACATTAGGCACATTCACCGGTAAAGGCTCATAGGGTCGCCACAAGGTATGTGCAAGAGGGGGTCCAACAATACTCTGTGAGCCCAGCAGGGGTCCTGGTTGGCCTGGCTGCTGGCGGTGTGACCTTGACAATACGTTCTGTTCTGAACGCTGCCAACTCTCCAGCATATTTAAGACCCGTGTGGGGGAGTTGGGGGGCACATTGGCATCAAGTACAATTTGGACGGCTGCCCTTGCACTGAGTCTACGCTCATGTGGAATGTGTGTTAGATATCCAATGAGACTGTGTGCAAAGGCAGCCGCCCACTCTACTGTGTTAGGGTCTGCACTGGATGCACCAACCACCCCTTCCCAGGGAGCAAAGTAATTTGGACCAACAGCACTCGAGCCATATCTGTGTAAAGGTGGGAAGCTGGGGGTAAAGGCACCTGTGTTGAAGCTGTAGGAGGCCCCATAATCACGCCAAAATGCTGATGATGGATCAGCTCGACCACAGCTGGACCTAAGTGGAGCAGGGACATAATGGCAGGGAGCTGGAGCAGGGACAGAGGAACAAGGAAATGGACCTTGCGTTGAAGAAAACTGAAAACGAGCTGGGGCAGTGCAGGAGGGAACAGGACCAGGGCCACTGTTGGACTGGTCTATATCATGGCCAGAGCTACAGGGGACCACAGCGGCTGGAACACCGGATGGCAGATAAACTGGTGGAGCCGCCAGAGCCATACCACTCACAGCATGTTCTTCTACAGGCTGCGGTGGTAACGGTGGTGGAAGCTGATCAGCCACGGGTTGGTTGGGGTCCGGCATCACCTCATCTGCTTCATCCACATCCTGTTGCTGGGCTGGTCTGTCCGGATGTTGAACAGCTGCCCCAGCGGCCTCCTCTGCGCCTTGGTGACCTTCCACAGGCTGGGGATTTGGATGTCGCGGTCTATTTCAAAACAAAAAATGAAAAAAGTAAGCGCACATTTTTTGTAATTACACAGTTATAATTAAAGTGTGCAGTGACCAACATTACTTTAAATCTACACTTACATTTACCCTTGTGTGTTTTCTACCTAAATAAATCTAACTTTACTGACATTTTGGCAAAGTTAAACATGTAAAATAACCACTCAACAAGCTGAGCAAAGTCCATACAATATAAATTGGCTTCTAGTAGCATAACTTGTGAGGATTACCTTACTATTCGAAAGTATTGTTTACCGTAAAATAAATAGTTAAAACATTCTAAGTAAATATTAAGCAGCACAACACATATGTATCCTACGTATATGGGAGCGTTAGGGTACAAATGGCAGCCCTTTCAAGTCAGGTGATGCCATTGAGCTAGGAAAATAACGCACCCTTCCCGCAATAAGAAATCACGCCTTTCTATGCTGCTATGACCACCATCTCAGACTATATAGTTACCCGTAAGATGCCTTCAGATATGCTACACCATATTTACATAAGGTAATGGGCCAAGTAGCATTTTGAAATTATGGCACAGGCATAGGCAAGTTTAATAATATTAAGACCAACACACAAGTGTGCGAAGGAACAACACACCAGGAGACCGCTGTGCCTCTTGAACGGATATGAAGACTGTTGACCACAGACAGATCTATACTGTTGATCAGACACAGAGCGCATTGACATGCTACTGTATACCCTGGTTTTCCTCAAAAACAAGTAAGGTACCGATGTGGACTGCAGTAATATCCACAGGGTCATTTTGTAGCCACCTTGTGTGGAGACATTTTTGCCCTCTAAAATTACTTTAAGATGATGGACACCTTGACATGATCAACTGTGTTCATAAAATAAGTGTTGCACATTTGTAGTTAGTTACCCTACTGTATCTAACAAATGAAATGGGGTTAAACATATAAATAACATTGCGACACACAGTGTAACCTCCAAACTGTTAGTAAACTTAACAATAACAGTGACATGTCTGTTCATCTTTTTTAACACAAGCTATTTTCCTTGAAATTACATAATTCTTGCAAAAAAGTGCAGTTTTGAAAAGCTTCTTGGATTTGAATGTGGTATTCTCAATGATAAATTTATACTTTATTAAGAACCAAACATTATTATACAATGACAACTTCTGAGATATGGTGTTGTCTCACGCCACCCTCACAATAGTCATTTCACCACTAATGGAGACTATGACAATTAAACAGGTCAAAACTCCATTTGTTAAAACACATAATGTTGCAGGTTGACAGGGTTATTCTCAACATGCACCAGGCCTCTCTGAACCTACAAAGTGAATTGTTAACCTGGGACCAATTTTGGTATCCCACTTGTTTTTTGTACAAGGTGGGTACCTGTAAGAAGCACATTAGTGGAGTGACAAACATATAAGGTGTCTTCCTTGAGCCACAAGACTAAGCCCTTGTGAGCCAGTCACTACATGCCCACGTCATGGTCACATGCCTTCATGGCGGCTGTTGTTATGGCGAATCTCTCACAAACAAATACATACAGTACCCATGGTCCCACTAAAATACTTTGCTGAGTGTGGACTATGTATGTGTTATGCAGATCGTAAAAATCTGAGGTCACCTAACATAATTGTGTGCATGATGACCACATATTTTTTCACGCTTTCAACAGATCAGCATCCGCCTTCCAATGTGACATGGCTACAATAGCAATGGGGACATATAACATATACTCTAATCTTACACATGTTAAGGTTATGGGCAAATGAAAATCTTCCATTACGGACCTTCTAAGACGAGCAAATGGACGAAGGAATGCCAGTCTGTAAAAGTGGGCGTAAACACGCAACGGTGGTGCAGCTTGTGGGCCCAGGCGTAACTGCCGTTCGTACTCCTTCTTGTACTGGTCACGGCAGCTCCTCCATCTCTTCATCACCATATCAACTGCAAGCAGATGAATAAAATACAGACATCAGATTTGATAACATATTGTCTTCTCTCAAACAATAGTGCCAAACATACAATAGACATCCACTTCTTGCCCTCTTTGTACCCATGGTTAAGTATACCGTACACCTTCAGAGAAGGGAGAGAAGGATAAACCTCCAAGGACCATATTGCGAGAGGGTTGTGGCTAGAGAAGGAACCTGTCTGCGCATCCTCTCCCACTGTTTTCTCAACAACAGTCCCAAGTTGGAAGCACTGCAGCACTGCCTCGGCGAAGCGGCAACAGGCTGTGCTGAATCTAAAATGGATAGGTGACAAACCCCAAAATGCAGAAGAGGTGTGGACATCTCTGAAACAGCAGGCAGATCACTGGCTCACACCTCTGAACCTAAAGCCAGGAAGGTCGTGTGCGACAAGGGCCGAACATGTTGGCGGCTTTGATGAGAGGCTAGCTGACACATGTTCCATGTGTGGCCCATGTGCTCAACCTCTTGGTTCAGCGGTTTCTAAAATCATACACAGAGCTGTATGATCTCCTCTTCAAAGTTTGACGCCTGTGTTCAGTGTATGTAAATTAACCAACAGCTTCATGCTGCGTTGACGGCTTTGCGGGGCCTTTTTCAGCTTCTGGCTCACAGACTGGTGTGTGATGGCACGACGCATTGTTACGCAACTATGTACATGTTGATCAGGATTTGTGACCAGAAGAGGGCAGTTGTTGAGTTCCTGCCTCACCTAAGGCGTTGGGAAAAGGGTCAAAATCTACACATAACACTTGAGGAGTGTAGATGAATGTACGAACTATGTAGCGTCATCCAAAACTTGTTGGAAACCACGAAGATGGTGAGCGTCGATGACGCCATTATTAACATCACCATACCGCATCTCGGCCTTCTAAAACGGTCTCTGGTCAAAAACAAACATGATGCATTGCAGGCGTAGCGCCAAGAGTTGGAGCGAGAAACAGTAGTGGGTGTGGGTGATAACACACAGCACAGCCTCATGTCATCACAATGGGCAGTGGCGGACTATGACGAGGAGGAATAGGAGGACGAGTAGCAGGATGAAGACATGGAGCTACTCTCCGGACACATTGAGGATATGACATGCACACCAGTCATACCCTGTGTTCAGCGTAGTTGGCCAGAGGACAGGGGAGATGAGGAGGAGGAGGAGGAGGATGATGAGGAGGAGGAGAAGGAGTACTACAGCATGTTCAGTCATCGTGTTGCTCTGGACACCGAAGTGCTGGCTGTTAATAGTCTGGCGCACATGGCTGACTTAATGTTAAGTTGTCTCGCTCATGACCCTCGATTTAAGAACATCTCGGGCCAAAAGACATTACTGGTTGGTAACAGTGTTAGACACATGTTACAATGAGAAGTTTGTCGCTTATTCCTGAGGCGGAGAGGTCAGCAAAAATGGAGCATTTCCAGAAGGCCATAGTTGTGGAATTACACAAAGTATTCTCCACACAAAACGATAGCCGCATCGATCAGGAATTGGTGGACAACAAAGGCATACGGACGAGAGGGGCACAAGTGTAATCCGCCCGAGGTAGGGGGACAGTCTTTAAGATGTGTGACAGTTTTCTCAGCCCCTAACGTTACACAGCACCTGAGGTGCGTGGTAGTGCCACAAGAAATGCTAAGTTTTGACAGATGCTGATGGAGTTCCTTGCCGATCTAATAACTGTACTCCGACATTGCTGTGTGCCTTCCAATTATTGGGTATCCCAGATGGACATGTTACATGAATTGGCTCTGTACGCCTTTGAAGTCCTGGCCTGCCCTGGGGCTAGCGTTTTTTCAGATTTTTTTTTGAGTTTCCTCAGGTGGAATCATTACTGATAAACGCACCCGCCAATCAAATTAAAATGAAGACAGAATGACTCAGATCTTGATGAACAAGGGTTGGATTGGGCAAGACTTCACCACACCACAAGGAAATGAGAGCAGAATTAAAATATTGAAAAGCTAATTTTCTATTAACCTACACTCACCCGTGGGTACACAATTCTGTACTTTGGTTAATCGCTGGACTGCTCAGCCTTCTCCTCATGCGCCACCATGTTGACCGTTAAAAAAGTTAGGCCTTTATTTCATGTATACCCCCATTGTTAAATTATTTCATAAATGGCATTACAACAACAATACACCCGCTCCTTTGAAATGGGTATAATGTTTTGATGCCCTCATGCACGTCTCTATCCATGGAGAATGCGTAGCCTCCAAATGTTTGGCCACCCTGGCAAAGGGAAATAGTACAATAGACACACTTCCTCAAAATGGGCACATTATGTCAAGAGGCCTTCATGTACATCTCTTATCAGTGACATCTGATTACAACACAATGTTTTCACGGAAAATATTTAATGTCATCACACAAAGTAGCAAACACCAGCTGTGTCTCACTAGTGGGTATGTGCCCTTAACATTTCCGCCATGAAAATTATTCTTGGTGTCATTTATGAACTTCATCTGTTGAGTCTATATAAATGCCATAAAACTCAAACAACATTTTTCACAGCTGTGACTTTTCAGTCAGAAATGCTTACAGGGTTCTTCACCATGCTGTCGACATGTCATTTCAGCACTCTTCTGAGAGTTTTGTGACATTTATAGGGTTTCTACATGCTGGCGGTGGTCATTTAATAAAAATACTCCCATAGGATAACATTTGGCTCGGTGCTCGGCCCAAGTGCACCAGTATCTTGGGATGCTCGGCCCGAGCATCGAGCACACTAGCATTTTTGTACTCTGTCAGCACTACGGGTACCTTTACACGCCGCTACTGGAGGATGGATACAATCCGCTACTTCACGTGCACGAGCACGCCCAAACGGTTACAAACGGGAAACGCACCTCCTTTACACGCCGCCACAAGGTGCGCTACGCTACGCAACATCTATAGCTAGATACATCGCCGGGTGTCTGAAGTAGCCATCTGTAGCGTACCTTACCTCATTTACACACCGCTACAACCAGCTACTATGGGCGTACCTGGTGCAGCAGGGACAGCACATAGGCGTGCTACAATTGTGGATTACGAGACGTCCGTACGCTGATAGGACAAAGCAATAATACCATGATTGGGCAGGCATCGCAGGAAGCTGATTAATAGTTGACGCTCGAGCAATTGTGTACTGTGACTCGTCAGCTCCTTAAATATGCCGCCCTATGCAGCGACTACCAATCGCAACGCTGGAGCTTCCTCCAATGATCGCTGAAGGGGGCGCGGAAACCCGGAGCCTGTGTCACGCCCCAGCTACATAGCATGGTGTAGAAACAACCCTTCTGTTCCTTCTTTACACGCCGATACAGCTCACTACAATCGGCTTTGTAGCCATCTGTTTTCGAGCAGTGCTCGGATACAGATGTATCTGTTGCCGGCTGTCTCGTCCCGTCTTCACACGCCGCTACGGGCTATAATGACGCTACAAGCTACATTTGTAGCCTGTAGCGGGTTGTATCCATCCTCCAGTAGCGGCGTGTAAAGGTACCCTACAATTGACATCACATAACTCTTACCAAGGTTTGCCTGTCCATCTTGTCCAGCTTCATCAAAAGACGGGAAGATACTTCTGGCAATGGACCTCCAACACAGATTTCGCTGTCTGTCATCCCGATAGCCAGGGTGGGTGGGCTGCCACAGCTGAGGCCGCTCTTCAACCAGGCCAATGAGCCTCTCTGTATCTCTTTTGCTACACATCTTTGGTCGGCCTGTGTGTGCAGATCAGATCAGATCTCTGCAGACAACATCAGCCTGTGCTTAGCAGCGAGGCGACTTCCTGTTTATCTTCTTTAGTGCTGTTCAAACGACTTTCTGTGCTACCGAGCAAAACAGAGGACTTCTAAATCGCTAGTGAACACAGCAATCCGTGCTGAATGCGAGTTATTCACTGCTCTGTCTGCTCTCGTTAGGATCCAGCAGCACATTACTCGCTATTACTCGCTTCCCCATTCATTAACATTGGACTCGCTAGACTCGCTACGAGTAGCGAGTCCCGGGCTCGGACTCGCTAGAGTCAAGCGAGTCCGAGTAATTTAGGATTCGCCCATCACTAGTGTTGCTGTATGCGTCACTTGCTGGCGGGGTAAGTGTGCGCGCTCACACTTGGCAGTGAAGCCGCACACTACACTCACTAAAAAAATTGGTTTTAAGTGCGCACAGCCACCGAGATGTGGTTTGGTGTTGCTGTATCCGTCACTTGCTGGCGGGGTAAGTGTGCGCGCTCACACTTGGCAGTGAAGCCGCACACTACACTCCCTAAGGTGGTGTACGTGCTATTTAAAGGTAGGAGAGCAGCAACGCACTGGTCTTCCACAGAAAAAATAACGCTCTATGGGTTATTAGGAACAAAAATCGATCTGGTGCAAAAACAAAAAGGAAACAGCACCTCAGCTAAGCCTCTGACTGCAGCTGTTAGCAAAGCTGAGTGAGTAAGCTAAGCTATGAGGTCCGTCCTGTGTGCACTGTAAGGCTTCTCCTTCCTTCCCTCCCTGCCTGCCTGCCTGCCTACACAGCACTACTCTGTCCTCCTCCTGGTAGCTCTCAGAAGAGCTGTTTGGGTTAATATAAGGAATCTTCCCTACACTGACAATCCCTGATCTGCTCCAGCATATATCTCTCTCTCCCTATACTAGGTCAGATCGTCTCAGGAATGTGGCCAAAATGGCGGGGACAAACCTTATATACTGCCTTGCCTGTCATACATGACATAGGCATCACGATGGACAGCAGCCAATCATAGTCCTGCCACAACCAACTTTGCTATGGCATTACTGACTATGATTGGCTATCTTCACAAGTTTTCTGACCTAACACGCACGCTGTGCTGACTCGGAACATAACAGATTCTGTATTCGAGAGTCCGACTCCCGAATACAGTATACAGGACTCGGAATCGTAGACTCGTAGGACTCGGAATCGTAGACTTGCTCAGACTCGCTGCTGACAGCGGGTATCTGTGAAGAGTCAAGCTTATTGCCATTGACTTCCATTGGACTCGTCACTGTGCGAGTCCAAGCTGGGGATTCGCCGAGTAACGAGTCCTGCGAGTACCTTCAGAATCGCCGAGTCCCGAGTCCTAGAGAGTAGACTCGCCCATCCCTAGTGAGCTACACATTCCCTTCCCCTTATCATCCTACCCAGGGCCGTATTTGGAGTTCCTGCTGCCCTAGGCACTGTCAGCGGTGCCCCCCCCCCGTCACGGCTCCTCCCACCATTTAGGCCCCTCCTCCTGTCATTGGCAATCTTCCCCTAGTCACAGCCATCCCCCCAAGCTTCATGTAGCCTCTCCTCCCCCATTTCAACATGTAGTACATATAAAAGGTTTGTCCAACCACACTCCAGAGACATACTGATAGTATATTTACATTATGAGCCCCAATGGGGACAGTGTCGATGTATGTAAAGTGCTGTGGAGTTCATAGTGTAATATAAATGCAAAAAATATTATTCTTATATTATGTCACAATACCAGGATTTGAGGATCTTCTATTTCGAGGTCAGGGGTTCTCTGATGTCATGTCGCTGCCTGTCTCGCTGTCTTCCTCTTTTGACACTGCAGTGCAGTTGGCAAGAGAGCATTAACTAGTTAATAACAAGAAATATGGAGTATGTACTAACTGAGCATAAACCCTCCCCATACCATGAAGTATGGAGTGTGTACTAACTGAGCCATAAACCCTCACCATACCATGAATTATGGAGTGTGTACTAACTGAGCCATAAACTCTCCCCATACCATGAAGTATGGAGTGTGTACTAACTGAGCCATAAACCCTCCCCATACCATGAAGTATGGAGTGTGTACTAACTGAGCCATAAACCCTCCCCATACCATGAAGTATGGAGTGTGTACTAACTGAGCCATAAACCCTCCCCATACCATGAAGTATGGAGTGTGTACTAACTGAGCCATAAACTCTTCCCATACCATGAAGTATGGAGTATGTACTAACTGAGCCATAAACCCTTCCCATACCATGAAGTATGGTGTGTGTACTAACTGAGCCATAAACCCTCCCCATACCATGTCCAGCAGACATTGTAGGATTACTATATGGATTTTAGTATTAGGGTACGGACACACTGGCGTGAAACTCGGATGAGTGCAATGCGTGATTTTATCGCATTGCACCTGGACCAATGTTATTCAATGTCTGAGAGCAGATTGTCGAGTGTCGGACACTTTTTTTCTTAGCCAGATTCAGGATGAGAAAAAGTCACAACATGCTACGACAGTATGAGATTCACGTGAGAGACTCACCAATGCAGGTCTATAAGTCCGACAAAATCACAGACCACACACGGACAGCACACGAACCATCCGAGTCTGACACATTTTTTTCACAGATACATTATCATTCTGCAGCTGAGAACACTGTAAAATGTTCCTTTAAATGATTCTACAGTAATAGCTGCTGAGAAAAAAAAAACAGATTGCACACAGACATCACATGGATGTGATCTGAGAGAAATGTCGGACACTCGCACAGCAGTTGGATGCCAAACGGACCAAAAAACAGATGTCACTCGTCCGACTCTCCTGGAAACAGACCGATTTTAAGGCGGCGGGAGACAGTGTACAACCATGTCCTCAGCTCTGTGCACAGACAGTGTACCACCCTGTCCTCAGCTCCGTGCTGTGCACAGACAGTGTACCACCATGTCCTCAGCTCTGTGCACAGACAGTGTGCCACCATGTCCGCAGCGCCGTGCTGTGCACAGTGTACCACCATGTCCTCAGCTCCGTGCTGTGCATAGACAGTGTACCACCATGTCCCCAGCTCTGTGCTGTGCACAGTGTACTGCTATGTCCTCAGTTCTGTGCACAGACAGTGTACCACCATGTCCTCAGCTCCGTGCTGTGCACAGTGTACCACCATGTCCTCAGCTCTGTGCTGTGCACAGACAGTGTACCACCATGTCCTCAGCTCCGTGCTGTGCACAGTGTACCACCATGTCCTCAGCTCCGTGCTGTGCACATACAGTGTACCACATGTCCTCAGCTCCGTGCTGTACACAGTGTACCACCATGTCCCCAGCTCTGTGCTGTGCACAGTGTACCACCATGTCCTCAGCTCCCTGCTGTACACAGTGTACCACCATGTCCTCAGCTCTCTGCTGTACACAGTGTACCACCATGTCCCCAGCTCCGTGCTGTGCACAGACAGTGAACCACCATGTCCCCAGCTCCGTGCTGTGCACAGTGTACCACCATGACCTCAGCTCCGTGCTATGCACAGACAGTGTACCACCATGTCCTCAGCTCCGTGCTGTGCATAGTGTACCACCATGTCTTCAGCTCCGTGCTGTGGACCACCATGTCCTCTTCCCACACTCCATCATGTCCTCTGCACCTCCCTCCATGTCCTTTGCACACCCTCCCTCCATGTCCTCTGCACACCCTCCCTCCATGTCCTTTGCCCACACTCCACCATGTCCTCTGCACACACCCCTCCATGTCCTCTGCACACCCCCTCCATGTCCTCTGCACACCCTCCCTCCATGTGCTCTGCACACACTCCACCATGTCCTCTGCACACCCCTCCACGTCCTCTGCACACACCCCTCCATGTCCTCTGCACACACCCTCCACGTCCTCTGCACACCCCCCTCCACGTCCTCTGCCACACCCCCTCGTCCTCTGCACACCCCCCATGTCCTCTGCACCCCCCTCCATGTCCTCTGCACACCCCTCCACGTCTTCTGAACACCCCCTATGTCCTCTGCACACCCCTCCACATCCTCTGCACATCCCCATGTCCTCTGCACACCCCCTCGTCCTCTGCACACCCCCACGTCCTCTGCACATACCCCACGTCCTCTGCACACCCCCTATGTCATCTGCACCCCCCATGTACTCTGCACACCCTCCTCGTCCTCTGCACACACCCCACGTCCTCTGCACACACACCCCCTCATCCTCTGAACACTCCCCCCTCGTCCTCTGCATACTCCCCTCGTCCTCTGCACACCCCTCCACGTCCTCTGCACCCCCCATGCACAGCCCTCCATGTTCTCTGCACACCCCTCCATGTCCTCTGCACACCCCCATGTCCTCTGCACACCCCCTCGTCCTCTGCACACCCCCCACATCCTCTGCACCCCCCCTCGTCCTCTGCACACACCCATGTCCTCTGCACCCCAGCCTCGTCCTCTGCACAGCCCCCACGTCCTTTGCTCACCCCCCTCGTCCTCTGCACACCCCCCACGTCCTCTGCACCCCCCTCCATGTCCTCAGCACACCCCTCCACGTCCTCTGCACACACCCCCATGTCCTCTGCACACCTCCATGTCCTCTGCACCCCAGCCTCGTCCTCTGCACCCCCCCACGTCCTCTGCACACACCCCTCATCCTCTGCACACCCCCCTCATCCTCTGCACACCCCCATGTCCTCTGCACACAACCCTCGTCCTCTGCACACACCCCCACGTCCTCTGCACACCCCCCACGTCCTCTTCACACCTCCTCGTCCTCTGCACACCCCCATGTCCTCTGCACCCCAGCCTCGTCCTCTGCACACCCCCCACGTCCTCTGCACACCCCCCTCGTCCTCTGCACACACCCCACGTCCTGTGCACTCCCCCTCCATGTCCTCAGCACACCCCTCCACGTCCTCTGCACACCCCCCATGTCCTCTGCACCCCAGCCTCGTCCTCAGCACAACCCCCACGTCCTCTGCACACACCCCTCGTCCTCTGCACAGCCCCCACGTCCTCTGCACCCCCCCTTATGTCCTTAGCACACTTCTCCACGTCCTCTGCACACCCCCCATGTTCTCTGCACACCCCTCCATGTCCTCTGCACACCACTCCACGTCCTCTGCACACCCTTCCACGTGTTCTGCACCCCCCCATGTCGTCTGCACACCCCTCCATGTCCTCTGCACACCCCAATTTCCTCTGCACCCCCCCTCGTCCTCTGCACACCATCCATGTCCTCTGCACCCCCCCTCGTCCTCTGCACACCATCCATGTCCTCTGCACCCCCCCTCGTCCTCAGCACACCCCCATGTGACTCACCGTGGCCGGAACTCCGAGGGACAGGCGTTTTTCTTCCTCCTTCTTGTCACGGATGGACCACGCCTGCCGGTAGTGGGGCCTGGTGGTCCAGATTCAATAAAGACGTCTTCGGGAGAACAGATTAGGGGTTAATTTGTTTCGTGACGCCACCTATGAGTGTTCTGGTAACTGTACCGGCGCTGCAGGGCCTCCAGGGGATGGAATGCAGCAAGATGGAACGCTCCCCACAGGCTGAGCGATGATCCCCGGAGCCAGGAGTGGTGCAAGATGTTCTGAGGCAGCTACGGTTACCTTAATGCGCGGAGACAGACAGTTCATAAGAAAGCACGGACACTGGAAGTCTCTGTAACGGGTTCTTTACTGTAACCAGCAGGCAGTACATGGCATACAGTTACGGGTAGTGGACCGGGTGGACTCAGCAATGAAAAGTGTTTCTCAGAGATCCGCGGTGTTCCTCCATTCTAACTAAACTTGTGTTGCCGTTGTCGCCCAGGAATGCCAGATCGGGTACAAGGAGGCTGCTTCAATGCCCTACCCAGGGTATACGTTTCGGGTGCTTTGGGGAGCCTTGGGTCCTTTTGGTGGGTACACCGCTGGCTAGACAACTGTGTATGGCGGTGGTGTGGTGCTCCTGTAAAGCGGTCCCTCCACTCCTCTGGTTCACATAGAAGTGATAAACGACTCCCAGCTTCGGTACCAGCAAACCGGCTGTAGATGGGCACGGGATGATTTTGAACCTGCATGTAGATGCCCGTTGATCGGTTGTTAAGGCACCGGGAATAATGGTGCTCAACCGGGGTGACGGCCAGGGGACTGCACGGGACTGTGCAGGCCCCCTCTCCTAGGTTGCAGAGCTAGTTGGTTTAGCTCCTTCTCCTACGCTGTTTCGGAGAGTTCTCTACATTCTTGCAGACTGTTCTGCACACTTGGCAGACTCACTTGTTGCCCTCAACTTCCACTACACTCTACCACTACACTCCGCCCACCAGGACCTGATTGGCCCTCTATACTGATGATGCATGTAGGGTATGGATCTCTGAGTTAACTGTGTCATTGCTTAGTCAGAGAATATTGCTGCTGTTGTCTTGGCTGCAATACCCTCCTGTGACGCACTCGGTGCGGGGCGCCACACATGTCCTCTGCACCCCCCCTCGTCCTCTGCTTACCCCCCACGTCCTCTGCATACCCCCCTCGTCCTCTGCACACCCCCCACGTCCTCTGCACACACCTCTTGTCCTCTGCACACACCCCCATGTACCTTGTAAAGTCAGTCCCAGTTCCTCCTAATCTGGCAATTCTTCTTGCCAGGCAAAATGTAGCTCCGCCCACCTGAGTCACATGTGCGTGACATCATTGCAGGTCCTGTTCCACCCGGCATCTGTCCCCGCAGGTGGTGCTATGGTCCTGCCGCCCACCGACCTCAGCCAGCGTCATGCACCACTTCTACTAGTGAGGTGAGGCGGGGGGGCTCAGAGCATGAAGAAAAAAAAAAGATACAAAAAAAAGACAACACTCTTAGTCGCCGCCCTCCCCGAATAGCGCCGCCCTAGGCACGTGCCTACAAGTGCCTAATGGCAAATACGGCCCTGATCCCACCGTTGCATAGGTTGAATTGGCGTGGCAAGCCACCAGCACTCTTCGGAGGGATACTTACCTGTTACAGACAAAATTTGATTGTCATAATGGACTCTACTTCAGATTACTTAAATGTATGCAACGAACCCTGGTCCAAAAGAGCTGACTCCTTGTTTTCCACGAGCACGAGCCATACTGACAAAAAATCTGACATAGACAGGGCTTTTTGTGCTTTGGTGAAACCCCTATTGCAAGATCTCAGGGTATGGAGGGACCATACCACTCTTAGCAAATATACCACACATAAGATGATCCCGAGGGGACTAAGAATCAAGACTTCTGGTGGCTTGCCACACCAAATCAAGCTATGCAACGGTAGGATGGTAAGGGGAAGGGAATGTGTAGCTCACCAGTTTCCACCCTTGGACTTCCCTTCCAAGGGTTGGAAGTGGTGGAATCAAAGGTTTTACTAGAAATTAATAGAACATCCTGCAGGGAAAATCTAACCACACTTCAAAGAAAAGCTTTGAAAGATCTCACTGAAAATACTAACACTGTCACTAGGTCACTGGACAGGGTGGGGTCGGTAGTTGTTTTGGACACTCTACTTTACAAACGGGAGGTGTCGAAAATTTTGAATGATACCAATGCCTTTTGCCCTTTGTCCTGTCATCCAACACAAATATTTCAAATGGAACTAAAAAAAAGCTGCTGGAGGTTGGTCTGTCCATGGGAGTCATAAATAAGAAAACCAGTGAATACTTACTGGTGGAAAAACCAGTGTGTCCTTTCTTTCATGCCCTCCCCAAGACCCACAAGGATGTTTTCTACCCACCCTGGAGAATGTTCTACAGCCAATCATGGCGGCCGTTGGGTCCCTCCACGAAAAGCAGTCAGAATGGGTAGATGGCAGACTACAGGGCTTCGTGGAGGGCATGACTGGTAGAATAAAGGATTCGAAACACCTTCTACAAAGTATTGAAAAGATGAGCTGGACAGACCAATCTATATTGATCACGTGTGATGTGTGCCAGTTGTACTCATGTATACTATATGATAGGACCACTACAGTCCTCCAACACATAATATCATGAACAATGGTCTTTGATAGTGGTGAGAAAGGCATTTTGATCATGTGTATTGAACATCTCCTCAGAAGTAATTTTTTTTAGGTTTGATAGCCAATATAATCTACAGCTGTGTGGTTGTCTGATTGGGGCAAAATTCTTGCCCTCATTGGCCAACTGTACATGCAAAACTGGGAGAAGGAGTTCTTATAGACAGATACTAACCCGTTCCTGGGTCAGATTCAGTGGTACGGGAGATACATAGATGATATGATCTTGATTTTGGACATGTCGTCTGAGGGTCTCCTGCACTTACCTCAACCACTAGAGCCATATTGGATTATTTCTTTGATAATGTATACAATTTCAAATTTACCATGCAAGTGTATGGGATTATGGTTCTATACTTAGACTTCTTGTTGGTGGGGACGTAGAATCAGGGACCATTCAATCAAGATTGTATTGGAAGGAGATCCGCAGCAACTCTGTCCTTCATGCAGACAGTTGCAATCCAGCTCATGTCATGAGGAATTTGCCTATTGGAGAACTAGTTTGTGGAAAACGTAATTGTACAAGAGAGGAGGACTATAGAGAGGAAATGAAAAAAGTCGGACATAGATTGAGGCAGAAGGGGTACAAGAAATGGATTATTGAAAGAGCACAAGTTATTTTAAATAAAAGAGGTTGTGACTTATTATTAATGCAGGACACAAGTAAAATTAAACGTAACAACTAGGGATGGGCGAATCTACTCGCTAGGACTCGTTACTCGGCGAGTAGTAAGGGACTCGCAGGACTCGGTACTCTGCGAGTTTCCCAGCGTTTACTCGCACGAGTCCAATGCAAATCAATGGCAAACGCTGACAAAACTAGGATTGCCATTGTTTGCATTAGACTCGGCTACTGTGCCAGTGATAGCAGGGAAACTCGCAAAGTAACTGCTGTTACTTTGCGAGCTGAGTCCAGCTGTCTTCTCTGTGCAGCTCCAGGGTCCTAGAGCCCACCTGCTCACAGAGATGATGTAGCAGAGCTGAGATTGTTCCCAGTCTGCTCATTCCCTGTGCATAGACATCTATATCTATGCACAGGGGATGTAGCAGAGAGGACATCGCGTTTTGGACTACGTCGGACGGAAGAGGATTTTTTTAATTAAAGATGGAGTCCCTAATGGCTTTTTTTTTTTATTTCAAATAAAAAATTTTCTCTGTGTTGTGTTGTTTTAACCCTTTATTGGAGATTCTTAGTGGCCGGGTCAAACGTGGCCTGACATTAAGAATCTCGGGCTTAATACCAGCTTGTATAACAAAGCTGGTATTAACCCCTTTATTACCCAGCGTGCCACCGCCACCAGGGCCGCTGGAAGAGCGGGGTTCAGCGCCAGAGGATGGCGCTTCAATGAACGCGCCATCTTCTGGGGCGGCTGCGGGCTGCAATTTGCAGCGGGGGGTGCCCAGAAAGCTTGGGCATCCCTGCGCTGCAGATTCCAGCCCCCAGCTGCTTAGCTATACCTGGCTAGACATAGAAATTGTGCGGAGCCCCACGCATTTTTTTAAAATTATTTCATGAATTTAAGAGTCAGAGTCTCAGAGTCAGACTCAGAGTCTCAGAGTCTCAGACTCAGAGTCTCAGAGTCTCAGAGTCAGAGTCTCAGAGTCAGAGTCAGAGTCTCAGAGTCAGAGTCTCAGAGTCAGAGTCTCAGAGTCTCAGAGTCAGAGTCTCAGAGTCAGAGTCATCAGAGTCAGAGTCTCAGAGTCAGAGTCAGAGTCTCAGAGTTCAGAGTCAAGTCTCAGAGTCAGAGTTCAGAGTTAGAGTCAGAGTCTCAGAGTCAGAGTCTCAGAGTCTCAGAGTCAGAGTCTCAGAGTCAGAGTCTCAGAGTCTCAGAGTCAGAGTCTCAGAGTCAGAGTTCAGAGTCAGAGTTCAGAGTCTCAGAGTCAGAGTCAGAGTCTCAGAGTCTCAGAGTCAGAGTCTCAGAGTCTCAGAGTCAGAGTCTCAGAGTCAGAGTCTCAGAGTCAGAGTCTCAGAGTCTCAGAGTCAGAGTTCAGAGTCTCAGAGTCAGAGTCTCAGAGTCAGAGTCTCAGAGTCAGAGTCTTAGAGTCAGAGTCAGAGTCTCAGAGTCAGAGTCAGAGTCTCAGAGTCAGAGTCTCAGAGTCAGAGTCTAGAGTCAGAGTCTCAGAGTCAGAGTCTCAGAGTCAGAGTCTCAGAGTCAGAGTCTCAGAGTCAGAGTCTCAGAGTCAGAGTCTCAGAGTCAGAGTCTCAGAGTCTCAGAGTCAGAGTCTCATCAGAGTCAGAGTCTCAGAGTCAGAGTCTCAGAGTCAGAGTCTCAGAGTCAGCAGGTCCAGAGGTCAAAGTCTCAGAGTCAAAGTCAGAGTCAGAGTCTCAGAGTCTCAGAGTCAGAGTCTCAGAGTCAGAGTTCAGATCAGAGTCACAGTCTCAGAGTCAGAGTCAGAGTCTCAGAGTCAGAGTCTCAGCAGTCAAGAGTCTCAGATCAGAGCTCTCAGAGTCAGAGTCTCAGAGTCAGAGTCTCAGAGTCAGCGTCTCAGAGTCAGAGTCAGAGTCTCAGAGTCAGAGTCTCAGAGTCAGAGTCTCGAGAATCTCAGAATTTCATGAAATAATTTAAAAAAAATGCGTGGGGCTCCGCACAATTTCTATGTCTAGCCAGGTACAGCTAAGCAGCTGGGGGCTGGAATCCGCAGTGCAGGGACTCTGAGACTCTGACTCTGAGAGACTCTGACGAACTCTGACTCTGAGACTCTGACTCTGAGACTCTGAGACTGACTCTGAGACTCTGACTCTGAGACTCTGACTCTGAAATTCATGAAATAATAAAAAAAAAATGCGTGGGGTCCGCGCAATTTCTATGTCTAGCCAGGTACAGCTAAGCAGCTGGGGGCTGGAATCTGCAGCGCAGGGATGCCCAAGCTTTCTGGGCACCCCCCGCTGCAAATTGCAGCCCGCAGCCACACCAGAAGATGCGTTCATTGAAGCGCCATCCTCTGGCGCTGAACCCCGCTCTTCCAGCGGCCCTGGTGGCGGTGGCACGCTGGGTAATAAAGAGGTTAGGGCCAGCTTTGTTATTATCAGCTGGCCCTAAGCCGAAATTTATGGCGGTCATGCCAATATTAGACATGACCGCCATGAATTTCTATTAAATTGTTTTAAAAAAAAACACAACACAGAGAAAATTTTTTATTAGAAATAAAAAAAAAGCCATTAGGGACTCCATCTTTAATTAAAAAATCCTCTTCCGTCCGACGTAGTCCAAAACGCGATGTCCTCTCTGCTACATCCCCTGTGCATAGATATAGATGTCTATGCACAGGGAATGAGCAGACTGAAAACAATCTCAGCTCTGCTACATCAGGCAGCAGGCGGGTTCTAGGACCCTGGAGCTGCGGCAGCCAGCACACAGAGCAGACAGGACTCTTATCTGTGCGAGTTTCCCAGCGATTACTTGCAAAGTAAACGAGTCCAATGCAAATAAATGGCAAAACTAGGATTGCTTCAGGCTGAAGCTTCCGAGACACATCTGTGATTTGTAAATCGCACACTACTCGCTATTACTCGCTTCCCCATTCATTAACATTGGACTCGCAACGAGTAGCGAGTCCTGGGCTCGGACTCGCTAGAGTCAAGCGATTCCGAGTAATTTAGGATTCGCCCATCACTAGTAACAACATTAAATCAAAACAAAAATGACATGTCTGTATTTTTATAGAAAACTTGTTCCTAGTAGGTGCTGTCATTGTCTGATTGTTATGTCTATAGTTCGGTCTGTTTTGATGTGATTGTTTTGTTTATTGTTTTTTCTTTTTTTGTTTATTTTCTGGCATTTTATAACTCAGAGCTTTGTAATACTGATGATGATTATTATAAGTCTAGCACTTTTCTTGTTATCACTATTATGCACAGATATGGCACTTAGTATATTTATGGTTGCCTAGGTAATCGCTTTTTGATGATGTCATAAAGAGGTGTGTGTAAATAAGAGGTCACACCCCCTCACTAATGTGGATTATATGCCCGTGGAAGTGCCACTTGCGGCATGAAACGGCCGTCGCCTTGAATATCCCCATGTCCTCCCACCCGCACCCTGCACCATGTAAGACCCCGTGATGTGTGAATAAACACCGTTTGTGCCCACAGTAACCCATGTTGCGGCTTCCTTCCCAAATGCTGATCCGGAAGTTATGTATCGCTGAACTGGAAGCGTGTACCTGGTGAGCTGAGCGCCCCGCAGGCTGAACGCTGGAGCGCAGGGAACGCAGAAGGGGCGCCATGAAGCCGAGAGGCGGCTGCGGACTCTCCAACTACACTGGAAAAAGAGTGGTGCTGGTGATATAGTTCTACAAAATCGTGAGTAACACAATTAAAGCCTCATACATGCCAACTTTCTCAACTTAATACAGCTGTGATTATAATGAGATAATCCAAATTTTTCATAGAAATATTCCAATTCTGTATCAGGACAAAGCCTTGTGTAAAACGTTATCACAAGGCTAGCGTACACTGTGTGCAGAATTATTAGGCAAATTAGTATTTTGATCACATGATACTTTTTATACATATTATCCTACTCCAAGCTGTATAGGCTTGAGAGCCAACTACCAATTAAGTAAATCAGGTGATGTGCATCTCTGTAATGCAGAGAAATGCAGCAGTCTTGAAATTGCCAAACCTTTGAGGCGTGAATACCGAACAATCAAGCGTTTCATGGCAAATAGCCAACAGGGTCGAAAAAAGTGTGTTGGGCAAAAAAGGCATAAAATAACTGCCCATGAATTGAGGAAAATCAAGTGTGAAGCTGCCAAGATGCCATTTGCCACCAGTTTTTCCATATTTCAGAGCTGCAATGTTACTCGAGTATCAAATAGCACAAGGTGTGCTATACTCAGGGACATGGCCAAGGTAAAGAATGCTGAAAAACGACCACCTTTGAACTAGAAACATAAGATAAAATGTCAAGACTGGGCCAAGAAATATCTTAAGACTGATTTTTCAAAGGTTTTATGGACTGATGAAAGGAGAGTGACTCTTGATGGGCCAGAGGCTGGATCAGTAAAGGGCAGAGAGTTCCACTCCGACTCAGACGCCAGCAAGGTGGAGGTGGGGTACTGGTATGGGCTGGTATCATCAAAGATGAACTTGTGGGACCATTTCGGGTTGAGGATGAAGTGAAGCTCAACTCCCAGACCTATTGCCAGTTTCTGGAAGACAACTTCTTCAAGCAGTGGTACAGAAAGAAGTCTGTATCGTTCAAGAAAAACATGATTTTCATGCAGGACAATGCTCCATCACATGCATCCAACTACTCCACAGTCGTGGCTAGCCAGTAAAGGTCTAAAAGAAGAAAAAACAATGACATCGCTCCTTGTTCACCTGATCTGAACCCCACAGAGACCCTGTGGTCCCTCCTAAAATGTGAGATCTACTGAGATCTACAGGGAGGGAAAATAAAACACCTCTCGGAACAGTGTCTGGGAGGCTGTGGTGGCTGCTGCACACAATGTTGATTGTAAACAGATTAAGCAACTGACAGATTCTATGGATGGAAGGCTGTTGAGTGTCATCATAAAGAAAGGTGGCTATATTGGTCACTATTTTTTTTTGTGTTTTGTTTTTGCATGTCAGAAATGTTTTTTTTCTAATTTTTGTGCAGTTATATTAGTTTACCTGGTGAAAATAAACAAGTGAGATGGGAATATGTTTGGTTTTTGTTAAGTTGCCTAATAATTCTGCATAACCCTCCTATCATAGCCAAATCTAAAAAAAACCCACTCCAACTTCCAAAAATATTAAGCTTTGATATTTATGAGTCTTTTGGGTTGATTGAGAACATAGTTGTTGATCAATAATAAAAATAATCCTCTAAAATACAACTTGCTAATAATTTTGCACACAGTGTATCGTAGCCAAAAAAAATCTAGGGATATAGGGTCTCCCCTAGCTTTTACACGAGTGCCCCTCCCAGGAAACCAATATGGTTAACATCAATAGACTCCCATGAATGTGGTGGTGTCAAATGCAATTTATGTCAACACATGAAGGTGAGCAACACATTCAGAAATAATGTAACCAACAAAAACTTCCCGATTCACTCATATGTTAATTGCAGGGTGCCTGAACATTTATCAACAGCAAGCCCAACCTCAAATGCACTAAGGATGGGTATGTCGACTTGTCACAACATTTTCGTGACAAACACAAAGGTGACCTAAGATCCCTACGGGTAAGGGTATAGAGAGGGTCTTCATGCCAACCAGGGAAGTAGGGGATCGGGAAAAAGCCCTGCACAATTGAGAAGCCTATTGGATCCTGGCCTTAGATACCCAGAATCCAAATAGTTTGACTTTTAGAAACGATTTATTATATTTTTATTAAAAAACGAAAAAAATATATATTTTTTTCTCGCTCTTCAAATCCTCCCCTCATGGGTCAATATAGAAAAGTAACTGTTTTACAGTTGTATTCTGTTATTGATTCCATTATGTATTCTTTCTAGATGGAAAAACATGATTTTGAAAATTAAAAAACATAAAAAAAACCTAAGTGATGGCGAACCTATGGCACGCGTGCCAGAGGGGGCATCGCAGAGCCATCCCTGCTGGCATGCGGCATTGCCTTTGCACTCCACCCGGGCCCGGACGGCTAGGGTCACACTTACGTTGTGCCCTAGCCTGACGAAAGTATTTCCGCTGCAGCGCAGAGCTTTAATGCTAGTGATTGGCAAGGTAAACAGCTGGTTTCTATGGGCTCCAGCACATAGCGTTAAACGTTATGCGCTGCAGCTGAAAATACTTGCGCCAGGTTAGGGTCACAACGCAAGTGTGACCCTAGCCCTCAGGGGATCCCTGATCACTGTCCCCACAGCTCATCCTCGGGGGGCCTCTGAGCAGTGCCCCCACAGCCAGGGCTGTATCCAGGATGGGGGGGGGCTAGGGGGGTTCATCTGCCCCGGGCTCAGCAGGCAGGGAGGGCGCACTCAGCCTCCTCCTGCAGCGCCCGAGGTCTCTCCCGGCCGCCCACATATTGCCCCCCCTGCAGTGGGAGCCGGCTTTCTTCTCCACTGCAGAGCCGCACACTCTGTGCTGACAGGACCTGTGATGATGTCAATGGAGGGGAGGAATAAAAATTTCTTGTATCCCTGGCAAAAGGATAAACTTGAGAAGTGATATCTTTATCCGTGGTTTTGAAGACAAAATCAACGTTTCGACCCCACATTGGGTCTTCTTCTAAATTGGTCTATTGAAAGGTATTTACAAAAACTCAAAACATAGAATAAAGAATTCATTTTCATTCTGGTGGTCTAAATGTGTAATATGTTGTGAGTGACATGCCATGTGTTTTAGTGAGGTGTTTGGTTAGTGCAACTGGTGTTCTCTTTTCCCTACCTTAACACAAAAAAATGGCAATCAATCACACCCAGACCTTTGCACTAACCCAACACCTCACTAAAACACATGGCGTATTACTCACAACATATTACACATTTAAAACACCAGAATATTCTTTATTCTATGTTTTGATTTTGAGTTTTTGTAAATACCTTAGAATAGACCAATTTTGAAGAAGACCCAATGTGGGGTCGAAACGTTGATTTTGTCTTCACAACTGTAAATAAAAACCACGGATAAAGATATCATTTCTC
Organism: Allobates femoralis; assembly: GCA_033576535.1. Taxonomy (NCBI): domain Eukaryota; kingdom Metazoa; phylum Chordata; class Amphibia; order Anura; family Aromobatidae; genus Allobates; species Allobates femoralis. The sequence continues at coordinate 215,347,048 of JARQOC010000006.1, read as the reverse complement.
AAGTTTCTCCTTTTGCGTGTGCCAGGGATACAAGAAATGTTTATTCTGGTTATTAATTTCCCTTGAGCACCCAACCGGTGGTTGAGCTAGACTATATACTTTAGCAATGGAGGGGAGGAGTCAGTCATCACATGATCAGCTCCTCGGTGTATGCAGGACCCTGCTGGCCATCATGGTGCTGGATTAGGTGAAGTTTATGTGTGGGGTCAGGAAGGATTTACAGTGTGGATGTAGCAGAGCCAAGTGTGTGCTAGATGTATGGAGCGGATGTGGTGCCCTGCTCACGCAGGTAGCCACAGACTTCTCTAATGCACAGCTGGGTTTCCACAGCAGGTACCTACTACATACAATACCTTCCACCCCGACACAGTAGGGGGAGCTCCACTTGCTGACCTTAGGCAAGATCCCCTATAAATGCTGCTGCTGGGGCAGAGTTAGTCAGAGTGTGCAGACGCTAGGAGAGCTGCGAAGACATCCTGGTGGGTGGTGCTGCGTTTAGGCCCGAGTCAGTGACCCGGAGTGGCCTTTCTACGTCCCGCAAGCCTAAGTGCGACTGAAGGCAAGGAGCAGTTAGCTGAAAGGGAGCGAGGAACTTGGAGAAGAGTTTTGCCCAGAGAAGTACTGGATATTGGGGATCCGCACCTGTGGCATAACAATGTGTAATATACTCACTATCAGAAACAGCTCTTGCTGGTTTCAGCAGTCACTGCTCCTGTAAATGTAAAAATCACATACGTCTACTCAGACCGCAGGGGGGGGCGCCAAACTGACCTCTAGCCCCGGGTGCCAAGAAACCTAGATACAGCCGTTGATCTCAGACTCAGCCTGTCATGTAGTGAGATCTGCAGCCACTCTATTTCTTGTATCTCCGCACACACAGGAAATAGAGCAGCAGTAGCTCACACTACATAAAAGGCTGAGAGTCTGAGAGATCAGTGGCTGCAGCTAAGGTTAGAAGGGAGGAGGGGAGACAGCGCTAAGGGACACTCAGGGGCCCCCAGTGTGGAGACAGCAATCAGGGGCCCCCGAGGGTGAGGTGTGGGGGCAGCGCAGGGCCCCCGAGGGTGGGGTGTGGGGCAGTACTCAGGGGGCCCTGTCAGGGTCAAATTACACCAGGGGGAGACATTGTGCAGTGGGGAAAACATCGTGCAGGGGAGCGACATCGTGCAGGGGGGAGACACAGCGTACAGGGAAGAGGACAGGCGCAGGGGGAAGATAGCATGCAGGTGGAGACAGGTACAATGGAGAGACAGTGCGCAGGGGGGAGACAGGCGCACAGGGCGAGATAGGTACACAGGGGGAGATAGGTGCGCAGGGGGGACACAGCACACAAGAAGGAGACAGGCACAGGCGGAGACAGGTGTAGGGGAGAGACACAGTGTACAGGGTGGGGAACAAACACAGGTAAGAGACAGGCTCAATGGAGAGACAGAGACAGCGCACAGGGGAGAGAGACTGCACAAAGAGAGTAGAGACCGCACGAGGGTAGAGATATGCACAGAAAGGGGAGAGACAGTGCACAGGATGGAAGAGACAGTATTTGGAAGCAGGGCCATATTTGGAGTTCCTGCTGCCCTAGGCACTGTTAGCGACTGCGTCCCCCTCCCCCCGTCACAGCCCCGCTCCTGTCACAGCCCCACCCCCACATCACAGCCCTGCCCCACAGCCCCGCCCCCACGGCCGTCCACCCAAGTTTCATGTAGCTCCTCCCACCATCCTTGCAGCTTCTCCCCCCACATTCTATGTAGCACATATAAAAGGTTTGTTGGGGTTCAATGAATGCAAGAATTGTGAAGGTGATATCTAAGAGAGGTGATATGCAAACTTGTAACTTAGCCTGCTAAGGCTGCTTTCACACTACCATATTTTCCAATCTGTTTGAATCCTTGAAATTCCAGGACACCCTGGACGGGCACTGATCTGTGCCAACGGATGTCCATGCACTGTTTTTTAACGGATCTGTCAGTCACCAGAGATAGTGCTGGAAGGAGCTGTACCTTGCTTCTGAACATGCTCAGTACAGCAAAATGGATCAGTTTCACAGATCTGTTTTTATCACGGATCTGTACAGATCTGTCTCCATAGACACCCATGTTATTAGAATCAGACAGCTACGGATCTGTGCCCTGTCTGTTTGTGTCTGCTTTTTTCAAGGCAGCCCAAAATTGGAGCAGTCTTCGATGCAGCATACATGAAAAAAATGGATCAGTTACAAATCTGACACACACAGATGGCCATATAGTACCAATCCGTGCCCATAGTATAACATGGGGAGCAAAACTGATTTGTCGCCAACGGATAGACACGGATCACACATTTAGCAGTGTGAAAGCACCCTGAAGGTACCTTTAACGCCGCTACAACAGGATGGATACAACCCGCTACTTCACGTGCATGAGCACGCACAAACGGTTACAAACGGTCAACGCACCCTCTTCACACGCCGCCACAAGGTGCGCTACGCTACGCTACATCTGTAACTAGCTACATCGCCGGGTGTCTCAAGTAGCCATCTGTAGCTCAGCGTACCAGCTTTACACGCTGCCACCACAGAGTGATCTTGGAGGAACAAAGGCAGGACGTAAAACAAATAGGGTGCCACAGTCCTGTACGCCACGCCCAAACCACAAACCATTGGCCAACACTACGGAGTTGTGATTGGGCACGACGGAAAGGGCGGATGGCCGAGACGTGCCCTACTAGTGATCGGAGTGAAGCACGGAAAAAGCGGTTGTGACATGGCGGAAGCATGGCGAATGCATCGAAATCGATGGTAAAAGCGTCACGCTGGAGCGGTGGCCAGTCACATACCCCGTGTGTATAAAAGTAGCGGTCCTGAGCTATGTGTGCGTAGTAGAAGTGTTTGCCTTGTCACGCACAATCAGCGCTTGTGACAGCGGCGTGTGGCGATTGCACTGAGGTGCGTTTGTGCGACACACAGTAGCAGCTTACAACACACAGTATGTGCGTTTTCAGTAGAAATTCTATCTGTGTCAACTCAGGCGAACTATGTGTGAATACAGGCTGAATGGTGTTAATATATCTGCTCACAGATGTGAATGTAGTGGAACAGCTCCCAAGGCAACATGTCAAAGATCTGTGTGACAGTGTATTTGAAAACACCTGAGAAGAATATGTCCTGCATCAATGTGCTGTGTGCAGGGGACCCTCTGCCTACAACAAAATCAAGGATCATGTACGCACAATGGCCACAAACACTGTTGGGCAAAAGACTTGTAAAAAACATGGCAACCCACACATATTGTCTGCACAATCCCAGCCAATAGGTGGCTCTGACATCCCTGGCCCCCACCAAAACCTTCATCACATTGCCCTCCTCCACCAAGTAATCAGGCTCACACAGATGATTTTGGATCCAACATAATAATTTTTAATAAAATGCATTAATGTTGACCTTGGATTGTAAATTAAAAATATACAGAAAGTAAAAACAATGTACAATAAAAGTGCATGTCACATTCTTGACCCACATTAAAGGGATAACCAATTGACCACACATTGAAACCTGTGCAGCCAAAAAAAAAAACAAAAAACATACCTAAACTAACTAACTAACTAACTAAACGAAACCTTATGCACATAATGAAACCAAAGATCCTGAAAATGGTCAACCAAAAAGAAAAGGGGCGCAGCTATCCTGCTGTCACCTCCATTGCAACCTCAAAAACTACTCCCAGAGCCAGCCACACTACATGGCCTGGTTCTGCCAGCTCACTGCCCCAGACCCATTGAAGTAGGAGCAGTAAGCGTCTCTACTGTCCCTGGCCTCCTGCCGAGTGCGCCCATGGCTCTGCGGCTGAAGTGGCACAATCACATGGCCCTCATCACGCCAAGACCCTGGACAGAGCTCCCCTGTAGTAGCGTCTGCATGATCTACATAACCTCCTGGCGTGTATGATGCCCTATCCCTACGACGCAGGAAGTTATGCAGCACACAGCAGGCCACCACTACCGCATCAATAGACTCCGGTTTCATATGCATAGGCGTATGAAAAATCCGGAATCTATTAGCCATTATCCCAAACGCATTTTCAACCACACGGCGGGCCCGGGATAGCCGGTAGTTGAAAATGCGTCTCTCAGAAGTAAGGGCCCTCTGGGGATATGGCCGCAGTAGGTGCTCCTGAAGTGGGAATGCTTCATCCGCCACAAACGCAAAGTTGAGATGTTCGGTCGTGTCCTCATTTGAGGGTACGTTTAGCCCACCACTCCCTAGTAGTGTTGCCAAGGAGCTTCGGGCAAACACCCCCCCATCTGAGTTGCGACTGGGCATTCCAACATCCACGTAGAGGAACTCATAGTGCGCATCCACTACAGCCATGAGGATTATACTACAATACCCTTTGTAATTGAAAAACAAAGAGCCAGAGTTGGCAGGTTTGGTAATCCTCACGTGCTTACCATCCAATGCCCCGCCACAGTTGGGGAAGTTCCACCGGGTTTCAAAGCCTCGGGCTACTTCCAGCCATTCTGCGGCGGTTAGAGGCATTTTCATGTAGGATGGCTGCAGAGCTCTCCAGATGGCCCAACACGTTTCAGGGATCAGGCGGCTCAGCAGGGGCAGGGAGACACGTGACAAGTATGTGAGGGATGTCATGGACTGCCCTGTAGCCAGGAACCGCAAAGTGATAGCCAACCGCTCAGCAGCTGATACTGATGGGCGCATTATAGTGTCCTGACGCGCTATCATTGGCCCAACACGCTCCAATAGGAAGGTGAAACAGTCCTCGGGCATACGGAGATAGTTTCGGTAATCATCAGGACAGTTAAGCTCCAGCTCCCGCAACAGCTGCATGTGGCCCCGGGTTTCCTGCCTGCGAAGCCAATCACGGGTCCACAACCGCCGCTGTCTGCGCCTCATCAACCTTTCATACCGATCCTGAAGCCACATTTGCTCTTCCACCACTGCGGCAGCCACGAAAACATTGCGGTCATGGATATTCTGCATCCTCAATATCAGCACCTGGAGATGACAATACACAACATGAGTACATAGAACAATATGTGGCCATGTCAGCAGGTTAAACAAGCCACACCTCTTTTCGATTACACACTATAGCCAAGTGGATGGGATCTCTCGTGTGGGCCCAAAACACATCCCTGAAGCAAGGGACGGCAAACACCCAGTAGTCACCCCAACCAAAATGGAACACGGCGAATGAGAGTGGCCTCCTATACATCAACTTCAATCGGAGGGTCTCAAAGTCACACATCTGCACCTAGGTGAGTTAGAAAGGGACATGTGTCACCAATAATGTCGCTCAAACAGGTTCCAGAATCCATTAGACAGACCATAATTTAAATTGGTTACATTAAAAATGAGAAGAAAACCAAATCTTACGTACCCCGATATGCCAGGTTGAGTAAGCCTGCATGAACCAAACAACATTGCACATGACTGCGGATGGTTAACCATGGTTACATATGTTTTTGCAGGTGTCATTTTTACTACACATCTATGTTATGTCTTGAGCGCCACACCTCCAAGCCATGTGTGATCCTATTCCCGTTGGACCCAGTCTCCATTGGCCACAACCAGTATGCAGAAATCGATCCAGTCGACATGAGTTACACATTTCTGTCTACAGTCATGCATCCATTCTCCTCTATGGTGTCTGGAAACAAACACAGCAATGTATCTCAACAAAAGTGTGAAGCCCCAGACAAAATGCCTACTCAAAATCCACACAGTACACTATATCGTCCCCAACAATACAAACCCCTATATAGTCCGCTAAAGCAGTCTTCGGCGCTCTCCAATAACATCAACATATGCACCCCACCCTGCGCATATTCCATGTGTGCCCACAAATACTTACTTAATGGGTCTGGCCAGCAAGTGTAATGTTTGCCGGAATGCGCAGCTTTTAAAGGGCCGCCAACCTATCACGATTCAGCGATCTCCACCAATTAGCGGAAGTCAAATCCGCACCCAGGTGTCCCATCACGATGTGCGTAATTGTGTCCGCTGTGATTGGTTTAGCGGACTATAAAGCCAGGCCAATGGCCACTGCACCTTGTCCAGACGTCGATGTGCATTGAGCTACTGGTGTCCTGTTTGACTTCTGTTGCTCTGACGGTAAGCCTCTTTAGCGGTTTCAAAGAAATAGTAATGAACGCAGATGCTTCTGGCACAGGCCGCTTAGGCAATGTGTGTATGGGCATGTTTGATACGGCATGTAATTTTTGCCCTGTAATAATACATATGGCAACGTTATTCTCTGTAGGGCAATAGCCAGGTAGTGCCTCTACTTGTATTGTGTAAGTATAGCTTGCACCTTGAGGTTATTTTCGATGGCAACAGATAAAGGTTTTGTTTTTGCCGGTACTTCACATCACCATTTGATGGGTGGAAGAATTTCCCCGTTGATTCCAGGGATGTTTGGTTTCATGTGTTAAAATTGTAGTCCCATGGATGGAGGAACACCAACATGATCATGTGGGTGCACATTAGATGTAGTATGTGCAGTGTTGGCAGACACCCAGCCCTCGTTTCTCATATATTTTACCTCAACCATTTTGGACAGTGCACAGGTACTAGCTTGCACAGAATGTGTTTGCTCACATGTTGGCCTACAGGTATGTACGCACACACCGTGTAAAGGTGTGTTTAAATAGGTACATTGGGGACTTAAATCATGTATGAAACATGTGTAGGTGGACACAGATATCCATAGATTGATATTTTCACGACACATGTGTTTGACTTTGGAGCGGTGTGAGATTGAGAAAATGCCCCACACACGCAAAGTTGAACTCAACCAAATAGCAGCATATATTCTCCATGTTCCAACTTTATGAGCATGTTTCGCCTTTTCCAAAGTTTGTAAAGTTCGGTATGCCTTGTGTAGTGACTGTCATTTTTTGGTGTGTTTTGTGATTGGCAGATGCCGAGGGTACTGTGGAGTTGGAGTCCCAGCTTCTCACGGAGTATCAGCGGCACGAGTGTTTGTGGCGCAGCTCGCTGCCTGAATATAAAAATCAGGCAGCGAGGGCCGAGGCCTACAGGTCTCTTGTGGCTCTAGCAAATCGGTTGGAGCCAAGGGTAGGCAAGAGGTGGGACAAGCATATGGTGGCACTAAAAATCAAGAACATGCGGGCGTCGTTCATGCGGGCTCACACTGAGTACCAGCGCCGTCGCTCAGGGGCTGGAGCTGAGGAGGTACCATCACCTACCCTATGGTACTATCCACTCTTCACCTTCATCCTGGGCGAGGCTCGCCCGCGTCGAACGACGACCAACTGCCCCGTTGCTGCGTCCCATGTAGGCCCGGCTGCATCACCATCTGCGCCACAGGAGGTGGGTAATTGTGTTACAGTGGTGGCCCACAATGTTTCCTACACATGTGTGCTTGTCTAAATCCTTTACACCAACCATTTTTTCATATTTTCCTCCTTGGTGTGGGCAACCTTTGGGTGTCAATCAATCTGCCCTCCTTCCAGGAATTTGTAGGCTGTAAATTCTATGCAGAGAGCCGTATTCCAAGGTTGCATGTTCCACAACATATTTTTATGTTTACGTTACTTTTGTAAGGGTTTCTAAATTATGCTGGTTTGAATTTAAACAGCCACATAGTACCATGTAGTAAATGGTGCTGCCACACATGTGTGTTGGCTCTGGTGCCAGTGGGTTATAGGTAGTTGAATGTGGGGTGGATTCTCATCATAATAGGAGTCCAAACGGCAAGGTGGCCAATATCTGTCTTTGGGCATCACAGCCCCCAGTATCAAGGTGTTGTGGTGACATGTACTAATTGGGTTACGGCTCTGTGAATAACAGCTAATTCTGTATTGAGCTGAGTACCTGGAATGGTCGAGGTGAGTGTACAGGAGAAGTACTGGTCTTGTGGTATTTAACCTTTGGTGGTTTACTGGGTCTTTCATCATTTCCGATCTTGGTTTGTTGGCTTTGTGTGTGTGGGAGTGGTATATTGAGTCCTGTCGACAATGTATTGAGTGGATCTTGCCTTCACTAATGAGGTTTTATTTTTCTCCCCCCACAGGCCCCTGAAGAGGACGGCTCCATTGCGGAGCAATCTGTCGCTGATGATGCTCAGCCAATGACATCTGGGGCTGAGCAGGAGGGCGCGGCGAGTGATGTGGGTCCGGTCCCAGGGCCCAGCTCCGGGATCCGTCGCCGCAGACGTCCAGCACCACCTGAGACGGAGCTGGGCACCGGGCCCGACGCGTGCTGTTGAGCGAACAGCGGACCCATATCGACAGCTACGCCCTCTACATGAGCGACAGGTTGCGAAGGATGGAGCCGCTCCAAAAACAGATCCTTCAGCGGGTCTTCAGCACTGCCGCTGATGCTGCCGAGGATGGGGCCCTTCAATGGGGATGCCACACCCCCCCCATGCCACATAACTTGTGGCCCCTTTCCCCAGCCGCTCCATCCCGGCCCGTGAGAAGACCGGCCCCGCCACAGTCACCCAATCCCCCCCAACACGTCGTCGTACAACAAGATGCTCTCGGGCAGGTCGGGGCTGCCATGAGAGGAGGGGGGAGCCGGCATTGTCAGAGCCCACAGAGGATGAAGAAGTAGGACACTAGTAGCCAATGCACAGAATTGGCAGTCTGGACTATTTAATTTGGAGCAATCTCCTAGTTGCTTGATTAATATATTTTTTTGTTTTTAAATTTAACAAATCACGTTGCCTGGATGAGAGCATATTCTTTTTTGATGTTTGTTATGTTTTCCGGCTGGAATAAAAATTTTTGTTGGACACAATTGTGTATTTATTTAGGATTAAGGATTGTGGGGGTTAGCGTGGGTGAATGGTAGTGTGCCCAATATAGGTTTACCTAAGCCACACAATATGGGCCAATGCCCTCAGAGCAGGACCACCATCGGTTCCTTTGTAATGTGTTTGCACTTTGACAAAGGGATGTGGTGATGTGGCTAACATAGTTACCACATGGTGAGGTTTAGGCACCAAATATTAGTAAGGTCACATGAAGGAGCGTACAAAACACTTACACCAGCATTGTATTGAAAACATACATGTGTAACAGCCATTTGGCACAATATACAGAATGCTTGGCCCAAATAGGGCTAGGCAGTCCACACTCCTGATGGTCCCAATGTGGGACAGGATAGGTAAAGAAGGCAAAGGGCTAGGCAGTCCACACTCCTGATGGTCCCAATGTGGGACAGGATAGGTAAAGAAGGCAAAGGGCTAGGCAGTCCACACTCCTCATGGTCCCAATGTGGGACAGGATAGGTAAAGAAGGCAAAGGGCTAGGCAGTCCACACTCCTCATGGTCCCAATGTGGGACAGGATAGGTAAAGAAGGCAAAGGGCTAGGCAGTCCACACTCCTCATGGTCCCAATGTGGGACAGGATAGGTAAAGAAGGCAAAGGGCTAGGCAGTCCACACTCCTCATGGTCCCAATGTGGGACAGGATAGGTAAAGAAGGCAAAGGGATAGGCAGTCCACACTCCTCATGGTCCCAATGTGGGACAGGATAGGTAAAGAAGGCAAAGGGCTAGGCAGTCCACACTCCTCATGGTCCCAATGTGGGACAGGATAGGTCAAAGGGCCAAAGGCCTAGGCATCCCACAATCCACCAGTTCACACAGTGGGACACTATAAGAAAAGAGCCCAACGGGGGCAAAAAAAAAAATATAAAACATCAAAAGCCAAACAGGCAACGTCTGAAATTTCCTGGTCCAACAAGGACAACATATTTTGGGGTCAGGGGAGCAGATTTTGTTTAGGGAGTAGTGACATGTCAATGTTGGCCATCCTGTTGTTGCTGGACGGTAGCCAGCATGTCAGACAGGCGGGTGAGATCCTGTATTCCACGTTGTAGGGCCCGTTGCAGTCGGTGGGCAAACTGGTGGTGGGCCCTCTCCACGTCCTCCATCGTGGGTACACCTGTATTGTGTGTGAAAAAACACATCATTACTTTAGAATACTACCTCTGCTATTTTTTTCTGGTTCACACAACAAATATTGTCCTTACCCTCGGGCTCAACATCATCCTGACTATCAGGGGGTGATGGGGAGGCACTTACACTCCAGCCCGCAGCTCCAGCACGTTCTCCATCTGCAAGAGTGGGTGAAGGACATTATGTAATAAATGATTAGCTTTCCCATTTCCCAACTAGCAACAACACTGCTTAGAGTGTTCCGCCCCTAGAATCCAACTAAAATCACTTACCGCCATATTCATCAAAGCCAGCCGCATTTTGAGGTTGAGCCATAGCCTCATGTTGGCGAGCAGGCGATGCCACCTCTGCCTCCAGCAACGCAGGATCATCATGATCCTCCTCCTCGTCATGCCCTGGTGAGGGGCTATTCCCTTGTGGGGATGGTGGTCCAGCTGCGTCTTGAGGCGGTGGGGTTGGTGGGCCACCTGCAGGCGCTTGCGGGGGAGCCTCATCTGATGAAACATCAGCATCTGGAGATTATGAAACAATAATTAATGTGTCAGCAGAATGTTTAGGCTCTCAGATGTATACACAGTTCAATATTTGGTATATGTGTTTGCTGTAGTTCTGATATGGGATGATCTCATGTATTCTGCATGGCGTATGTATGAGGCATTAGTGTGGTAATTGTGTGGAGAGCATCTAACACTGTGGAGTCATCTTGGGTGCCACATGAACATTAGTTTAAGGCAGATGTGTAGGCAGTCAATCTATAATGTGCTGCCTATATTGACCCCCATTGCATGTATGCCGGTGTACCTCTCACTGTACCTATGATGTTTGTCAACGAATGTTTATGTTTTTGGTGTGCTTACATACAGTACAAAGCATGTGTGGCCCTCTGAAATACTCACCGCGCAGCCTGGCAATCCTGGCACGGATGTCTATTATGCGGCCTGGGCATTTGGACTTCAGGTCCGCAATCTTCTTTTGGACTGCTTTTGCGGCCCTCTCCACCCCTAGTTGATTCAGCAGAGCCCGCTGAATCCGGCGAATAGTGGCGCGATTACGCAGCCTGGGATGACGGTGGTGCCGGTGACCCCAGTAATCATACCGGTCACAGTGGTCTATGAGGACCAGTAGTTCAGCCATCCCCCACGTAGCAGCGTGGTGAACGGCCGCCATGACTGCAATGGTGTGTGCAGAGGAAGGGCTGGCACCTTGCAGGCAGAGTGAAAATGAAACTATCGTAATGACGTCATTACGGCCAAGGTCGGGGTCACGCACCCTTTGAAGTAGACGTACGCGCAGTGACACGGGCGAACCACTTCTGCGGCACCTACTGAACAACACCCACAGAGCGATGCGTACAGCAAGCCTGTGCGCTGTGTACTGACTACTTGACTTCAATGCGGTGTGGGTATACGTCCATCAGTGTGTGAGTTGCGCGCAGACACTCAAAGGACACTTATGCGGCCTCTGCAGTTCAATAAGGCAGGCCGGTCCGTAACACAAACTGGACCGCTGTGTCCAGCATTATTCATTATGTGTTTAAAGAATGTGCACACTGTATAAGGATCATGGGCCATTTCTCATTTTGCTCGCCGCAAGTTTGTGCCCGCGTAATTGTACTCATATAAGATCGTGCATACGGCGCGTATCTGTAGTGCTGAAGGGACAGCTCATCCAAGATGGAGGGCTGTGAGGCAAGGGCCAATCGGAACGCAGCATCTTCCACCAATGATCGCAGATGGGGCGCGGTAACACGGAGCCTGTGTCACGCCTTAGCTACATTGCAGCTACATCGCCGGGTGTCCAGAGTTCCCTTCTGTAGCTTCTTTACACGCCGATACAGGTCGCTGCAATCGGCTTTGTAACCATCTGTTTTCGAGCAGTGCTCGGAAACAGATTTATCTGTTGCCGGCTGTCACGTCCCGTCTTCACACGCCGCTACTACGGGCTATATTGGCGCTACAAGCTACATTTGTAGCCTGTAGCGGGTTGTATCCATCCTGTTGTAGCGGCGTGTAAAGGTACCTTAAGACGTTTTTGATGAAAAAGCATTTGAATTCAGTAAATGCAGCCTTTTAAGGCCATGTTACACGTAGCGACCTTCCAGCGATCCCGACAACGATATGATCTGCTACATTTCTTGGGTGGCTACAGGTAACTTACTGGTTGCAGTGAAATCATGGAGACAAGGTTCTATCTTGTTGCTGTGTACAAATGGAATAATCTCTCCATGATTTCACTACAACCAGTAAGTTACCTGTAGCCACCCTAGAAATGTAGCCGCGTGTAAAGGTACCCTTAGGGATAGCTGGAAGGTCGCTGGTGAGCTGTGACACTGTCAGATTTATTCACCGATGTGGCACCCCCGACGGTCGCTGGGATCGTTCACTGTGTCATTCACTGTGTTGGGTGTAAAATTGACATCGCTGGTCGTTGGCCCTGTCACACACGCCGATGCTGCACGCCCAGCGGGAGACCAACGATGGAAATATGGTCCCAGCCATTCCGGAACGATCAGCGAGCTCATCGCTGGTCGCTGCTACATGTCACACGCAGCGAGATCGCTAGCGAGGTCGCTGCAACGTCACAAAACATGTGATGTTGCAGCGATATAGTTAGCGATATCGCTACGTGCAATTAAATTGCATAAACATTAATATAGAGGACGCAGCCCCAACAAATATCATATACAGTTTAGCTTAAAGGGGCTCTCCTGTCTGAAATGACAAGTCTGCAGTCATTCTGTATGACTGCAGACTTGTGAATGCTCCCTGCGAATGCACTGCAAGGATTCGTCGGAGTCTCTGCTGGTAATGGAAGTAAGAATACGATATGAGACTCCTGGTCAGAACTTGTCTAGTGGTTGCAGCCTCACTCAGTACATTTGTATTGAGCTAGGCCGTGCCCCCTAGACGACTTCTGACTCCTGATCAGGAGTCTGCAAATCGAATACTTGAGTGCCATTACCGGCAGAGACTCAGATGAATCATTGCAGTGCATGTGCTGGGAGGATTCACAAGTCTGCAGTCTTGTCTTGTCATGCCAGATCAGAGAACCCCTTTAATTTTTGCTTAAAAATCTACTTTTTAAATATTAAAATGAGGGGGCTTTGGTGCATTCTTGGCATGGCCTATGCCTTAGTACTCCCTTAGGCCCTAATATTGTTATATGAAAGCCACTATCTTGTCTTAACTGACAGCACTCCCTTAGGCTGCCTTCACATTTGCGTTCCCCTCCGCAGCGTTCTGCGGAGGGGATCCGCAATGTGACCGCAGCACCGCAAGCCCCTATGTTTATAATTGGAGTGCATGGTGCTGCGCTTGACTGCGCATGACCGTGCACACCCATTCACCGCCACACGCGATTTGTGCGCAGGCGTCCGCCTGCGCACAAATCACACGGTCTCGTCCGCACCAGGGACGCAACAAATCACATATGACAGTGAATGGGTGCGCACGGTCTTGCGCAGTCAAGCGCAGCACCGTGCGCTCCCATTATAAACATAGGGGTTTGCGGTGCTGCGGTCACATTGCGGATCCCGTCCGCAGAACGCTGCGGAGGGCAACGGAAATGTGAAGGTAGCCTTAGTAAGACCAACAGCGGACTAATACCAATTTTGAGCTCGAGATAATAATTGACACTGGATGAGCACAGCAGCGCATTCCAAGTGTCAGTGCGAGTGTGCACAATGTGGCTGTGGACGCACACTGACATTGGATTCCTGTGTGCCTTTGACCACCACTTATGTCCCAGAAGAGCAGCAAGAAAAATTGCTTCAGTGAGGAGGAGAGGCCTCAACACCCTCCTCTTTACTGAAGCTGTTCAAAGCGAAGCCAAAAACAGTCAGGAAGCAGATGTCAGAACAAACCTGTAGCCACATTGTGTGCACCCACACTGACACCTTGGGTGCGCTGCTGCACTCATCCAGTGTCAGTGCGTAAGCACAGACTTGCAAGAATTCACTTTTATCAATGGAGTGCTGTCAATAGAGATAAAACACTGGCTTTCATATACAAATACAAGGGCGGAACGGTGCAGCGAAGCATGGGCTACACCAATGGTGCATTGAAGCACCCACATTTGCTTGTTAAATAAAGTAGATTATTTAGCAAATATTAGAAAAGCACTCTGGTAATTTTTACCCCTAAACCTGTGTAAATAATAGCATAGTCTAATGTCTCCGTCATAATATACTCACCGATTGCTGTTTTCTCATGTGCCAGACTCCATAATGACTTCACATCCACAGTTCATCTCTGTAGACTTCTCTCTTCTCCGGTCTTCTGCAGCACATCCTGAGACGATGCCCTTAAAAAAATAAAACTTATTATAATGCTCCTGAATAAAAAAAATAACCACCCATGCTGTTTCTTAAAGTGATCCTGTCACCATAACAACACCCCACATCCCCTTCTTACCTACCCCTGCAGTTTGGTATTCTGATGCCATCCATCCCTGGTTCTCCACACACCATGCTGGCGATCTTTATAAATCACTATTTTATTATATCATTACTGCGGCTTCCTAGTATCGAGGAAGCCGCAACAGGCGGGGCTGTGTGCCGCTCTCCCTCGCCTTGACGGTAATTATGTACGCCACCATTAGAGATAAGCTGCTGTGAACCCCGCGCATGCGCAATAGCTGCGCGAAGCCAGCAGTACACCCAAATCAGTGTACTGACGTATGTGAAACCGGATATGACGCGTATTACGTCATACCGGCTTCACCGCCCCTACTATGAAGCGAGTAGCCTCTCGGATGTTTACCACGCCCATGGTGGCGTGCATAATTACCGTCAAGGCGGGGGAGAGCGGCACACAGCCCCGCCTGTTGAGGCTTCAGTAATGATATAATAAAATAGTGATTTATAAAGATTGCCAGCACGGTGTGTGGAGAACCAGGGATGGATGACATCAGGATACCAAGCTGCAGGGGTAGGTAAGAAGGGGATGTGGGGTGGTGTTATGGGGTCAGGATCACTTTAAATAAACCCTATGCTGTGCCCCTGTAAAAAAAATAATTACTCCTCATTGTCCCTGGCCTCCATGCTATCCTCTCCTATAAAATATTTCCACCACACCATCCCCCCTTATATAATATTCCCACCACACCATCCCCCTTATATACTATGACCACCACACCATCCCCCCCCCTTATATAATATTCCCACCACACCGTCCCCCTTATACAATATTCCCACCACACTGTCCCCCCTTATATACTATGACAATACCATCCCCCTTATATACTATTACCACCACACCATCCCCCCTTATATACTACCAACACTTCGTCCCCCCTTATATACTATGACCACCACACCATCCTCCCTTATATACTATCACCACTCCGTCCCCCCTTATATTCTATCACCACCACTTTGTCCCCCCTTATATACTATGACCGCCAAACTGTCCGCCCTTGTGTAGTATGACCGTCTCACTGACCCCTAATAAACAAACTCCACACTATACACCCTTATAAATTATACCAACCATACTTTCCTCAATTATGAACTTTGATCTCCATGCAGTTCCCACATCATGCTGCTCCTTCACAATGTCCCACTAATGCTGTCCTAACTCCATACTGTGCCCTCACACTGCCCCTCTATACTGACACCCTCATGCTGCCCCTTCTCCATAATAAAAGTCTCCTGCTGCCTCCCCACCATACAGAGACCACCACATTACCTCACGCCTAATGCAGAGACCCCCACACTGTCCCACTTTTCATACTGAGTCCCATACATTGCTCCACTCCATATTGAACCCCCCACATTGTCCCCCATCCATGTCCCTTGCATTATCCCTCCCTATGTAAGGCACTCTAAACCCCCTTCTACAGTAACAGCCCCTCTCGGTCGTAATGTACAGTAATAAACCCCAGCATACTGTAATAACTCCTCTAAAAACTATTTCTATAGTAATAGCCACCCTAACCCCTGTCTAAAGCATTAGCCTCCACTCCCCCATTTCAAACTTGTAGAATCAGCCTCCCTCAATCTTTCCCATCCTCAAATTGTAGCGTTAGCCTCCTCCCCATCATCACCAGCATGTGGCATCAGCCTCCTCCTAACCATCGTCAGCATGTAGCGTTAGCCTCCCCCCCACCATCACCAGCATGTAGCGTCATCCTCCCCCCCACCATCACCAGCATGTAGCGTCAGCCTCCCCCACCATCACCAGCATGTAGCGTCAGCCTCCCCCATCAACAGAATGTAGCGTCAGTCTTCCCCCCGCCACCATCATCGACATGTAGGGTCTGCCTCTCCCCCCCATCATCATCCCCAGCATGAAAGGTCAACCTCTCCCCCCACCATCCCCATCATATAGGGTCAGCCTCTCCCCCCTCACCCCATCGCCAGTATGTAGGGTCAGCCTCCCCCCCACCCCATCACCAGTATGTAGGGTCAGCCTCTTCCCCCCTTCATCCCATCACCACCAGTATGTAGGGTCAGCCTCTCCCCCCCCTCACCAGTATGTAGGGTCACCTCTCCTCCCCCTCACCAGTATATAGGGCCAGCCTCTCCCCCCCCCCCTCACCCCATCACCAGTATGTAGGGTCAGCCTCTCTCCCCTCGCCAGTATGTAGGGTCAGCCTCTACCCCCCCCTCACCAGTATGTAGGGTCAGCCTCTCCCCCCCCTCACCTCCTCACCAGTATGTAGGGTCAGCCTCTTCCCCCTCACCCCATCGCCAGTATGTAGGGTCAGCTTCCCCCCTCACCAGTATGTTAGTTCAGCCTCTCCCCCCCCCCTCACCCCATCACCAGTATGTAGGGTCAGCCTCCCCCCCTCACCAGTATGTTGGGTCAGCCTCTCCCCCCCTCACCCCATCACCAGTATGTAGGGTCAGCCTCTCCCCCCCTCTCCCCATCACCAGTATGTAGGTTCAGCCTCTTCCCCCTCACCCTATCACCAGTATGTAGGGTCAGCCTCCCCCTCTCACCAGTGTGCTGCTTCACTGTCAAGTGTTAGCACACACTTAACCCGCCAGTAAGTGACGCCTACAGCAACACCAAACTCCATCTCGGTGGCTGTGTGCACTTTCTAATTTTTTCAGGGACTAGTGTGCTGCTTCACTGTCAAGTGTTAGCACACACTTAACCCGCCAGTAAGTGACGCCTACAGCAACACCAAACTCCATCTCGGTGGCTGTACGCACTTTCTAATTTTTTCAGGGACTAGTGTGCTGCTTCACTGTCAAGTGTTAGCACACACTTAACCCGCCAGTAAGTGACGCCTACAGCAACACCAAACTCCATCTCGGTCGCTGTGCGCACTTTCTAATTTTTTCAGGGACTACTGTGCTGCTTCACTGTCAAGTGTTAGCACACACTTAACCCGCCAGTAAGTGACGCCTACAGCAACACCAAACTCCATCTCGGTGGCTGTGCGCACTTTCTAATTTTTTCAGGGACTAGTGTGCTGCTTCACTGTCAAGTGTTAGCACACACTTAACCCGCCAGTAAGTGACGCCTACAGCAACACCAAACTCCATCTCGGTGGCTGTGCGCACTTTCTAATTTTTTTCAGGGACTAGTGTGCTGCTTCACTGTCAAGTGTTAGCACACACTTAACCCGCCAGTAAGTGACGCCTACAGCAACACCAAACTCCATCTCGGTGGCTGTACGCACTTTCTAATTTTTTCAGGGACTAGTGTGCTGCTTCACTGTCAAGTGTTAGCACACACTTAACCCGCCAGTAAGTGACGCCTACAGCAACACCAAACTCCATCTCGGTCGCTGTGCGCACTTTCTAATTTTTTCAGGGACTACTGTGCTGCTTCACTGTCAAGTGTTAGCACACACTTAACCCGCCAGTAAGTGACGCCTACAGCAACACCAAACTCCATCTCGGTGGCTGTGTGCACTTTCTAATTTTTTCAGGGACTAGTGTGCTGCTTCACTGTCAAGCGTTAGCACACACTTAACCCGCCAGTAAGTGACGCCTACAGCAACACCAAACTCCATCTCGGTGGCTGTGCGCACTTTCTAATTTTTTCAGGGACTAGTGTGCTGCTTCACTGTCAAGTGTTAGCACACACTTAACCCGGCAGTAAGTGACGCCTACAGCAACACCAAACTTCATCTCGGTGGCTGTGCGCACTTTCTAATTTTTTCAGGGACTAGTGTGCTGCTTCACTGTCAAGTGTTAGCACACACTTAACCCGCCAGTAAGTGACGCCTACAGCAACACCAAACTCCATCTCGGTGGCTGTGCGCACTTTCTAATTTTTTCAGGGACTAGTGTGCTGCTTCACTGTCAAGTGTTAGCACACACTTAACCCGCCAGTAAGTGACGCCTGCAGCAACACCAAACTCCATCTCGGTGGCTGTGCGCACTTTCTAATTTTTTCAGGTACTAGTGTGCTGCTTCACTGTCAAGTGTTAGCACACACTTAACCCGCCAGTAAGTGACGCCTACAGCAACACCAAACTCCATCTCGGTGGCTGTGCGCACTTTCTAATTTTTTCAGGGACTAGTGTGCTGCTTCACTGTCAAGTGTTAGCACACACTTAACCCGCCAGTAAGTGACGCCTACAGCAACACCAAACTCCATCTCGGTGGCTGTACGCACTTTCTAATTTTTTCAGGGACTAGTGTGCTGCTTCACTGTCAAGTGTTAGCACACACTTAACCCGCCAGTAAGTGACGCCTACAGCAACACCAAACTCCATCTCGGTCGCTGTGCGCACTTTCTAATTTTTTCAGGGACTACTGTGCTGCTTCACTGTCAAGTGTTAGCACACACTTAACCCGCCAGTAAGTGACGCCTACAGCAACACCAAACTCCATCTCGGTGGCTGTGTGCACTTTCTAATTTTTTCAGGGACTAGTGTGCTGCTTCACTGTCAAGCGTTAGCACACACTTAACCCGCCAGTAAGTGACGCCTACAGCAACACCAAACTCCATCTCGGTGGCTGTGCGCACTTTCTAATTTTTTCAGGGACTAGTGTGCTGCTTCACTGTCAAGTGTTAGCACACACTTAACCCGGCAGTAAGTGACGCCTACAGCAACACCAAACTTCATCTCGGTGGCTGTGCGCACTTTCTAATTTTTTCAGGGACTAGTGTGCTGCTTCACTGTCAAGTGTTAGCACACACTTAACCCGCCAGTAAGTGACGCCTACAGCAACATCAAACTCCATCTCGGTGGCTGTGCGCACTTTCTAATTTTTTCAGGGACTAGTGTGCTGCTTCACTGTCAAGTGTTAGCACACACTTAACCCGCCAGTAAGTGACGCCTACAGCAACACCAAACTCCATCTCGGTGGCTGTGCGCACTTTCTAATTTTTTCAGGGACTAGTGTGCTGCTTCACTGTCAAGTGTTAGCACACACTTAACCCGCCAGTAAGTGACGCCTGCAGCAACACCAAACTCCATCTCGGTGGCTGTGCGCACTTTCTAATTTTTTCAGGTACTAGTGTGCTGCTTCACTGTCAAGTGTTAGCACACACTTAACCCGCCAGTAAGTGACGCCTACAGCAACACCAAACTCCATCTCGGTGGCTGTGCGCACTTTCTAATTTTTTCAGGGACTAGTGTGCTGCTTCACTGTCAAGTGTTAGCACACACTTAACCCGCCAGTAAGTGACGCCTACAGCAACACCAAACTCCATCTCGGTGGCTGTGCGCACTTTCTAATTTTTTCAGGGACTAGTGTGCTGCTTCACTGTCAAGTGTTAGCACACACTTAACCCACCAGTAAGTGATGCCTACAGCAACACCAAACTCCATCTCGGTGGCTGTGCGCACTTTCTAATTTTTTCAGGGACTAGTGTGCTGCTTCACTGTCAAGTGTTAGCACACACTTAACCCGCCAGTAAGTGACGCCTACAGCAACACCAAACTCCATCTCGGTCGCTGTGCGCACTTTCTAATTTTTTCAGGGACTAGTGTGCTGCTTCACTGTCAAGTGTTAGCACACACTTAACCCGCCAGTAAGTGACGCCTACAGCAACACCAAACTCCATCTCGGTGGCTGTGCGCACTTTCTAATTTTTTCAGGGACTAGTGTGCTGCTTCACTGTCAAGTGTTAGCACACACTTAACCCGCCAGTAAGTGACGCCTACAGCAACACCAAACTCCATCTCGGTGGCTGTGCGCACTTTCTAATTTTTTCAGGGACTAGTGTGCTGCTTCACTGTCAAGTGTTAGCACACACTTAACCCGCCAGTAAGTGACGCCTACAGCAACACCAAACTCCATCTCGGTGGCTGTGTGCACTTTCTAATTTTTTCAGGGACTAGTGTGCTGCTTCACTGCCAAGTGTTAGCACACACTTAACCCGCCAGTAAGTGACGCCTGCATCAACACCTAACTCCATCTCGGTGGCTGTGCATTTGTCAACAATGTCCCAAAAACACCAAATTCCCAAAAACCAGTCTGCAAAGGGACAGGGACGAGTTTGTGGCCCTAGCAGTCGTGAACAACAAGGCACTGGTAGAAGTAGACAGACGAGGATTGATCGATCCACCTTTCTGCTGTCTAAATTTCCCAGTACTCAACCTAAACGTGTCTTGAGGCCGGAAGAGCAAGACCAAATAACATCTTGGATGGCTGACAAGACCTCAACCACTGGTTCTGGCAGCACACAATTATCCTTGACACCATATTCAAGTGCCGCTACTGACAACGCGGGGTCATCTAATCCGCAAAATCTTCCTATTTCCTCAAGCCATCGCCAGACAGAGGAAAATTTAGACCGCGAACTTGGACATTCGGAAGATTTATTTGGTTCTTATCAGCCATTCATACAACCTGACCTTTCTTTGTCACTGCCCGACCAGATACTTGAACAAGACGTACATTCCATTCATGGACAAAGTTTCGATTCACCTCGTCCTGAAGAACGTCCCTTTCAACAAAGGCATAGACCGTCTCAGGAGGTGGAGGATGATGATGATGATGAGACACACATCTCATCTGGCCAGCCTGAACAGTCACGTTATCCAGACGACTTTGAGGAGGAGGGGGTGGATGATGAGACCACTGATCCAACCTGGACACTTGACATGCAGAGCCAACAGAGCAGCCAGGAGGAGGAAAGTGGTTATGTACCACCGCCTAAAGCACCCAGGCTTACTCCTTTATCCAGAATCCAAGCTGTGACAACAGTAGCCCAAATTGTGTCAACTGTTGCACAAACTGTACCAACTGTTGCCCCAACTTTAACAACAGTTGGCCAAAATGTGTCTACAGTTTGTGTTGGCCAGACTTATCCTCCAGTTCATACACCACAACCTAAAGGACGAACATCCATTGTCTGGAAATTTTTTAAAGATAGCCCATCAGTAGCAAATGTCGTTATATGTAACATCTGCTATGCCAGGCTAAGCAGAGGCCAGGGCAAATCAAACTTGAGCACCAGCAGTATGCATAAGCACATGACTCTTAAGCACCCAAGTCAGTGGTTGGCCCATCAGGGTTCGACATCAGGGCCTTCTGACCTCAACACCGTTATGCCACCTCCGATTCGTCCTTCACCATCTACTGTTCATGCAGCAGCTCCTACTGATAAGATCTCCTCACAAGCTGCGTTAGACCAGAGATATGACAGTAGTCAAGTGACTTGTGAGTCTACGCCAAATGTCCAGTTGTCTGTTCCACAGCTGTATGAGAGGCAGCGGAAGCACCTATCCACACACCCATTTTCTCGACAAATGACAGCGCAAATTTCTAAGCTGTTAGCTGTAGAAATGCTGCCATTTAGGCTTGTGGATACTGAGGCTTTTCAGGAGTTGTTGGCTGTGGCAGCACCACGATACACTGTCCCCAGTCGCAATTTTTTTTCACGTACTGCCATACCCGCGTTACATCAGCACGTGGTTAACAACTTGAAGGGTGCACTAACAAATGCTGTGAGCGGAAAAGTTCACCTGACAACTGACACCTGGACAAGTAGTTGTGGACAGGGCAGATACATATCCCTAACGGCTCACTGGATCAACCTTGTCGAGAGTGTCCCAAAGTCTAATAGTGGAATATCTGCGATCCTACCAACTCCACGAATAGCGGGCACAGCATCATTCCGGGTGTCTGCGTCCTCATAAACTTCAACAACACAATGTGCTTCTTCTACTTCCTTGACTACTGCTGATTTGTCCGCAACATCACGTCAAAGTTGGGAGCTTTGCAGTACTGCATCAGCCAGGCGACAACAAGCTCTTCTTAAGCTGATCTGTCTAGGTGACACACCTCACACTGCAAACGAGCTGTGGAAAGGTGTTAAGCAACAGACAGATGAGTGGCTGGCCCCACTGCAACTACAAACAGGTCTTGTTGTCAGTGATAACGGACGAAACCTTGTTGCACAATAAAGCTCGGTAACCTTCAACACGTGCCTTGCATGGCTCACGTACTGAATCTTGTAGTTCAGAAATTCTTGAAAAATTACCCAGAGTTATCTGATCTACTAGAGAAGGTGCGTAGAAATTGCGGACATTTCCGACATTCATCAACGGCACTTGCAAATCTATCTGCCCTTCAACAGCAATTTAATTTGCCCAAACACAGATTAATTTGCAACATGCCCACACGATGGAATTCTACATTCCATATGTTGGCTAGGTTCAATGAGTAGCAGAGGGCTATAGCGGAATATCAGCGGCAAAATGCCCGTCACCCAGGAAGTAATACAAGACACATTGGTATGATGGAGTGGGTCTGGATCGCTGACCTTTGCGAGGTTCTAGAGAACTTCGATTACTGCACAAAACTGGTCAGCGGTGATGAGTCCATTATTAGTCTCACCATCCCCATGCTCTGTTTGCTTAAAGATTCTCTCCTGAATCTTAAAACAGAATCATTGAGGGCACAGCAGAGGGCTATGGATCCACATTTTAACATCCACGATCAGAGCCAGCAAAGCCAATTTCAGCCGGCAACATTGGCTGCAGAACAAAACAGTGATGAGGAAGATGAAGACGATTTATTTATCCATGGTACTGAGGTGCACCCTGATGGAACTCCCAACCCCAGGTTTATGTCGGTACAGCATGGGTGGGCTGAAGAGCAGGATGCGGAGACCGATTTTGAGACCATGATGCCTATTGTTCATCAGTCAGGTGACACAGAAGACATGAGTCTTTATAGCCTAGCACACATGTCTGACTTCATGTCTCAATGTCTGTCCCAAGATCCACGCGTCATTAACATCTATGACAGCGACCTCTACTGGTTGTCAACATTCCTTGACCCACGCTACAAAGACAAGTTTCCATCGCTGCTGTTGCAGTCACCAAGGGGCTTAACGATGGATCATTTCAAAAGTGTGGTTGTTGACAATTTAATGTCAATTTCACCCTCTGACTCGGTAATACCACGAACAAGCAGCTCTTTGCCACAGCAGCATTTGGTTCGAACACAAAAGGCCACATTGTCAAGAAGAGGTGGTGGTAAGATGTCCACCAACTGGGCGATTTTCAACAGACCTTCCAATCTGCAATGGATTGTGCCTACGGTCCCCTTGTCTAGGAGACAAACATTGTCAAACATGTTGAACGAGTATGTGTGTGACACTACCAGCTTCTTAACCAACCCCTCTGTACCCTTTAATTACTGGGTTTCCAAGCTTCACGCTTGGACTGAGCTGTCTTTGTATGCCTTGGAGTTGCTGGCCTGCCCAGCTGCTAGTGTGACATCAGAGCGTGTTTTTAGTGCCGCTGGGGGAATTGTCACTGATAGAAGGTCACGGCTGACTACAGAAAATGCCGACAGACTCACTCTCATTAAGTTTAACAAGGACTGGTTATCATCAAAGTTCTTAACTCCTTCAGACGACAGTACCCAAACCTAGAGGGACATTATCAAATTTGATATGTTTGGCTGACTGCGGTTTAAACATTATGTCCTCTTCTGACACAAAGGATAAACAATGTGCCTCTGCTAAGAAGATTGGATAACTAATTTTCCTGCTACACTTGCTGCATGACAACAAAACTACACAATCAGTGTCAATAATGTTACTGTTACCCCTCGGGGGTCTGCCGCCTGTGCCCGCGGCCTGCTGCCCTTATACCCTCTGCTTGAGCAACATTGCTCCTCTCACTTCTGGTACCACTGCTTATACACATGAAACTGTCTCCTACTCAGTTTCTGCTGGAGAGACTGCAGGGATCTGGCTCCTCCCTCCAGCCAATCACCAAGCCCCTGTGTCCTGCCAATCAGGACTGCCCTGCTCTGATATAAACCTCCCGTTTTCAATCAGTCGGGGCCAGGGCAACCTTCTCCTTAGTGAAGCTGCCACTACTGGTCTGTCAGGTCGCTCCTTAATTGGTCTGTTACCTGATCTTTCTGTGTTACCTCCTCCAGATCTCGTTCCTGCCGGCTCCTGGCTGATCACCGTGTTCCTGGATGGTCTCCTGGATCTCTTCAAGCTGATCGCCGCTTCTCGCCCGGCTCCGGATTCCCCGTGGTCCTGGGATTCCCTGTGTTCCTGGATTCCCCTGTGTCCCTGGTTCCCCGTGTTCCGGGTCCTCTGTGTTCTCGGTTTCCGCTTCTTGTTGTTTACCCGGTTGCTGTATTGTTACCACGTCGCCTGGGGTCGGTTGAACACTCGTGTTCACTTCACTGGCCCTTTCGAGGCTGATCCCGGCGGTATCCCTGTATAGGGGTCAAGCGCTCCGGGGTCTCCCTCGCTGGGTTTCCTGTGCTGCGACCGTGTGGCCCTCTCCAGGGGCGTGGGTTTTGTTCTGTTCCGCTTTGGTTAATAAACCTGTTGACTCTACGGTACTTGTCTGACTCTCTATCACCCGGTATCAGTATCCACTTTACGCGGTCCAGTGGGTCCACACATAGGGTCCGTCAGTAGGACGTGACAGTTACTTTAATAATGCATGCACTTGTGATGATTTTTGAACGTTGATTTATGTAAGACAATCAAATACAGTCTCTTGGCTGAATTTTTTAAGGCAACAAGCCTATGCCTGCATTGTGGGCATTTCTCAAACTGCAATAAAACATATTGTTTGGCTCAAGTGCCTTGCATAAATTTTAAAAATGTTGATCCCGCCCCTTGGGCTAATTTTTGAGGCAACAAGCCTATGCCTGCATCGAATTACTTGCTTGTACTATGCTCTCAGGACAAGCAAGAATATAGTATGGGCCACGCACCCTCCTCTACTTCTAAATAGAGTTGATCCTGCCCCTTGGGCTAATTTTTTGAGGCAACAAGCCTATGCCTGCATCGAAGATGTTGCTTCTCCTATGCTCTCAGGACAAGCAAGAATATAGTTTGGGCCACGCACCCTACTCTTATTCTAAAAATAGTTGATCCCGCCCTTGGGCTAATTTTTTGAGGCAACAAGCCTATGCCTGAATCGAATTACTTGCTTGTACTATGCTCTCAGGACAAGCAGAATATAGTATGGGCCACGCACCCTCCTCTACTTCTAAATAGAGTTGATCCCGCCCCTTGGGCTAATTTTTTGAGGCAACAGGCCTATGCCTGCATCGAAGACGTGGCTTGTACTAAGATCCTGCTGGAGCATGGCGAAGGGTCCCACTGTACGCTACGGAGATAACGCGTAGACGCGCTCTGTTGCAAGTAGACGTCCCAGCCTATCGCATCTGTGTTCCCAGTGTTGTTGCCATACCGAGTCATTAAGTAACCCCCCCACAAACACATGCACTATTTATTTGTCAGCAACATTTGTATGTGCAGTCATGATTTTGCACATAATAACCAAGGTGCCTTCATGCGCCATTCGGGCCGTAAAGTACTTGCTAATGATGATGACTTTAAGCCCACCCACAAAAAAACCTACACATCCATTCCCTGAAAAAAGACAGACACAAAGCAGTTTTTTTAAAACTGGGTATTATTCCGCCATAATGGCAAAGATGTCAGAATTATTTATTTTTTTTTTTTTTGGTTATAACTTTGTAAAAAGTTGTATAACATAACAAATAATAAAATAACAAAGAAATTGTGCAATGCACAAGAACAAAAAATAAACACAAAAAAATAAGGGGTCTACAGCTGGTGGTAGGTTGCCGCATTCTCCGGGCTTGCCTCTAACGTGACACCATCACCCTGGTCGTTGAGGAGGTCCAGGGCCCCATGCAGTACCTCACCCAGTGGTTGTAAGGCTGTAGGGTGGGGCATCTGGGGCGGTTGGCCTTGTCTTGGTAGGCCCCTGATTGTTGGACACCACCTCTGGGTCGCCACGTACCTGTCCCGGGGTGTGGCCCTGTCCAGTATGTTCGATCTGCTGAGCTGCCACTCTTCCAAAAAAGCAAACACCTGCCCAGGGTGGTTTGGGGGCCTACACGCATCAAGGACAATGTGTATTGCTGACCTTGCCCGCAGTTGTCTCTCCCATGGAATCTGACCCAAGAATGGTATAAGACTGCGGGCAAAATCAGCATCACATTGTCCGATGTTATAATTTTGTGCCCCCGGGATCTGAGCGGTGCTGCTGGGGTTATATTGACTACCCACACTGCTGGCA
This sequence comes from Allobates femoralis, assembly GCA_033576535.1. NCBI lineage: Eukaryota > Metazoa > Chordata > Amphibia > Anura > Aromobatidae > Allobates > Allobates femoralis. The sequence goes on along the minus strand of JARQOC010000006.1, from coordinate 215,320,677 downwards.
GTCGGCAGGGGAGCAAGGTGGATGGGCAGAGGTTGGTTTTGGTGGGGAGCCGGTTGTGGTGGCCCTTCAACCTCCTCATCTTGCTGTGGCCGGGCATGCCCCAAAGATGGTGGTGGTGGTGGTGGTGGTGGTGGTGGGACTCCCTCCTCCTCTGGTGGTGGTTCAGGGGCCTCCCTCGCCTCCTTAGGCAGCTGTGGTGGCGGGTTCCGACGCCGCATCTGGAAGTGAGCAGCTCTGAGGGTTAAATATAAAAAAAATTTTGTGAACAAGTTGCGTTTGGAAACAAAACCATAGGCCAAACATAAAATGTGCACGCTTTTTTGACTCGGTGTATCTGTGTATTCTGTGTATTTTCATGGTTGGCCTTAAGATGGAATTGCAGCAAATACATTAAGGACATTTTGGCTCATGCCTCAAACAATATTCTATTTGTGGGTAGTGTTTGTCCACGATTTTTTGGCATTACATTACAAATTTAAAAATTTGTCTGCACTATTACACTGTGCCCTGACTTAGGCAGGACAGCTATTTAGGCACTTGAAGACATATTAGTGGCCACAGCTATTGCTTTGACTTTTTGTTGAAACTTTATGTGGACAAAGCTATAGCCTGACACTGTGAGGCAAACACATTCTTCAGGGTTGTTTGCCATCAGATGGACACAAAAAGACGCAGTGTGGGCGGCCTTGGTCTCAATGCACATAACCCAGATCTATAGGGCAGATGAGCAAGACAGGAAATGGAGTCATGCAGCATAGGTGACACATGATCATTCGGCGTTAGTGCCCTACACTTCTTTTTGCTGCCATGTATGCTAATCAGGAATGTCTTGGTAGAAAAAAAAAACACCAAACAGATGGCTTGGCTTTTGAACCGACTGCAATGGACATAGAGTAGGGGGTTGTCTTTGAGCAGCAGGTCACACATCGTTGGTGCCAAAGAAGGTGGTATGCACAGATGGACAGTTTTACAGTTATTCCAACGGGGCCGAACCAAAAACCGGGAGCAGCAAGGGCAAACCTCGGGTTTCCTAAAGGACCTTGGACATAAAAGCCTGTTGCACTTAAAATATGGCCCTCTTTAGTTTGATTTTATACAGCATTAATACACTATGTTTTCCGGAGGATTCGTAATGTGGCCATGAGTTAATGACAAAAAAAACTAAAATTCACATGTGGGCCCTAATATCTACACCATCACCTTGCAGCCCCAAATATACCCATGGGAAAACTGAACCACACATATTTGTAGTGATACAGGGTATGTCCTGAAATGTGTGTGACTGTGTCAACAATCTGGGATGATGTACAAACAGTTTAGTGCAAAAGGGGTATATCCTTGCAACGTTATTTAGCCGAAAAAAAACACCACAACTAAACGTGTAGGGATGTATGTGGCCCTTATGCAAGTCGAGGACATTAGGAACTGATACAAATGAGGCTTATGACAGGCAAACCAGACAGGGCCACACACCTTAGAGGCCATTGCAGGGAAGAACATAGCTTTGTTCCACAAACATGCCACCAATAATAGCTAATTGTGAGGTCACGGAACATTGTGTCTGACCACCCTGCAGAACATTGCTTATTTGTCCCAACGTCACAATGTGACTATAAATGTGTATGTCCTGGATCATTGCCAAAGGTAATAGAATTGTGTTGCACCATGGCAGAAACAAACCCCAGTGTGGGTATGTAAACCAGCACACTCATTATAGAGCTTCATACGTACACTGTGTGCCCTCGTGGACAGGGTCCTCTCCTCTTGTACCTGTATGACCTGATTGTCTTCATGTACTGTTTTTTGTCGTTAACCCTTATCCTCATGTAAAGTGCCATGGAACCTAATGGCACTATATAAATAAATAATAATAACAATAATAGTAAACAACAGTGCAGCAGACACATACCTTGGCATACGGGCCACCGGTTCTAGAAAGGACAGCCGATCATAGTGGCAATATATTGTCCCGTGACCAGCTTCCGGTCCCCCCTCCATGATCCTCCGGTGTTGCCGCTTGAATTGGTCGCGGCAGCTCCTCCACCGCTTCATAATGTGGTCAACTGTGAAATGATTTCAAACCGGGTTTAGACCTCTGTAACATTTGAAACACTAAAAGTATGTGTACAAATCAACAATGACATTTTATTCATGTTGTGTGTGTAATGTGTATACAAGGCACATGGACACGACAGTGTGGAACATCATCAACAGCATTACGGACATTGAGCTCACGTGGCCACAATCACAAATGGGGCAGGGCACATGTCAACGCATAGAGAATGTAATAGTGCGGGCACCAGACTCCTCTCATTAGTGGTATTTATATACACCCAACCCCTGGCCTTCAGAGCCAGGAGGACCAGCCCTTAAACTAAGTGTACTATTGTGACCCCATCCAAATATAGGCAACCATGCGACGGCGCATGATAACACATTGAGGGCCCTGTATACCCTACTATGGGGGCCCTGTATACCGACAGGGGCTCTGTATACCCACTGCTGGGGGCCTGTATACCCACGGGGGGGCTTTAGACCCTACTATGGGGGCCGTGTATACCCACTGCTGGGGGCCTGTATACCCACGGGGGGGCTGTATACCCTACTATGGGGGCCCTGTATTCCCACTGCTGGGGTCTTGTATACCCACGGGGGGGCTGTGGACCCTACTATGAGGGCCCTGTATAACCACTGGGGGCCCTGTATACCCACTGCTGGGGGGCCTGTGTACCCACGGGGGGTCTGTATACCCTAATATCGGGGGCATATATACACACTGGGGGGCCTGTATACTCTGCAGGTGGAGCTGTATACTCTGCTGGGGGGCTGTCTAACAGTGATAGCCGCTGTATACAAGGATGGTGGTCAATATGGTTTCCCACTTTTTTGGGGCTAAAGTAGGGGGGTCGGCTTATACACGGGTCGGCTTATACACGACTATATATGGTAAATGCAATATAACGT